>SRLM01000429.1:427345-728154 GCA_015708895.1 Populus ilicifolia
ATATATAAACAAAGCTCAACATAGTTTTTAACTAGCCTATATAATTACAATCTCATAATCAGAAGTAAGAAAGATGAACAAATTTTTTTGATAAAATAAAAACTTCTTAACTACATCATAAAATGGAATTTAATGTCTTATATTCTAATTATTATAATATTTTTTTGGTATATACCTTACCATTTCTTAATATATTCCTAAAATAGAATTAATTTATCTTATATCATAGTAACATGACATGTTTTAATCTAATTGAAGTCGTTAGAGATGAAAAAACAATTATATATTAATTTATGTTTTCAATCAATAAGAAACTATTCTTTATATTAATTGTATCTAAGAGGTTCACGTTTCATTTTGGTCTTCACTTCCATAAAAAAATTATTTTTTACTATAGTAATAATCCTTGCATCTAAGATATGGTGTGTATAGAAAAAAAAAAGTAACATCCTCAAATATAATATTAAGAAATCTCAAACATTTCTTTACTAATGTTAACTATTAAATGATATGTCTAAAATTATGAAAAAAATTTAAAAAAATTTCAGCAGAGTCTCCTCTATTTTTATTGGTACCAAGTTATTGACAACACTTTTATTATATGTCATTACAACTTCCATCTTAATCCAATCATCCTGGATCATATCCCATGCATCAAACAATCTCTTAATACATATATTTTTTTAATACATTCAAGTCCTATAATATTAATTAAAGTCAACATAATTATGTCTAAAATAAAAATGTATTATCTCATACCTTAAACTCTTTAAAGAGTTCATCCTTATAAGTTAAACCAACTTTTTTTCAATTATGCCATGGTCCTTAAAATTTTGATCTCAAAATAAGTCCAATCTCACGCCCACATAATGAGTTATTAAAGCTTAAAAAAATGACAAAGATTCATTAAATTAATGAAGCTTAAAAAATAATTATAAAAAACTGTTGTTCCATATAAATAAAGTTCTTTTTTTTGGTAATTGGATCATTATATGTGTCAAAACCCTTCTTTTGAACCCTTTGCTCATGATGCATTGGAGATGTTGAACCATGGATTGAAGTGATGTCATCTCGATCCTCTGAATCTCTAACATTACATTCATCTCCCTCATCACCCAATTCTCTTGCATTAAAATGATCTCTTTCATCTTCATCATTATCACCATCTACTCTCTCAAATTGTTCTCCTCCATTTTCCTCAACTCTCTTATCTCCCCTAACATTCTTGCCCCTCCGATTGTAATAACCCGCATCAACATTATATCCCTTAAAAGTATATGGGTGATATTTAGGGAAACCTTTTTAAGTTTGAAGTAAATCTTGAAAGTGAAAACCCTTGTATGATTGATAATCATCCCTCCACCCATAATCTTACCGAGTAGGATTATAGCAATCATGCAACTCATGATGAAAAGGTTGATGAGAAATAGATGCTTGGCTATTTAGCCCAGATGAAGGGCCATATGATCTAGATGAAGTGGTTTTATTACTCCTAGAAGCTAATATAAAACCACGTTGAGGCATGCTAGATACCTGAAATACAATAAAAATTAACATCAGTAAACAACATTATAGATTAAATATAACTAGTTCATTTTTAATTATTGAATATGAACTAATTAATACAATAAAAAAATAAAAATGAACAAAATAATTATTTTTAATTAATACCATTAATACAAACATAACTTATATCATTTAAAAATAAGTCCAAATACAATAAATAAAAATAAATTTTACAATATATCATTATCATATTGCTCATCATTATCATCACTCGTAACCACATCATCATTATTGTAATCACTATTAACATCATCATTACATTCTTCATCTGAAGCCCTTTCAAGTTCTACCGAATTTGCTTATAACTGAAGCAATTCACAATGGTTGATTTCTATATAATATGATGCTTCAACAACCATATTTATATCATTAAGTGTTTAAGTAGGAAGGACACGACATGATTGAGAAATCTCATCTGAATGAGCGATATCAAATGATCTCATATTGTTATCATCTTTAATAAATTCGCCTATGTCAATGTTATAGTGACTCTAGCAGTTGTTTTGATTACCGCCCACCATTCAGAAGATTTATTATTAGGTGGACACGTATAGTAGACTTGTTGACATTGTTGTGCTAGCATAAAATCTTCATTTCCATATAGTTGAGAAGTATGCTTGATTTTAACCAAACCATTTAAACGATGCATTCTAATTCCTCTTCTTATATCATACCATTGGCATTTAAACATGAATACTTTGCATTTACTCCCTAAATATTTTAGCCGAACAACTTCTTCATGCATTCTATAATAATTACATTCATTGTCATCATAACAACTTCCTTTCACACAAACCCCGCCATTCATCATCTTTTGTGTTATATAACATAAATTTACATCAGTCATTTAACAAGCAAAATATTAAAGAGTGAATAAGATAACAAATATAAAACATGTTAGTATCAAACATTAAAGTCCATGTTAAGTTTACACTATACTTATTCTTATACCATTAATGTAACATTTTCACCTTAATATAATAAACTTAATTAAACATAATGAAAGAAAAAAAAAAGATAAGAACATAATAAGATAAAAGTTAACTAAGTAAATAAAAAGAAATGAAAGGCATAAACAAGATATTAATGAAAATAAAACTTAAGCATGATAGAAAGCAAAAACATGATCTTAATCTGGAGACCAGGATGCCTAAATGCATTGCAAATGACTTCTTTTATAGGTCGCAATTGAAAACTATTGATTTGATGAGTGGGTGATCAACTTTTGACTTAGTGACAATCCTTATCTTTTTTTTTTGCCCAAAATATCATTGATAATGTCAAAATTAGAACCATTTAAAAACATGAAAGTTGTAGAAAATTATTTTAGCTTTTCAGAAAAAAATAGAGGTTATTTGGACTTCTAAAACTCTATATATAGGCCAAACACTGAATAGTGTTTGGGCTGCAAGATAGATTTAGACTTCTTTATTGTTGCTATTTGAAAATGGTCTTTTTAAATCTTAAGCTCCCCTAAAAGTTGTAGGCTTGTGTCTTACATTTCCATCCATATAAAATAGACCTAAATCCGAGATCTACAGCTCCAGATATGACCCAATTACCAAACAATGTTCCGATTTGGACTACACTAGCATCTCTTTTCTAAGGTTGACCATCTCTTTGTCTTTTCAATTTTAATTCTTAAAGTCATCAATCAATTCTTTTATTTATGTGATAGGTCTGTATTTAAAATGAGTATTTACTATAAATTAAAGGTATCTTATATTATTAGATATGTTATTATAAAACATGTTTTAGTTAAGGAGTTATTGATACTTCAAGTGCAAAATAATAATATAAAACCTTGATAAAAATGCACTTTTAAGTACTGATCAATATTCTAACCCGATAACATACCTTAAGTTGGAAAATCACTAATAGTCCACATCAAAGCTACCTTTAATTGAAAATTTTCCTTCCTATATATATCATAGGTATTAACACCATAAAGCCATAGCTTTTCCAACTCATCAATTAATGGTCATAGAAAAACATCAAGCTTTTTCCCTGGATTTTTTAGCCCGGGAATAATCATTGATAAAAACATGAGTGATCGTGTCATGCACTTCCTAAAAGGTAAATTATAAACAGTCACAATTACTGGTCAACAAGAGTAAACATTTGAAGACATGTTAAATAGACTAAAACCATCAGTGTATAATCCTAATCAAAATTTCATGGATCTGATGCAAAGTCCTGATGGTCTTGATTAAACTTCTTCCAAGCCTCCCTATTAGATGGATGCACCATAACTCCATTATCTGACCTATGAAAATGATGCCATGTCATATCTTTGGCATGATGTGGATACATGATAGCCTCTAAAGTCTTGGTATCGAGGGAAAGTATTGAAATTGTTTCTCTGACTTATTAGAACCTTTACTAGTGAGATTTCTAGGTTTGTATCATAAAGTTCCACAAAAATCACAATTTGTTTTCATTGTATCTACCCCATAGTATAATATACAATAATTAAGACACAAATCGTATTTATCATAACCAATTCCAAGTGGCCGCATAAATTTCTCCAAATTTTCTTTATTAGGCATGCAATTTTTTATAAATTCAGTAAATTTGTTAAAAACAGTCTGAGTTAAATTTATAGTTGACTTCATATTAAGCAGTTGTACACAAGCAGATAATTTAGATTGCTTGGTACACGCATCCTATAAAGACTCCTCTACAACTTTAAGTAATTTATAACATTTATCTGTCTCTAGATTCGGAAGTTCTTCTGCAACTATAGGACTATAAACCATATCATTAGAGTATTATCACCAACCCCCATTGCATGCAAAACCATATTTTTATATGAATTTTTTTTAAAAACATCATTCACAATATGATTGCACCCAACTTATGAAGGTCCAACAATTATTAGTTCTGAAACATAAAGCTCTTCATGTACTGTTCAATTTTCATAATCACATAAAAATCCTCTTGAAAACAAGTGCTTATAAACATCTTCTTCCATTAAAAACTTCTGATTTTTACACCTAACACAACGACATCTAATTTTACCTCTAAATACATTTTCATCAATTGAAAATGCAAAATTGATAAATCTTCATACACCCACAATAAATTCCAAACAAATATAACCATTCCTATGATGACGATACATCCATGATCGATCTTCCATATTAATCTATTTAACATAATTAAAATAAAAAAATTAGAATATTATTTAATATATTTCTTAATCTATATTTAAAACTTTATATAACAAATTATTAAAATAACTTCATTAATAACTAGCTAATAATTTAAAAATGAAAAACTCATACAATACATCTTGTAGCGTTTTTACATTCTCTAACTGAGAGATCAGAAGATGTGAGTTAATTTAACGCTAACTAAAACATTATTGAATTTGAGAAAAATCCAGTGTAAGCATTGTTACTAAAATTATCAATTGAGATATTTTTTTTATTAGAGATGAAACACTAGTATATTATTTATTTTAAATTTATTAATTATTGGTTGATGAAAATCTATGGATATTATGAATGTTTGTATTAAAATTTTAAATTATTTAAATTATATAAATTTTTACATAAAACTATTAATTTTTGTGTGCGTATGATTTTGGAGTTTCATATATACTTAATTGTTAACTTCTAATCTCATGTACTACTTCCATATAAATTTTTTATAGAAGGTTTATCCAAGAAGTTGTGTATGTGATTGCTTGCTTCTAAAAAATAAGGTTTCATTTATGGTGTAAAATAATGAGAGTTATTAGCAATATCCTATGACTATATACTAGCTATGAAATATACTAGATTTTATTGACCAACATTACTATATGAAGAAATAATAAAACATGCCAAATTGTTGTAATGAATCTTATGTTATATTTTATATGTAATGACATTATTTAAGCATTGTGATCCAAGTAAGAGTAAATATTGCATCAACATGTATGTGTTTAAGCATTTTTGCATCATGAACCAATATGCCAGGACAATGTTTAAAATACCATTAAGCTATATGACATTTCTGTTCCCTAATATTTTTAGCAGAGACTGTAGCAATAACAAATTGAGTAAGGGCTCTAAATGCAGGGATGGTGAAACTTAAAAGTTTTTCTAAGCTCCTGCAAAAGAATGAAGATGAAGCTTAACAAATGAACACCTAAATAGAAGTATGGTGATGCATACAAACAGTGTCATGACTAAAAAATTGTTGAAATTGCACAAATGACAAGAAGGCTACTGCAAAGAAAGCTCCCTTCCTAATCTTTTTTGGTTTTTGTAACTAGTAATTTATACCACTAGTTAGGCTTACATCTTCCTGCATGCTCGGTTTTGCAACATTTTTACTAGTTATTGCAAAGAAAGCAATAGTTTTGTAACATTAGTTAGGCTACTTTCCACAACATTTTTCATGTTCTGTTTTGCATACTCTGTTCAACATAAATCAGAACCCCTTCACTTTATATATTTTTTTATACCTCACCCAATAAATAAATTTAAAATAAAATACATTAAATTAATAATTAAAAATATTAGCAAGTGATAAAAGCCATATTTAACAAATAATTTGCAAAAAATCAAACAAAATTATTATTCTCATCAATAAAATTAGTTAATAAAATAAAATATATTGTCTCTAAATTACCAATAAAATCTCTAAAATATGAGTTTTTAATTATACCTATTTTAATTTGTTATACCATTTGCAAGTAGATTTTTTGAAGCACAAATTGATGGGGTTAGGGTTTTTTTACGTGGAGAATGAAAGTTATTTGATTTTGAGTTGGAGTAATTAATTGTCTCCTCTGTGGGGTGTTTTTTTGTGTGTGTGTGTATATATATAAAGGTTAACTTTTGTTCTTCTTTATATTAGCACAGTCAAGGTAAACCGTGCCACTGTATTAGCAACGAATAATTTGTTACTGATTTTTAATATATTAATTTATTTTTTAGCAACTAATTTTCTGTTGCTAAATCCATTGCTAATATTAAAAAAATCAGTATATATGTATTTCGTTGCTAAATTTGCTTTTGAAATATTTCATTGCTAGTTTTTGATGTTATTGACCCTTTTTTTAGTAATGAGTTGTCACACTGGATTATGAGCATCATGTAAATCGCTCAGAAGTCATGTGCTCAAATATATCGTTCATATACCTCTTGAGATGAATGGCGGTTTAAATTCCCACCAAACTGCCACCTTATTCCATTCTTGAAGACTATTATCTCTTACATATCTTTTTTGTTTTTTGGTTTCATACCAAAAATCACACAACCTACTTCATAATACCATATTAGAATTTATATATAAAGTTATAAAATAAAAATAAATATTATTTTTTATGTTACCTAGTTGTCACATAATTCTCTCATACCCCTTCTCACAATATTATTATTTGTGTTATCCCACTCAAATTTATGATGTGTATATAAATAATTCATTTAAAATAAAAATAGTATAATATATAAAATTATAAAAATAATTTATTAAAAATAAACTAGAAATTAAAAATTAACACCTACTTGAAATAGCCGAAACCATATATAGATATTAGGTCTTCCCTTAAGATGTCTGAAAAACTGACTTTATTAAAATAATAAAATCTATATTGATGATTTAAGCGTCGATGTTATTGTCCTGACAACCTTAATGATTTTGAACTTGAAATTAAATAAAATTAATAAAATATTAATTAATTGTTCATAAATTATGTTATAAGTATATATATATATATAAAAACTAAAACATAAACAAACTTACATTGAGAGGTCACTCTTCCATTGTACCTGGTATTTGCAGGTGTATTGACCCTGTTGTAAAGGCATATCGCCACTGCACTATGAAATCGCACTAGAAGAGGCAGCATTACAAGTTGGCACAGGTTCCTCATCGTGATCAAAACTTAATGATAGGTCCTCCTCGCTGCTAGAAGAACTAGCTGCAACCATCTATTGACGACGTGTTGTAGATTTTATTCTACGCATTTACATAAATTTATATGAATATTTACATAATTAATTTTGATTATTTAAAAAAAAAATCAACATCACCTCTCATATACTAGAGACTATCCACAGTTCTCAAACTTGTAAATTTTTACAATAACCACAACCTAATTCACTCCATTGGAATAACTTATATACAACTTAACGTCTATAAAAATTCAACATCTATATTTTTTCAATTAACATCTATAGAAATGCATATATGATAATTAAAATTAATGAAAATAATAAAAAATATAACAATCAATAATAGAATAAAATTGAGATAAAACAATGAAATTTAATTCTTCATTTTTAATTATCATTTCAATGGAAAATCCAACAATAACAATTAAAAGAGACTAAATTATCAAATAATTATTACAATACAAATAATTAAATTTTTATTCAACACATCTACATAAATGTATACGAATAATTAAATAATTAAATTTAATAATTTAAAAAAATTCATCAGCACCTCTATCATATTAGAGACCATTCACAATTTTCATACCTATATATATTACAAAATTAACTCTATTCAACCTAACATCTATAGAAATTAAACATCTCTATATTTTCAACTAACATCAATACAAATTCATAAAAAATAATTAAAATAATAAAAAAACATAACATACAATAATATCATAAAATTAAAATAAACTAATTAAATTTAATTTTATATTTCAATTAACATTTTAAAGGTTAATTCAATAATAGCAATTCAAATTTAACAAAATTTTGAAGGTATTATGGCAATACAAATAATAAAATAAATTTAGCAAATAAAAAGAAAAATACAAAGAACACTACATAAAACAAACAATACATAAAACTAAAGAACACTACATACATTCAAAATAAATTTAGGAATTAAAAATGTTTATCTTAATAGTGTATTGATTTCAAGATTTTATCTACAAACAATACACAAAACAAAGAACATAACAATAATTATAATTGAAATAAAACAAAAGGTAAAAAATAAAAAGATAAAGAAAAGAGAATACATACCTTTTAATATGTTAAAAACTACAAACAAAACAATAAAAACTCACACAAACTCTTGCAAAAACCTAATACAAATGGAGAGGAGAGGAGAGGAGAAGATGAAATGAGGAATGGAGAAAAAAAACCATGGAGGCAGGGGTTTATAATGCAATTTTTCTAATAGAAAAACTGATGAAAAATAAAATAATATTTTTTAGGAGGTGGCATTAAATTTCATCATTAATTAATTGATTTTCACACTAAAATTTTGAAAATCCCTCCAAATTTTTCAATATTCATCGGCAAATTTATCGGTAAATGTGGCAAGCAATGTAATGTTTTTGCAACTCAGTGAAATACCAATGGGTAACAATATGTCGGTATGACGTTGGTGACAATGGTAAAATGCTGTAATTTTTTTGCAACTCTCTATGAAATACCGAGGGATACTTGTCCATGAGTGATAATGGCAAAATGCTATAATTTTTTTGCAACTCTTTATAAAATACCTACAGGTACCTGTCCGTTGGTGTGACTGTCGATGATGGTGGCAATCGTTTTGCAAGTTCTGTTTGTATGCATGTCTATCCTTTTGTACAAAAACTTGAATTGCAAACTTATAGTGTGCACTAGACAATAACAATAACTGACAATTATAAAATAAATATTTCATGTTCCAAAATATCATCCTTAATATTACATTATAAAAATAACGCTTTAGAACATATTTAGTCAGAATTTTCATCTTTGTCCTCAATTGAATTGTTATTAGTTTCACTTTTCAATGTGTTTATCATCTTTTTCATCAACATTTTCTAGTCCACTAGAGCTCAAAACAACATTCAACTCTTCTACGTCAACATCAACAAGACTATCATCAAAAACATGAAAATTTAATTTTTTTTTCTAAGTCAATCGAAGGAGCAACTCAGTATGGTTTAACTAACTCACTAACTTGAAAAACTTCATCTATCATACGTGTGTCTTCGTTCTCATCCTAAACAACCTCGACAAGACCCTTAGGTTTAGTTTTTAAAATGGATAACCAATCAACTCTTGATCATTCTTTTCTAAAGGAAGGGGTGTATGTGTAACAAACTTGTTGGTATTGCTTTGTGAAAACAAAGACATCATTTATGTTGTAGTGTCTAACTTTTAAGTTGATTTCAACAAGACTATAGTGGGGATCTACTCTAATGTTTTTGTCAGTTGTGTCATGCCAATAAACATTTAAATAAAAACACTCTGTTCTGCTCATTATAATATTGCAGTTCGATGACCTCTTCCAATCTACCATAATAGTCAACATCAAACTTACTAGAAGTCGATCCTTTAACACAAACATCATTGTTGTATGTCTTTCTTCCATACTCGTATTCTTCAGTATAAAAGACATATCCATTAACAAAATATCCATTATATCACTTGACTTTTTTTTTAGGACCCAGGCTTGGTAAAGACAGTGAAATAATAACATTACCTCCTATTTAATAAACCTTATATATTAAATACAACTATAATCAATAAATGGATATTATGCAATATTGGCATACAATTATTACATTGCAAGAGATAATAAATTTGTGATAGGCTTACAAGTGTTTTAAACCACGTGACAAATTGTTTATCTTGTAATTAAAAGATTTGGAATTTGGTCAGCTGTGAGTTATTGGATAGTAAGTATCATCGATATTGCCTGTAAAGTTGTTCCAAACTATATGAGTTTATGGCATCATAATACATAAATAGTACACTCTTGACAAAGTTTAAGTCTAATATTTACTTTATAAAAGGTCTCAGCTCATCACAGTTAAATAAGACATAATTGTGTACTTGTTTGAACTGTATCTTAGACAAATATCTTCCTTTAATGACATTTTTATGTATGGATTGTCCAGAATTAGAGAATATTGGCAAGTTTTCACTTGAAGGCACTTCACCACCATCATTATGCCATGTAACACGGTTGATCCTCATTCTCAAATGAGGTTCAAAATAGTATGAGATAAATGTTGAGTTCTCCTCAACGATATAGGCCTCACATATTGACTCTTCAACATACGCTTTATTCTTAACTTTTTTTTAAAAGATTGAACAAGTACCTGCATGTATAGAATTAATAAAAAATTATCATTTAAAAAAATAAAAAAAAATTATTTAATTATGAATTATATAGCAACTGTAATATCTGACCTCTCAAATGGATACATCCATCTGTACTCGACCGACCCTCCAGCTTTTACCTTAAATGGAAAATGTACGAGTAGATGCTCAATTGAGTCAAAAAATAATGGAGAGAATATCATCTCAAGTTTGCATATTATCTCAATGATAATCGTTTCAAGCCTTGCAACGTGATCAACATTTAACTTGCTAGAGCATATATCTTTGAAAAAATAACTGATCTCCATAAGAGCATTTCATATCCCCTTTAGCAACAAATCATAAAAAGCTAATGGGATGAATGTTTGCATAAGCACATGGCAGTCATGACTCTTCATTCTATATAATCTGTATTCCCTCATATAAATTAACTTTGATATGTTTGAGGCATGTCCATTGGGGAAACACGGACTTTTAAGTCATTTGTAGACTAGTAGTTGTGCTTTTTTCTCTAACATAAAGCTTGCTCTTGATTTTGCGACTTGTGACTCATCACTAACCAACTTCATATTTTTATAATTACAGAACAACGCTACATCCAATCTAGCCTTGATGTTGTCCTTCTATCTTCCCCTTCACATCTATGACGATGTTGAAAATGTTCTCAAACACGTTTTTTTCAATATGCATGACGTCAAGGTTATAGCGGAGAATATTGGTCTTCCAATAAGGAAGCTCCTAAAAGATACTTTGCTTCACCTAATTATAGGTCAAACAAAAACCAGGAAACTTTTGGTTACCTAATTGAAGACCAAACACAATATCATCTTACTCCGACACAACATTATGCAATTCTTCACCAGAAGAATACGGGTGTAACATCCTTTTCAACTCTACCTACAAAGAAATCCTTTCTATTCTTTTTGTGCCTGTGATTTGATGGCAAGAAAAGATGTTGACAGAGAAAAAAGGAAGCTTTACTCCTGTTTGTTAGCGTGAATGCCTTGTTGTTCTCCATATAGTATGGACATGCTAGGTTTTCATGCATTCTCCAACCAGAAACCATTCTATAAGTTGGGAAATTATTGATAGTCCACATCAAAGCCACTCTCATAACAAAATTATGTTTCCTCGAAATATCACAAGTCAAAGCTCTAGAGGACTATAACTACGTCAGCTCATCAATCAATGGTCAAAGACAAATATCTATATTCTACACTGGACTGCTCAGACCTAGTATAATCATAGATAAAAACATGAACCCTAGCCTCATACACATCCCTGTTAACAAGTTATAAACCATTAGTACGACCAGCTAACAAGAATAAGAAAGCAGCAAATGACCCAAATGAGTTGAATAAGTCTGTACACAACCCAAGATGCATATTCTTTGATTCAACTGAAAAGTGAGGATGTATACTGTTAAAGTGTTTTCATACTTCGCCATTAAAAGGATGCACCATCACTCCATCAAACACATGATGTGATTGGTGTCATGTCATGTGCTTAGCAGTTCTTGGTGGCATGAATAACATTTACAATCTAGGTGTGATTGGAAAATATCTAAGTTTTTTTATATGCCACAAGATTCTTTCTGCTGCCAGTTCTGGGTTTATAATGAGAATGCTTATATGTCGTGCACTCGTTTATCTAAGTTAGGGCACATGTAAATTTTCTAGTATCCTAAGTTGAGGGGTTTCATCATGGATTTGGAAGCATAGAATTCTCTTTCGGCATATTCCTTTTATATAAAATGCTTCTAGCTCATTCAATAATCTTGTCATAATCGGCCTCACTTAACTTGTGATCTGACATAATGGTAAACATTTGTGCTATGACTGATAATTTATTATGGTTCGTGTAGCCATCCTATAATGGTTCGTCAAAATCTTTAAACATATTAAAAAACTTTATTGCATCTGTATTAGGTTCTTCTTCTACAATTAAACATTCACTGAAATTACCATCACTCATTCTCATTGCATTTATAACCATATTCCTGTAAGGATTACTGTTGTCATTTCTAACTTCATACATGTTAATAGCACTAGAAATTAACCCACACCCTTTCTACCATGCTCTTATTAGGAATAAATAGTTCTTCGTGTGCATACCAACATAGGTAATCCTCCATAAACCCTTTGATTAGAAAATGCATCATTACAACATCTTAATGCAGAAACTTTTTATTTTTACACTTCCTACATGAACACCTAATACCACCATCAAGAAAATTTCTCAAGATAAATGTTGTGAAATTAATAAAACCCCGAACCCCGTTACAATAATTCATCCTCCATAATCCTTAGGGTAAGTCTCGATACATTTATGAATGATCATTCATGATTTTTATTGAATTTCTATAAAATTATAATGATAACATGTATTAATTAACTATGTTATATAAATAAAATAACAAAAATATTGGTTTGTCCCGACATTATCCAACAAACTAAAAAAACACTTATGTTAAATATTTATTATCAATTATCAACTATCAATGTCACAAATATATATATATATAAATTTATGGAAATCACAACTTTGCAGTAGAATTTATAAAAATTAAAATGGACCCGTTAAACAAGCTATTATTTATTCCATTACAACATATCTAATTTGGTGTAATTAAAATAAAATTTCAACAATTTACAAATAAATATAATTTGACAAAATCTAAAACAAACCATAACAACTATAAAATTATACATTCATACTATAAGTTTCTTTGACAAATAACAATGAAACAAGTACATATATTAGCAAATACATATACTAAAAAAAACAAGGGAAGATAAGGATTGACACCAAGTTAAGAGTTGGCCACCCACTCATCAATTAGTCATCAAATCAATAGTTCCCAATTTTGACCTATAAAAGAAGGCATTTTTCATGCATTTAGGCATCTTGGTCTCCAGATCAAGATCATGCTTTTGCTTTCTCTCTTTATATTTTTGTAATGCTTAATTTTTATTCTCATTATTATCTTGTTTATGCCTTTCCTTTACTTAGTTAACTTTTATCTTATCTATATTTTTATTCTGTTTATTTATTTTTCTTTCTTTCATTGTGTTTAGTTAAGTTTATTATGTCAAAATGAAAAAGGTTACACTAATGGTGTAAGAATAAGTATAGTTTAAACTCAACATGAACCTTAATGTTTGATACTATCATGTTTTGTATTTGTTATCTTGTTCACTTTTTAATACTTTGCTTTTTAAATGACTAATCTAGATTTAATTTGTATAACACTTGGTACAACAAATGATTGACACCTTCATAGCCCATACTGTATGGTATAACTAACACCTGAGCTATCAAAGTAACTTAATTTGTTGTTAACATAAGTTATAATCATGAATGTCTGACCACATTTACAAGTACTAACATTAATCGAATAAGATAATTAATGTAATTGTGTTAATAATTTGTAATCTGATTGGAATCTTCTTTGTATGTGGTTTCCATTTAAGTAATAAGAGTTTATACTATACTTGTTTAACATACCATTAGTAGATCCTCTAACCTTGACATTTGTTGTTATCATTGTTTAATCCTTACATTGATCTTTTATCTCAAAGTTCTCATCAACTTCTTCTTCTTTTTCTTTTCTTTTTTTATTATTATTACTATTGTTGTTGTTATTGTTTATAATTGTTATTTATAATTTATACAATTAACCTCCCTGTGGTTCAATCCTGATCTTTCCGAGTTATATATTACTTCAACACTCCTATACTTGGAAGAAGATATCAATCTTTTAATTGTGTCATATATCGTGAGTTTTATCAAAACTATCGATTCTTTGAATACTCATATAATTTGATAAAATTAATGATAAAGTTACAAAGTTGGAATTTATATTAGATTTTCATTTGGTACAAGTTCCAACTAATAAATTACCCATTACTCCTAAATTCCTAAAATTATTGGAGTTTTTTTTAATTAACATGAATGTTCGAATCAACTTATATGTATATCAACTAATTCCATAAGTCTTAAAATTAACAATTATATATGCCTATAGTGGTCCTAAGGTTCTTGGAGTTTTAATATGCTTTAATTATGTTATTATATTACAATTTATAAATACTTTATCATTAAGTTACAATAAAAATTATTTTTATTGTTGATAGATTTTATTGTTTTCATTTAAACTTTCAAAAGTTGTTATTTATTAGTGACTCAATTGTGAAGTTATTTTAGTTGATTGTTTAGTTAATTTTAACTTGACAAGGTTTAACGTTCATGAAAAGATTTTAAATCGAAGCATTACATTCTTGTAAATATTTTTGTTTATGTATATATGTTTGTTAATATATTAAATAATTAAGTTATCAAAATCATTAACATGAGGTCTAACCAACTGTTACTTATCTAATAAATTATGTTGCTTGTTAATTAGTTTTTTTTATTAATAAGGAGAAACTATATTATGAAAACTTAATTCTAAGTGGAGATAAGTAGCATTCTATCAAAATAAAGTAGAGTGCAGGGGATGCAAAGACCTTAAACCTTAAAAAAAGTTATATGATCAAAGCCATACCACACATGAAAAAGAACATATATTTTTTTTTTAAAAAAAAAGAAGTTATTTCAAGGAATTAAGAGATACTAAAAACTAAAGAATGCTATAAAAAGAAAAAAGTTGTAAAACAAAAAAAAAGAGTAAATAAATGAAAGAAAGATAAATTAAATTAAAGGAATAAAATTATATATGTGGGGTTGACTACTATTTACAATACTTATATGATATTATTTATACGACATTATTTATACAATTACAAAGCTTGAATCTTATCTTATATATGTATTATGTATCAAATAAGAAGACTTATTAAATCACAATATATACTAAACTTCTCTTTAATTGATAATAACATGTATCCTAGACTAATATGTAACTATAATAAGTTATTTTATTTAGAACTCTTAGTCTGAATAAGGTTAAACCTTCTAGTTATCTATATGAATGAAAATTCATATAGTTGATTATTTTTTCTTAGTCAATCTTGACTTTTGATCGCTTCGTCGATTGCTCTTCTAACTTATCATTAGTTATTTTCCTTTTTTTTTAGATGGCGATACTGACATTTTGAATCGATCCTAATCAACATGGAATAACCATAAAATTTATCACTCGGATCATAAAGATGACTATAATGCACTAACTTGGTTAACGAGCTATCCTTTTCTTTTCTTTGTTTTATTTTCTCCCCGTTTAGGTCTTATTTAGATTCCAATGGGATAACACTTGATAATTAAATTAAAGAGTTATTATATAATCATGGATTATGAATTATTTTATCGATGTCATTTTCTCAACGTGGCATGTGTCTGATACTAAGTTCGAGTATACATCTGACATCCATTTATTCTTCTTCTTTTTTCTTTTTTTTTTATCTTTCCTTCATTTCCCATACTTGAAATTTCTTATCCTTTCTTTCATGGATAGAAGGAGTTAGATTGTTTATTAATCTTCAGGTGAAGTCTCTTTAGTTCTAATTGTTTGGGAGATAAAAAAAAATTAGACCAATTTTTTGCAAAATTAAGTACAACCCAATGATGAGAATTTTTCTTAATCGATAAGAACCCCACATCAAATTTATCAAAATTAATCTAAAATAAAATTAATATTGAAGGATCAACTTAAAAAAAAACTACAAAAAAAAAGAAAATTGCCATTGTGTAAATCTGCAATGGTAATGACTTAAGAGCTACACCAATGACATTACTGAATTACTTATTGTTGAGATTTTTTAATTTCTCATGTACGAATTTAGAGTTAATTTTCTTTTTTTATGTCCTTGATTTTTTGTATATAATTAAATTTTTTTATTTGTGTATGTATGTACATTGTACCTCTTTCATTATCTAAATAAGAAAATCAAAATAGTATTTTATTTTCATTGGAAACATAATATGAGAGCCAAGTTCTTGAAATCCTTAGACCTTGAATTTTTTTTTCTATTTGAATATTAAACCTTTGATTTTTTTCTCTTATGAATTGTCCTAATAAATCTCTTCACCTAACATATCTAGTTGCTTACAAGTTCATAACTAGTTAATATTTAAAGTTTACTCCATGACTTTTCTTCTATCCTTTTTTTTAATTGACAAAAGTTCACTTGATTTTATTTCTTTCCTTTACAATTAAATTTTTTTAAAAAAAATATATTAGAAAGAAAAGTTTAACTGACAATAGTTGACAATCTTTTGTGCTTTGGTGTTATCTTGTGAAAATGATTCGTGTCATATAGTCTTTCAAAGGTGTGTGATAATAGAAACAACGTAACAGAAGTGATAATAACATAATATAATGATACCAAAGTTGATTATGACATATACAATCATGATTGATATGATTCTTAACTTTTCAAGGAGAAATTATTTTCCAAAAGCAGAGGCAACATTACATAGTGAGCTTATTAATGACCCTAATTTGCATGGATTAGTAGTAACCACCTATAATTGTGGTAAAGTCTTAAATATTTATGCATCTAGTTCTAATAGTACATGAATAATTAATTATAGTGCTTAGATCATATGATATTTGATTCTAGATTTTTCACAACTCTTAATTTATTCATATAAAAGTTTGTTTTTACTACAAATGGTATAATAACTCTAGTTGTTAGAAAATGATGCTTTAATGTTTATTGATATTTTATAAATTTAGATTTTTTTTCTAGCTATTCCATTATTAGATTATAACTTGTTGTTAGTTTCTCAAATGAACTTAGCTTTATTATGTGTGGTAATTTTTTTTGTGTATTCAAAGACATCTGAACTAGACAAAAAAGTTTGGTTATATTACTGAATGAGGAAACTTGTATTACTTAGAATTAGCATTAAAAAGTTATGATAAGTTACATCAAGCTTTAACAATTGATTGTTTTGAGGGAGAAAAGAAGAAGAAGATAATTGAAATCTATTTATGACATCAACATATAGGATATGCTTACTTTGGTTATTGATGTAACCATATTATTCGAAAGTTTTACCCATATTTACCTAATATTTTGTCCATGTTTTATATGTAAAATGCCTTGATATTCTTTGTTTTATATTTTGAAGGCACTTTTGGATGAAAAATGCAAAAAAAAAAGTAAATTGGAGATAATTGGCAGATTTGACGTTCAGTCGATGTTTGGTGCAGAGCGTGAGTTTTAGAGGTCGAAATGAAGTTATACTAGTGACTCTAAAAAGCTAACATCCATACCTTTCTGGAAATATAATGCAAGAAAAATAAAAAGAGAAAGATCATGGAAATCACATCCTTTAAAGTCAAATCTCGTATTTTGCCACTATTGACCTTTGTCCATTCAAAATTCCATATCTGAAGCTATAGAAATCCAATTGATGCAAATCAATTGTTTTGGATTTTTGACTCACAGACCTATAAATTCTCCAAATTTCAGCCAAAAATGATATCATATAAGGGAGATATGATTTTTCAAAAATAACAACTGAATTCTGCTAGCAAACCAGTTTTGTGAAGAAACGAATCCAAATTACATCCCAAAGCTTCTAAACCATCATCCAAGTTGTAATTTTAGCAATTTAACCCTTCTAGTAAATCAATCTGGAAGGTCAAGGAAGACATCCACCAACTTCAAACCACCAACCACAAACGAGCTGCAAGTTGGAATGTTGTCATTGTCAAAGAAAGATGGCCAACTTGTGAATAAAAGAGGGTTGCTGGTGCAACATTTACAGCCTCCTGACATTGTCAAAAAAAAAGGCTACAATGGTGGGTTGTTGGTTGTAACTACTAGTGTCAAAGTTTGCCAGTCACCATTGTTGATAAAAGGAGCAAGAGAAACTGTCATTGAAGCCTATAAATAGACATCAAGAGAGCCAAGAAAAGAGAGGAGAGAGTGCAGTAGAATCAAAGAAAGGAGGCAGCAGCTAGAAGTGAAAAAACACAAACTCTTTTCTCTACATACTAGAAATAATGCTTTCTTTTATCTTTAGGAGTAATTGTTCAATAGATATGCAAGGCTAAGCTCTTTTCTTGGTTACAAGGACGCAAAAACCTTCAGATTTCAAGAACTGTGAGATTTATTCTTTCATTTATTTTCAATTTGTATTATGAATGAGTATGATTGTTTTCCTATACATATTTTTTATGATTGTTGTTGATAATTGCTAGAGCGAACTCTAAGTTATAATTGTGAACAATCTATTGCTAAGTTTTGTATCAAAACTAGAGTTATGGTATATAAACTTGTAAACCAACTAAGCTTGATAATTATGGTGGAACTATGTTATTAAACTTAGGAAAAACATTCAATCAAAGCAACATAAGCAGACAACTTGGTTGCTAAGATTAATGAATTTATCTAGATCTTAAGGCTGCCATTAGATTAAATCATTAGTGCAGACACTATGATAATTTGTTGGTTAGGGCTAATTATACGACGGATCCGTTAATTAATCAAAGTTAAGAAAAGATAAAAATTCAAAATATAAACTGCAGTTTCGTTTCAAGGATCAATTCTGATTTCTATAGGTGGATATGTGCTTGTGACCAAGGTTTATTTTCTTGATAAATTTTAGTTTTTATTGATTGTGTTCACTAGTTTAATTTCTTCCATAGTTTAGATTATCACAAATCAAAACCCCCAATTGCATAACGTATAACATAAAAATCTGAACTAAATCTTTCTTATGGGATCGATCCCTTGCTTGCTCTATACTATCTTATGTGTTTTAAGTTAGGGTAATTAATTTGTGCGATCGCAACATCGTAACAATTATCTGAAAAAATTATTTTCTAGTTTATTTAAAAATATTAAAGACTCTAATTTCTAATATGATAAACTAGCAAAAAAATCATTGTACTTCGTTGGTATTAAATGTGAATAAGGGCTCACATCCATTTATGATTATATATTTGATGTATGAGGTTCATCCAAAGTCCCTAACTTAAAGGGATAATGTTGTTTTGTTACTTTTATTAATGATTTTATTAAGATGACTTGGATACGCTTGATAAAGTTTAAAGGTGATGTGAACTCGTTATTTTATAAAATGGTTAAGTCTTATTATAAAACAAAGGTTTAAGGTTTTTATAGTGATAATGAAAGAGAATATTATAGTTTAGAGTTCAATAAGTTTTTAAAGCACATGAAACTATTCATCAAACTATTTGTTCCAATACACCCTAATAAATAAAATAGGGTTCTTAAGCATAAGAATTGACACTTATTGGAGGTTGTTCATGAGTCATTGATAGAAACTCATATACCATTATCTTATTAGGGAGAATCACTTGTCTTTGTAACATATTTAATTAATTAGATACCTTTTAGTTTTACTAATTTTAAAATACCATTATAAACTCTCACTAATATTGTTAGTGCCCTAACAATGCTAAATATACCACCTTATACTTTTAGTTGTATCGTATTTGTGTGTGTGTGTGTGTATTGCAGACCTTAAAAAAAATTCAATGAAAAAAGAATAGGTTTCTGACATCTTCTTCTTTAATGAGTAATGTTTGGTTTAAGAAGTCGTCACTTAGTATTATGGTTATTAGAAACCCTAAGTAGTCAACATAAATTTTATGGTACGAGATTGATTGTAACTAAGGAAGGTATTAGCAGCTCTAACACATCCTATTTGAGGTAAGTTGTATTGCTAGTTTTGTCTTAAATTGTTAAGAGTTTGTTGATTTATGCTATAATGGTTTGTTTATAATATTCTTGACTTTATTGTTAATGAATTTTTGACTTTGGATACTTTGAACTTCAGCATTGGTAAATATTACGTGGTAAAAAAAATAGTATTCCTGACTTTAGCGTTAATGAATAAACAATAAAAAAAATTTAAATCTATGTACATATATTTTTTTTAAAAAAATATCATACACTGGATTTGCATTTCATAGTAAAATTCACAAATCAAATATACAGTGAAATACCTTAAAAACAATATGAGGGAAAAGTTGCTCGTTTTGGCTGAATATCAAAATAAAAAAAGACTTAATTAAAAGGGATTGGGCCACCTAGGCTTGAGGCCAATGCCTTGTTTTTTTTTTCTATTTTCCTTTTTAATTTTTTTTGGGCTAGTTTCAGCTCAGCTTGGATAGTATAGAGCAAGCAAGGGGTCGATTCCACAAGAAAGATTTAGTTCAGATTTTTATGTTATACGTTATGCAATTGGGGGGTTTTGATTTGTGATGATCTAAACTATGGAAGAAATTAAACCAACGAACAAAATCAATTGAAATCAAAATTTATCAAGAAAACAAACCTTGGTTGCAAGCACACATCCACCAACAAAAATTAGAACCGATCCTTGAAACAAAACTACAATTTATATTCTGAATTTTTATCTTTTTTTAATGTTGGTTAATTAACGGATCCGTCGTATAACTAACCCTAACCAATAAACAATCACAATATCCGCATTAATGATTTAGTTCAATGGTAGCCCTAATAACTAGATATTTGAGTGTTCTCCCTAAGTTTAATAATGTAGTTCCGCCATAATTATCAAACTTAGTTGCTTCACAAGTTCATACATCACAACTCTGGTTTTGATATCAAACTTAGCAATAAATTGTTTACAATAATAACTTAGAGTTCCGCTCTAGCAATTATCAACAACAATCATAGAAAATATACATAGGAAAACAATCATACTCATTCATACTATAAACTGAAAATAAAAGGAAGAATAAATCTTATGGTTCTTGAAATCCGAAGGTTTATTGTGTCCTTACAACCAAGAAAAGAGATTAACCTTATATAACTATTGAACAACTACTTTTAAAGAATGAAGAGAACATGATTTTTTTTGGGTTTATAGAGGAGAGAATTTGTGTTTCTTAACTTCTGGCTACTGCCCCCCTTCTCTCATCTCTCTCTTTCTTTTTATATGCTAAGAAACCCTAGTTCCTAATTTACAAAGCAGTCCTCCCTTAAGTTGACAATTGATATTTAAGTACTTCAATAACTATTTTCCCTAAAAAAAAGAAATATCCTTGCATGAAATCTTCAAACTCTGACTTAGAGGAGCTAAATTACTGATGTAAAAATTTTGATGATGGTTTAGAAGCTTCAAAACGTAATTTGGACTCATTTCTTCACGAAACCTGATTGTTGGTAGAATTCGGTTGTCATCTTTGAAAAATCATATCTCCCTCATCTAACATCCTTTTTGGCTAAAATTTGGAGTGTTTATCGACCTTTGAGTCAAAAATCTAACAAAATTAAGTTTGCATAAATTGAACTTCTATAGCTCCAGATATTGAATTTTGAATAGACAAAGATCAATAATGGCAGAATGCGAGATTTGACTTTGAAGGATGTGATTTCCATGATCTTTCTCTTTTTATTTTTCTTGCATTACATTTCCAGAAAGCTACAGATGTTAGCTTTTTAGTTCCACTAGAATCACTTCATTTCGATCTCTAGAACTCACGTTTTGCATAAAATATCGACTGAACATCAAATCTGCCAATTATCTTCAATTTACTCCTTTTTGCATTTTTCATCCAAAAGTGCCTTCAAAACATAAAAAAAAAAGAATATCAAGGCATTTTACATATAAAATATGGATAAAAAATTAGGTAAATATGGGTAAAACTATCGAATAATATGATTATATTACTGGGCTAAGCCCAACAAGCCTGACCTAGTCACTAGCCCAAGCTAGTAACTAGTCTAGTCATTATGCCTGTATACGTGAATTACTCACACATGTTTTGTCTAGTGACAAGGTAATTATTTTACAAACAGGGAATAACAAAAGAAGCTTACTTGGTGTAGTTGAAGGGGAAACTAACATTTAGGGATGAAGACAATGGTGAAGTTGACAGGTCGATGCTACTCTCCTCTTTAGTTCTTCCTCTATTCTTCCTTCTCTCTGTTTTATTGCTTTTTATGTTTTTTTTTCATGTTTTCTATGTTATGGTGTTATGTCCTCTCTATATTTACTCTTTTATTCTCCTTCATGTCTACCTATTCAAGGGGTGGTGCAATTGAAGACGAGGCTAACTAATGCTCATGCGTTGGTTGACAATGCTTTTATGTGTTTTTTTTATCTCATTTACTTCTCTAGTCTTCCCCTAGTTTTTTTTTTGTATTCTTCCTTGGGTTACTCCATTGTTTCTCTAATTTGTGTTTTTGGCCCCTTCTCTCTCCTAACTTTTTTCTTCTGTTTTTTTGTCTCACTTATTTTTCCCTTATTTTACGTATTTTTTTTCTTTCTTCTCCCTTTTCTTCTCCTTTTCCCTCTCCCCTTTGCTTCTTTGTTCTTCTGCTTTATAAGGCTAGAGAAAGCCATGTATTGGTAACAGCCAGCTTAATAATAATTGTGAGATATGCCCCATAATTTAGATGATTTTAATGTCTTTAATGATGAAACATCTCCAACATTTTTATTGATGAAATAGTTGTTGAAGAAGAAGACAATGAACAGTTATCCATGAAACGACTCTATTTTCCAATTCAAGTGGCTATTTTGATTTAGTCCTTGTGGTTTCACAATTTTATAATCAAGCCCCTAGATAAATTGTAAATGGAACTTTGGATTTTAACACCATTAACAACATAATCCTTATTCTTTTTTAGCTAGTTAATCTAGTCCTTAATTGCTCTAAACTTTGGTGTATGTGTGTGTGTGTGTTATTTTTTTTTTTGTAAAGAGACCCAAAAATAGGTAACAACAGATGTCATCTCTTTACAATTCTTACGAATAAAAGAATTTGTGTAGTAAGTTTTGTAAAGATAAACAATATTAAACTTTCTAAAACTGATCTCATCAAAGCTTAGTTGACCTGAAACTCAATCTTTAAGTAATCCTCTTTCATCCAAGAACTAACAATCAAAACTATGTATAACTCGATTATCTTGAGAACCCAATCATGACACCCCTCTAAATTTTATCTTCTATTTTTTCTTCTTCTTCTTATTTTTTCTTGTTAACCTAAAATTTCATTTAGCAATTTTCTTTAACCAAAGCTAAATCTGTATTGCATTTGGGCTAACTTGAGATCCTTTCTAGTGATCCCCTTTAATCATAACCAATGTCTATGTGTGGTTGGGCTAACCTAAGATCCCTTATCACAATCGCTTTTAACTAGAACCATCTTCATGGTTGTGCTAACCTAAAATCTTTTCTGGCGATCCCCTTTAACTAGAACTAATATCCTTTGCATGGTTGAGCTAACCTGAGATCCCTTTTAACTAAAACTAATCTTTATGGTTGGGCTAACCTGATATCCTTTTTGGCAATCTCTTTTAACTAGAACTAATGTTTGTATGCGGCTAGGCTCATGTGAGATCCCTTCTGATGATCTCTTTTAATTAGAACCAATATCCTCTATATGGTTGGGCTAACATGAGATCTTATTTGGCGACCTCTGATGCGACTAAAAAATTGATGTCTTCTCTCAAGTGTAGGAGTGTCAAAGTAATAAATAATCCGACAATACCAAGGTAGAATCATAGGGAGTTTAACTAAATAAATTATAAATAACAACAACAACAACAACAACAATAATAAGTTAAGGAGGACTTTGAGATATAAGGTTAATGTGAAGATTAAACAATAAAAACAAATATCAAGGTTAGAGGATCCACTAATGGTATTTCAAATAAATATACTATAAACTATTTTTATTACTCAACTAGAAACCATATACAAAGAAGGTTCCAATCAGATTATAAATGGTTAACATGATTTCATTAGTTATCTTATTCAAATAATGTTAATACTTATAAATGTTGTCAGGTATTCATGATTATAGCTTATATTAACAATAAATCAAGTTCCTTTCATAACACAAGTGTAGGTTATACCATACGGTTGGGCTATGAAAGTGCCAAGTATTTGTTGTGCCAAGTGTTATTCAACATAAATTTAGATTAACTATTTAACAAGTAAAGTATTAAGAGTGAACAAGATAACAAATACAAAACATGTTAGTATCAAAAATTAAAGTTCATGTTGAGTTTACACTATACTTATTCTTACATCATTAATGTAACTTTTCGCATTGACATAATATACTTAACTAAACATAATGAAAGAAGAGAAACATAAATAAACAAGATAAGAACATAAATAAGATATAAGTTAACCAAGTAAAGGAAAGGAAATAAAAAGCATAAACAAGAAATTAATGAAAGCCAAACTTAAACATTATAAAAATATAAAAAGAAAGAGCAAGAACATGATCTTTATCTGACAACTATGATATCTAAATGCATGGCAAATGCCTCCTTTTAAAGGCTAAAATTTAAAACTATTGACTTGATGACTAATTGTTAAGTAGGTTGCCAACTCTTGACTTAGTAACAATCCCTATCTTCTTGTCTGAACAAAACAACATTGCCAACGTTAAAATTTGAACAGACTTGAATCATGAAAGTTCTAGGAAATTATCTCATCTTTCTAATAAAAAAACATTGAGGTCATTTGGACTTCTAGAACTCAAGATATGGACTGACACTAAATAGTATCTGAGTTGTAAGATAAATTTAAACTTTTCCATTGTTATTAAAATTTGGACTTTAAAATGGCAAAATTAAGTCTTGCATTCCTCATGAATGTTTTAGGCCTATATCTTAGCATTTTAGTCATATAAACTAAATTAAAATCAAGATCTATAGTTTTAGATATGACCTAATGATTGAACAGTGTTCTAATTTGGACTGAACTAGCATCACTTTTCTGAGCTTCACCCTCTCTTTGTTTTTTTAATTTCAATAATTGAACTTATCAATCAATCTTTTTATTTACATGATAGTCCTGCATTTAAGATGAACATTTACCATAAATTAAAGGTATCTTATAGTATCGAACTTGTTATTATAAAACATGTTTTAGTTAAGGAATTATTGATACTTCAAGTGCAAAATACTGATATAAAACCTTGATAAAAACACACTTTTAAGTACTAATTAACCTCCTTTAACTAGAACCAAAGTATGTGTATGGTTGGGCTACCTAAGATCCCATCTGGTGATCTTTTTTAACTAGAACCAAAGTATGTATGTGGTTATGCTAACCTGAGATCCTATATGATGATCCTTTGTAACTAAAATAAAAATCCTACATGTGGTTGAGCTAACCTAAGATCCTTTATAGTGATTCTCTTTAACCAGAATTAAAATCCTCTATGTTGCTAGGCTAACCTAAGATCTCATATGGCGACCTCCTTTAACTAGAACCAAAGTATATGTGTTCTTCTTGATGACAGGGTTTGAAATTTCTTTTTTTATTTTGAGAATTTTCTAATGACAGGGTTCTTCTTATTTTTCTTCTTAATGATAAGGATGATCAATTTTTCACTTGATGATTTTTTTTTACTTTTTTGATTTTACAGGACTAATATTAGTCTTTTTTAATTGAATGGTTGACATTTGTCCTTTCTAATGACTAAAATTAACTGGATTTTTCTCAATGACAAGGTTGGAAAACTTGGTGCTTCTTAATTATAGGGTTAACCTAATAATTCCAGATCACGGGGTTTGAAAATCTAATGGTTCTTGATTACAAGGTTGACTTAAAGATTCTTTTTAATGACAAGGTTAATCTTTGAGATTTTTCTAATGGTAAGGTTTACCGTATCTTGTTTTTGTTTGATGGTCAAAACAATGATTCTTTTTTATCATCAACTCAATGATTCTTTATCCATAATTTTGCTAGATTTTATTGAGGATTTTTTCCAGTAATAAGTCAAAATATATGTGCACTGATTTGTGGTTAGATGACGTGTATGCATTCATACCTTATTTTGAAATATAATTCCCTCCTCTTCAATGTTGCATCATCATAGGGAGCCTTTATTTACATTCCACAGCCTTATTTGTGTAATAGCCCTTTACTCAGATGTAATTGCAGTGCCCATTTTAAGCTATTCATGATGATTATTGTTTTTGTTGTTTGCCAAGCTTGGTAATACCCCTAAGTATGGTGTTGTTTGATTCATTATGAAAAAGCTCAACAAGTCATTCATCTCCTAAGAATTGTTTTTTTCATTAATTATGCACATCATGCCAACACCAATTAAGAGGTTTTTTATTGTCGACTCACCCAAGATTGCCAATCAGCCACAAGTTTGCCTCTGTTAGAATAATACTCTTCAAGTATATGTTATTATCAGCCTTCTTGGAAACTAACTAGTTGTCCACCTCATCTTAGATTGCTAATTAGCCACGGACTTGCCTCTAGTTGAAATAATGCTCTTCAAGTATATGTTATCATTGGCCTTATTGGAATCATCAAGTTACCCAGACATGCATCTTATAACTTGCAATAAAAGGCTCATGGTTGTATGTTTAATGTTTTTCTTAATATGTTCTTCTTAACTCATCTAATCAGATTGTGAAAAAAAATGCATTGACATTATCAATATTGTTCATTACCCATATTTATATGATGGAGTGCACCTTTAGGTTTCAAAATAGATAGCTCTTACAATCAGTCTTGATAGTATGCATCTTTTTTATGTTCATTCAAATACACTCACACGATAACATTAGTTAAGAGTCATAACCATGTTTTAAAGGTTAACCCAAAATGAAGTTATAAAGATGTCCTTCACGTGCAACATTGTTTTTAAATGTTTATGGAGTCTACAAGATTATGGATTTTCTTTGAACAATATTGCCCTCAATTAATCTAAATGTGCTTGATCTTCTAATTATTTTTCTTTTAACAACATTATCCTCAGTTCACTAATTCATTATTTGATTATCTTTCTTTGCCCTTAATTAATCTAAATATTGTTTATTTTTCTTTGCAAGGTCCACCGTATTCCCCTTAGGAGTGTCATGAAATGTTAATATCATTCCAATCCAGGAATTTATAAATTTAATTAATGTTCTTTTTTGTTTGATAATTTTTCTTATTTTGAAATCAACTCTTGCATTTCAAAGATCATATTTATTCAAGTTTAATTGTTGAAATGAAATCAAGAAGATGTTAGTTTTGCAAAAGATCCTTTGAAAATCAAGCTTTTTTGGTAAAAAAAAAAACCTAAGACACCATTCAAAATATATAGTCCTTTAATTGTTTTGTAATTTAAAAACAGAAATTAACCCATTCTAAGATTGAAATGGCTTTTTACATGAGTCTTTGTTTCAATTTTAATATCTGATCTTAGGTATATCATTAGACGGTACGTGATGAGATGACCTTTAGTGAATTTTAGGAAAAGAAGAAAAAACAAGATACTCAAGTCAAAACTCGAGGCTTTATCAAGAAAGGTTATTTCTTTTAACACCTATTTTATTAGCATGTATAATAACTATTAGTTTAATTCATGAAGCTACAACTATTATGGAAAAGCTCTTTAAGTTTTAAGAGCACTATTTATTTGTTCAAAGTGTTTGTTTGATTAAAAAGGGCTTTTAAAAGCACGTAATGCAGACTATGGTTCATGGCTATGAAAAAAAGGGAATTTTATAAACTCAAAAGGTGTTTAAGGTTTCAAAGACCTCAAATTAGCTTCAATTATTCATGAACTCTCTCACCTCAAATTAGCATCAATTATTCATTAACTCTCTTTCTCTTGTTATCTGTGTAGAGAAAATGGCATATACTCATGTTAACTTCAAATATTAGAATTTCTTAACATAAGTGATAATGCATATTCAACTTTTTTTGATTAATAACCAATCTCAATCTTTTGAAGACATTTGAGGTTTTATCATTCATATCAAAAGACAATGTTTGTAACTCCGTATTTTTTTCTAATGTTGACTTTTGATATTTGTTGTGTCTTTCCTTGATTGAAACTTCTTTTACCTTTTCTAGACTTAATAGGCGTTCTCCTTCCTTTATTTTTGACTTGCCTAAGTGTTGGAAATTTCCACTCTTTTTTTAGCTTTCACATAGCCTTTCTTAAAGTTCCCTAACATGCCCTTAGTCTATGGTTTCTTTCTTTTAACCCTCTCTCAATCATTGGACTTTTATTCTTAACATTCCTTGTTGATTAATTTTATCAATTCCTTCAAAATAGCTATGATTTGCCCCTAGTATGGGGTGTGACTCTAGTCAAGATTTTTATGAAAAGAATATTCTATTTAGCTCAAAATAGGACTATAAGGGATATAATCTTTAAAAAGTAAAGGGATAACAAAGATGGTATTTTCTCATTTCAAACAAGGTCAGTTAAAACTGATAAATTGTGGTCTCATCCAATATAATGATTTAGACTTGTAAGAATCATGATTCACAAGTCCATAACTACCAAATCCATCACATGTCATTATACATACCGCTAAAACTTAGCTACATAGTGTGTGGTTCAATTTCATATGCAAAATCAAAATTTTCTTGGTCTCCCCATGTTGTTCTAACACACATCAAGTTATTTCTATAATCAAAATACTTTTAATCTTCTAGGATTGATTAACCTTAATTTTGCATGTTGGAGTTTGATTAAAAGGTTTTGTCAGAATACCATACAAAAATAAACATCTTTTTATTTCAAGAAAACAATAAAACAAAGAACAAAGTACAATTCATTGAAAGTTGAGTGAGGTATCCACAATATATGAAAGCATTTTGTTGCAAAAATACAAATGTTCATTCTTTGGATAATTGCTTATCATCCATGCCTTATCAGTATTTTACAAGCTACTGGTCATTGCTGAAGATAAAGTTGATTATGTGGTAGGTACCACCATTCCTCATAAACTCAATCTTTCCTTTGCTTCTTATCTTCTAGAGTTGATACTTGAAATTTTTACAGTTTTTAATCGAATGACCTAGGATCCCATCATGAAATTCACTTCTTTGGTTTGGATCATACCACCTAGGAAATGGTGATTGCATAAGATTTGATGGAGTCGAAGCAATAAATCCAAAACTTAATAAATACATGTGGACAAACTTGAGTGAGAGAGGTATGTCGATTTTTGACAAAGGCATTTGAGAAGTTGATGTTCCAACAAGACATGATGCACAATTAATGTTTCCCAATTAAGACCTATCTTCGGATTCATCTCTAATCATTGTTTTAGAATCCATAGCAAGACCTCTAATTTTTCTTATCTTGATAGCTTATTTAATTCTTTCAGCAATCCCTACAATTTCATGGAAATTAGGGGTAATCATTTTTTATTCAGTTTAGTTTTTACCTAAAAAATAACCAAATTGGAAAAAAAAAAACTAAAGCCATATTGAAACCGGTCCAAACAGATCGGTTTTGGTTTGGTTTTTTATCCAAAAAACCAGAAAAACCTAAATGTATTTTTTTAGGCTTTTTAGACTTTATTAGCATAATGTCACCATGAAAAAACTGAAGCTTCTCCATTGTAACAGGATGTATAACAACCATAGAATTATCATCATTGACCACCTCATCAACAACAAGACGTCTGGGAGACTTCTTTCACTCTAAAATCATAGTCGAAAAATCTTTCTTACCACTTTTCCTATAATTATTTATGCATAAACAAGTTTAGTTACCGCATAGTAAAAACACTAAATCAAAACCCAGTAACCAAAAACTCAATAAGCATATAGTGTAACAAATCAATTCTCGATTCTTGTAAAACATAGTCAAGGTAAATAAGTTCATAAGAATAAACCATATAAGTAACAATAATCACTCTTCAAAAATAACAAAAAACCTCACATATTATAAAAGTTAAGGGTTTTTCTTATTACTTATAAACAAACTAACAATTACATCATAAGCACAAAAAAAAGGTAAATGAAACATACAGTTAGTGGAAGAGGAGGGTTGGCTAGAGCTTAGATCCTCCATTGATTTAGAGATTTTGCTAGGTTTAATGAAATTAATAGTGGTCATCTAAATTTAAATGTTTGATTTGCCTATATTCTTCTCTCCTAGGGGTGTGAATATTTATATTATATATTTACAGTGTTTGAGGTGGACATTGTTTAGGGTTAGTAGACAAGGAGAGGGGGTGGTAGGTGCTCTGGAAGTTTGTTAGGGTTAGGAGAAAATAGGGCAAAAGTTTCTATTTATACCAATGAAAATGATGGTTACTGGTTAAGGACCTTTCTTTTTAATCGGTTTAGTTCGATCCAAGTTAACCAGTTTTTGCATTACAAAACCAAAAATGAAACTGAATCAGGATTTTTTTCTAAATATTCTAATCTATTTTTTTCTCGGTTCAGTTTTTAATTAATTTTTTATCAGTTTTCTTGACTTACTCAGTTTATTGATTTTTTTTAACACCCCTAATGGAAATAATGAGCCACACTTCCCATTAAATACTCATAATAAAAGGATTGAAAGGTGTTAGTGAACAACATTATCATTTCTGTATCAATCAGTGGAGGTTCAACATGTGTTGTCTTATCTCGCCATCTTTGCATATGTGCTTTTACAGACTTTTAGTTTCCCTTCTTCATAGCCATTAGGTTGGTTTTGTTAAGAGCAGTTTCCAAATTGAATTGGTATTACTTCAAATGGGCGTTTGCCAGGTATTTTCATGTCTTGATCCTGATATTGTCTAGTCTTATATACCAACTCAAGGTGGATCTAGTGAGACCATTTTTGAAAACACATGTCAACATCTTATTGTTATGAATTATTTCAGCCATCTTGTTATAGCATGATAGGAGATGGGTTAATGACATTCTAGTCCAATATACTTAACAAAGTTTGGCACTCTAAATTATTTAGGCACCATAATGTTTGGAACCAAACAAACTTTAGCTGCTAACACATGGTTAATCATACTATTTCCTTCAACTACTCTCAATCTATCTTCTAGGGTAACCAATTTATCATGACTTGTGGGATTAATAAACATACTAATAAAAGGTCTTTTATTATTGGATTCACGATGATCTAAGCTTGACTTGGATAGATGGGGGTAAAAGGGATAAAATGATGCTTAATTACTAAATCTATTGCTAAATTTTGAGATGTGTAAAGGATATAGACTGACGGAGTTTCCACAAGAGGTTGTTTAGATGTTTCTTTTCCTTTCTTAAAGCTCAGCACTTGTTCAAAAAAATATGTGAATCTAGCTATTTCACCTTTGATGCTCTCAATTTCTTATTGGTAATGGGCCTCTAATAGGGATTTTTCTTCATTGTCCATTAGTCTTTTTTTTGCAATCGAGTGTTCTAAGTAGGTTTTAACAGGGAACCTATATTTCAACCTACTAAATGAAAATCATTCAATTATGTAAAAATATTAATTCAATAAGGAAAATACATATGAAATGTGGGCTCACCTTTCACGAGGTGACAAAGGTTTTTTAGTACATCAAGGGTTAGATTACTATCTAGTCTTAAATGGTTTATCATATGCCCAATGATTGTCCTTGAAAGGTTGATATAAGGCTTACAAGTAATTTGAAGATAAAGGCCCTGAACAATATCAGTTTGGTATATCAAGCACTTTCAAGGAAACAATCACGCGAGAGTTGGATAGTTTCATAAGTTTTACCCAAGTTAAAGCTATTGGGGTACCATTACTTCCCCACCTATCCTAGATTTTAAGGTGTGTACTCTCAAAATGATGTGTGACATGACATTATAAACAAGGATGCATTCTAAATTAGTAAAAAGTGATAACCATATAAACACAACATAACAAACATCATAGCAATTATCAAACAAAAAGCAAAGTTTAGTCCTAAATATCCTAAGTAGAGTCGTCATTCTGTCGCACTCGGCATCGCTATGGTCTTAAAAATAAATTCAATGAAAAAAAGAACAAGGTTTTGGCATCTTATTCTTTGATGGGGAATGTTTGGTTTAAAGAGTTATCACCTAGTATTATGGTCACTAGAAACCCTAACTGATCAATAGAGATTCTATGGTACGGGACTGGTTGTGGCTAGGGAAGGTATTAACACCTCTAGCACAGACCCTGCCCGAGGTAAGTTGTATTGTTGATTTTATCTTAAATTGTAAAAAGTTTGTTGATTTATACTATGATGGTTTGCTTATAATATTCTTAACTAAAGCATTAATAAATATTCAACTACGGATACTTCTAACTCTGATGTTGGTAAATATTACACAGCCAAATACAAAAATGAATGACATTCATGACTCTAACTTCAATGAATAAACCAATAAAATAGATTTAAATCTATGCATGCATATTTTTTTAAAAAAAAATTGGACACAAGATTTACATTGCAAAGTAAAAATCCACATATCAAATATATAGTGAAATACTTTCAAAAAATGCAATGGAAAAGTTGCTCGTTTTGGCATAATATCAAAATAAAAAAGACTAAAGTAAAAGGGATTAGACCACCTAGGCCTAAGGGTCATGCTCAATCTTTTTTTTTCTTTTTAATTTTCTTTAGGTTGGATCTAGTGCAATCCAGATAGGTAGGGCTAGATTTAACAAATCTGGCCTGGTGACCAGCCCAAGCTAGTGACCAGCCCAAGCTAGTGACCAGCCCGATCATTATGCATGCATGCGTGAATTACTCATGCATGCTTTGCACAGTGATGATAATTATTTTACGAGCCGGGAGAAACAAAAGAAGTTTACATGGTGCAGTTGGAGGCGAAGCTGGTACTTGGGGATGAAGATTGTGGTGAAGCTGACAGGTCGATGCTACTCTCCTCTTCAATGCTTCCTCTATTCTTTCATCTTTTTGGTTTTTTACTTTCTATGTTTTTTGTTCCACATTTTCTGTGTTTCAGTGTTATATCTTCTCTATAGTTATAGAGTTGTCTAATATCAAATATGTAGATGAATTAACTCATATTCTCACTAAAGTAGTTTCAAGCTAGGTGTTCTTGAAGTTTCTAAATAAGTTAGGTATATATGACATTTAGATATCAACTCGAGGGGGTGTTGAGATTTTCTAATTTCCTAAATTAGCTAGGATTAATATATATATATATATATATATATCATGGGTAATTGTTGTGCAACCTTTTACTACGTCTTCTTTCTTTGCGAAGGAAGTCCAAGGGGAAAAGGAAGGAAAAGCAAAATCCATTATTTGGTGATAATTATATTGTAATTAATGGATCCAAAAATATGGATAGGCTTTAGGTCTTAAAAGAACCCCGTAACAGGGATATCTTAGCGTATTATAATATGAGTCGTGGCCATGGTGGGTTTGGTGTTACATATTTTTCTACTAATATAAACATTGGTGAGAAGTTTTCTTGTAAGTGCATAACGAAGAAGAAGTTAAGGACTATTATGGATATTCAAGGCTAGTTATGAGGATGATTTTGTTGTGCACTTTTGTGATGGAATTGCCATAACAATCAATTATGGCGAGGGAGCATTACAAAGAAAAATTATTTACAATTATTCGTACTATCGTGGAAGTTGTTTCCTGATCTCCTGTGATAAAAGGACCTTTTGAGATCTTTATGATTGCTAGAGGTGCTCTTAATAATAATAATAAAAAAAAAACATGTTTTAAATGGCTGGAGTCCCATGTTGCAATTCTCCAGCAAACTTGAAAAAACAATAGAAGAGGCCAATAAGATGATGTGCTATCCGCATTTCTTTTATTAAAAGAAAAAAAAAACAAAAATTCACCTAAGCCAGCCCATCACAAGAACTCGTGCTCATGGAAGGTAACATGCCGGCTCGTTGAATGGCTTAACCGGGACTTCGACTACATTTAGGAGAATGGACTCACCGGGAACACATTCACTACAGGGCATTTACACCTTAATGCGTTGCAATATAGACATTGATCGATCTTTATGCTTCCCAACAACTATATAATCCAAACAAATCGGCTATCAGTACCTATACGCTCGAGTTCTTGAGACTGGGGAGCCCCAGTGCAGGGCCAATTTCAGTGCCGGTTGGAGACCTGGTTCGAGATGCATATCTTGAAAGAGAGCCATCACCTCTCCCAACTTCCCTTCCTTTTCAATAGTCAATTCGAGAGCCAACTCCCGATGCGTGGGGCGAAATGCTGGTTGAAGCCCCCGAATGGGAACCTATCGAACAGGAATGAGTAGCTGTGCTGCTTGTTATCGAGCCTATTCAAATTAAGAAATTGAATGAGTAGTAGCTCAAGCATGGCGGCCTTAACATTCTAGGTTTGTTTTGCATGTGCATCGCACGAGCTGATATATTACTCTTTTTTTCAATTTCTTGATTAATTTGTTCAATTCATTGTTTTTTAGAAAAATAAAATTTAATATTTATTTAAGTTTGAATAAAATATTATATTTTTAATTCAAATTAGCCTTTTGGATTAAAGCTACTTAGTTTTGTTTGAGCTTTCAGCATAATTGATTGTTAGTTAGAAAATAACTTGGTTAACACTTAGTTTGTTTGACCAAAGCAAGTGATTTTTAGATTTTTGGTTTTTAGAATTAAACTAGGATAAATATTACTTCATAAAGAAATTAATTTATTTTTAGTTAATAATAACTCATGTTTTTGTAATTTTACAAAGTTATTATTTCATTTAATGTAAATTAAAAAAAAAGACTAAAAATATTCTGATTTCACCACAGTACCAATTATCATTTACTATTTAACATATTATTATAGATTAGAGTAATATTTTTTTTTAATTTTAAATTTTATTTTTTATAATTGAGCTTTTTTAAACCCATATGAAGCCGGTGTTAGATTTGTTTAAGCTTTTCCTCCACCCAAGTACAAGGCATGTTTCAAATAAAAATCTAATGCTTGTATTTTTTTTATTTTCACCTTTTCCTCCCTAGTTTTCACATTGACCTTATAAAAAACAAAAACAACCTTTCATTTTGTTATTTCTTCACATTTGATTCTTGTTTTTTTATATAATTATTTGTTTTATTTGAAATAATTTATAAAGTTAATTTTTTTTCATCTCACTTTTAATTTTTTTAATTTTTAAAATTTAGTCTTAATTCATTTAATTGATATTTGTTTTATTTGAAATGATTTCTTAAAAAAAAATTTGTTACAATTTCATTTTTTTATATTTTTTTTTCCTACCAATTTAATTCTTGTTAGTTTAATCTCTATTGCAAATAAAAATTACAGATTATTTAATCTATTTATTTATTATCGTTTTCCTTGAAAATGACTATTGCCGAGTATTGAGAATGACTATTGCGTGGTTTTTAATAAGAAAATAGGAAAAAGACACAATTAACCTTGAAGTCATTTCCCGCCAAAACAATGAATAGAATCCCCCACTACAATTGCTATAACCCTAACGGCATCGACACCTCCTCCTGAACTACTCTCTCTAACAAATGGCGCCTTCTGCCACTGCTCCTGAGTCACTGTCTCCCTCGACGACGTTGGACACTACCGAGAACAATCTCGAGGTTCTCACCCCCACTCCTCTCATTTTCTGTTTGTTTTCCGGGAAAATCCTCATGAAAATAAGTAAAAAAATAAAGACTTAATTACGCGAAATGGGTTTTTTTTAATTATTTTGCGAAATCTAAAATTCTCTTCGCAGTCAGCACTTGATTCTCTCTTGCGTTACGAGTTTGATTTTGTAGCAGAAGTACCTCCACTTTTTGCAACAAAGTGGAGAACCAGTTTACTCAACATTTGTTTTTCTGTGCACTGCAGCCCTTTTTTGTTCTTCACAGAGCACGGTCTCGGAAATCGGAGAAAAAACCAACCGGAACCTGGAAAACCAGGAGGCGTATTGATTTGTCTCCATCATTACCCAAGAATGGTGAGAACTTAGATGCTGAGAAAGCTGAAGCATGGGATGATTGCCGGCATGTGGGCATAAGAATGGAAGCTTTTGATGATGTTTGGTCGAAGATCAAGTCAACCATTAAAGTTTGTCTCTTTGATCCTTTCCTATCATGGTGTTGTAATTTTTGTTCTTTTATATTTTCTGCTCCATTCGGTTGCTAAGGAGAGATGCATAAGAAGAACCAATCTAATAAGGGACTGCTAAGCAGTATGTAAACTAATAAAAACTACTGATTTTTATTCACCATGAAATGAGCAGTTTCCCTCAATTAGCTAATTAATGTTACTTTTGGGTTGGTCGAGATAGGTATTTTTCATGTTCCTATGAAAGATGATTGCAAAGGAACATAGCATATGAAATTTTTCATCATTTTCTCCACTTTATTTCCTAAGCAACCAATCTAGTGGTTGTTATCCATCCATTAAAGAATTCAGAGTTTACAATCTTATTGCAGGATGTTTTGAGGGACATCAACACCAATGTATTCAATGAGATACATCATTGGGTTCGCGAGTCTTTCAACGTGATCACATCATTTGCAACACCTACATTTCCTGAAGCAACTGGGTCTTTTCCAATGGTAACAGATGCTGCCTCTAAACAACTATTCACTGGGCTGGTTCTCACCAGTAAGTTTTCCTCCTATCCACTAGTGCACTTTCAGGTGTGACTGTAGAAGAAAGAAATAAGGGATCAATTCATCTTCAGATAGATGTAATTCATGCACTCGAATTAGAAAACAAATCAAAAAACTCCATTTGCATGTTTGTTCATGTGATGGTTAGGTTGTATTTATACTATCATTTGAAGCTGGTATTTTATGTTGTTGTCCTCCGAGTCGTCCCAGCCAAAACACATAATTTCATTCAGAGGATAAAAGTTTCAATAAATTTAATTTTAATGGTTCCATCTTAAAACTAGAATGTCAATTTCAATGACTGTATTAGCTTTAGCATCTCCCAAGTTTTGGACATGGCATGCAAGGAAGGAATGAGGGAAGAACACAAGCATGAGATATGCAGCCATCGTTTGATGATGCATCGTCCCTTGTGTGATCTTGCTCTACTCTCTTGTTGTTATGTGTCTGTTATTTTTACGCTGTCTATGTTTAATATGTATTTGATGTATTAATTTGTAAAACACACGAGTTATCATTTTCTGTTTCTATTTAACCCCCAAATATCATTGATTGACAATGTATGTCAGAAAATATGGAGTTTGTTGATGATCTGCTGACTTTCAAAGAGCTTGGATCATATTTGAAATCTGAAGGATGCCACGTGGCTAACCTTTCCTCACTGGAGTTTTCAGTGAAAAACGGTATTGGTGGTTGTCTAAGAAGTTTATTGAGACAGTTCTTAATGGTTACTTTAGATGTAAGTAGTCACACCTTTATATTCCTTTTACAAGTTCAGTAGGTTCTTACTTGATGAGCTCATTACTTATACTAGTTTGCCATGCTAATGTTTTGCAGGCAGCTGATGTATCCATCTTAGCAACATGGTACAGAGAACAAGGAAGCTGTAATAATCCAGTGGTCATAATAATAGAGGATATGGAGCGATGTAGTGGGTTTGTCTTGTCTGACTTCATCCTTATGTTAAGGTATGTGGGTTTATTTTTTTCATCTTCCCACCCTCCTTTACTCATTTTATTTTGTGTTATCTTTTCAGTTGCTTACTTTGCCCAAATACAGGGCACAATCTGGTCACAATATTTCATTATCTTTCTGGACACCAAATGGTGTCATGATCATTTTTTACATTGGTCTAATATTTAGTATATCCATTAGTTATCATTCATCACTTTGAATAAATTAGAATTACAATTCCCTTGTTGCACAGCGGCTTTTCATACATTGCACTCAGATTTTATTGTTCTAGCCCACAGAAATATGCTTCTCTTACTTAAAGTTACATGTACATAGACTTGGAATTTGCATTGAAAACCCCACGTGTGCTTGATGTTTGGATATCTCTGGTGTTTTTGTTAAATTGGTCATGGAGTTGACCTGGTCTTTTCACTAGCTTGGGAACTTTTTCCTTGATTTTCTGGAACTCTTTTCAGTAGGACTTGAACCCAAACGACTCCCTTTCCTTTGGGAGAATACCACTAGACTAAACACTCTTGTTTCATTGGCATGAAGACTATTTGGTCTTAAGAATAACAAATAGTTAGAGTGGGATGTTAAGGAAGATATTTATTGGTATCTAGATCACTATTTTGAAAATTAGTGGTGGTATGTAAACACCAACTGCAACTTTTTTGCATCCAGATCACCTGACTCTTTTAGATCATATAGGTTTTTTTGTGAGGAAATATGGAACAGTTTCAAAATTGGATTTAAATTCATGGAAACCAAAAGTACAAATGATGATGCATCCTTTTGGTAAATGAGCTAACGTCATGGTTATCCCTGCTGGATTGAAAAATAATGTTTTCATATGCTACAATCTATTTGTTCTGAAGTCATGGGTTAAGCAGTAAGAACATGATGTATTTGAACGATCATATGTAGTCTTGTAGTAAAATCATATTGTTTTGAATATTATGCTTGAAGTGGACTCTTGACTCAAAGAAGTGGTTACTGTGTTAAATATTACTCCCTGCTGCAAGGGTAGAATTGGTCTATATATCAGAATTTTGTGACTACTTGATGATTTTGTAAGCTTTGTTTCTTGATTATTTACTAATATCTGAAAATGGATTGGACTTGATGATTTTGTGTACTTTGTTACTTGATTATTTCATTCTATCTGAAAATGGATTGGAACTTTTGCACTAATGAAGTGCTTTGAGTAACGAAAAAATTTATTGAACAATAATGTTGTTTTCTAGCCTATTGAGGCCTTGTCATTTTATACAGTGCTTATGGGATCAATCTAACAGCTTGGAGGAGTTGATAGTTTATGAAAGCTTGTCCCTACCCTCTAAGTTGCATTCCTAGTTTTTGCCCTATGAGTATGTGGAATTTTCTAATTTCTAGAATAACAAAGTGTTCTTGGACTTGTACTTACTTTTATTTTATTGCCACTCTAATTATATAAGCATATCTGTTAAAATATCCTACAGCCAGTATACTTATGCAGTTTTAGCCTGTAACCTTCTGTTCTTTCAGTGAATGGGTGCTTAAAATCCCAGTGATTTTAATAATGGGAGTTGCAACAACTCTTGATGCTCCTAAAAGTATACTTCAGTCAAATGCGCTACACCATTTGTGCCCTTGTAAATTCATTTTGGGAACTCCTCCAGAGAGAATGGATGCTGTAGTTGAGGCTGTTCTTGTGAAGCAGTGTTCTGGATTCGGTATAAGCCACAAGGTGGCAGTTTTTATGAGAAATTATTTTGTAAGCCAAGATGGAACTATAACATCTTTCATAAGAGCTTTGAAGGTTTGGAAATGATTACTGTTTTGTTGTTGTACTTTACAACATCGTAGTTTTCCTCTCTGGTGAATATAATCAAATGCCATGTGATGTTTTGGAAGTGTTTTTCAGATTGCATGTGCTCAACATTTCTTCATGGAACCCCTGAGCTTCATGCTCTGGTTTCTTCTTGGAGATGACAATCTGGTAAATTTTCCTATTCTTCTCCCAAATACTTTAGTACTGCAGCTTTCAAATGTTATATTTGTTCATAAATTTCACTTTGATATATAGTACACACTTTACTCTAGTTGTGACACATGTATAGGCACATGCCATGGCAAAGACATTTACCAAATACTTTGTCAAATCTATATGATAAGAGAAATCATCTGCCATGTTCTATATATGAAAAGCATTGAGTTAGAGAAAGTATCTTGGATGATTCAAAGAAAACAGCATTTCTTTATCAGCTTATCCTCGATCTTCTATCTTATGAACCATTAAGCAATAATAACATACCATGCACCTTTTCAACCAGCTATCTTATTTTTCACTTGCTTTTTTTTATCTGCTTTTACATGCTCAGAGCGCACAACTAGCAAGCACTTAAACTTCTTCCATGTTTGGACTGTTTTCTCCTCCTTTTCTCCTTCCAATTTGGAAAAAACCCTACTTGCTTACTATTATCATTGCTTGACTTTTCTTTCTTTTACTTTTTTCTTTTGCATTTAACATTGCACCATTCAAGATGTTACAAGGAGAAAAGTATGGATTGTCACCAGAAATGATGCTCAAGCATGCTTTGAACCTTCCATCTTATCAATCTTATGGAAGGTACTTAATAGCATCAAAATATTTGTGTGAATAATTTTCCAGACATAATGGAGGAAGTTGTAGCTCATTTGGGTTGCAAAATCTAGTTACAGAAATAAAATAGCCAAACAGCAGGACGAAACTTTAGTAAATGGTTTGGCAGAATTGAAGAAATTGCAGTGTCAATGGAGCATTGTGATTCTGGTGAGCCCTTAATCCTTTTTGGTTTGATGCATTTCATTAACATTTATGAGAAAGAACATTTAAAACATGCATTTTTTTTTATATCATGCAAAGCAGCTGATTGCAAGGTTGCTATCTTTTCTTTTTATATCCATTTTAAAGGTTATATCACTCTTCCTATTCTCAAGCTGGTTACCTTAGCTATGTTTTTTATGCCAAATTGATACATTTTTTAATTTTCAGTTCTGTTTTGAAATTTACTTATTTTTGCTATGGTTTGTGGATATGGGAACCTGTATTCTGTTTCAACATAGGGACTCAGTGCTGCTTATGCTATGCATGTATGTTTACTATCTAGTAAATGTGGAGTTCATAATTTTCTTCTACTATATAGTCTGTTATATTCAGAAGAGCCATGCTAAAATAAATGTGCCAGTTTCTTGAAAAAATTGTAACACACTAGCAATAAAACATGTGCAAACTTTCCTTGAGTGTTCGATAGGTATTGTGTTCTCAAATGTCTGATGCACTGAGGTTCCTGTAGGAGTGTCCAGCAAATGATAGTCTCTTGAAATATGGAAATTTCAGAAGCGTCCAATAAATCAGCTTTTTGACAATTATGTTTTTCTTAGTATTTAAATTCTGCTTCCACTAGCTAGTATAATCCATGTAATGCAATTAATATCTGCTTCTGGGCACATCATGAGTTGCAGTGTCTTTATGAAGCTGGAAAGTGTGATAAAGTCACACTGTTAGACCTATTCTGTGAGGCCCTTGATCCTGAATCATTCAAGTCGAGGGCTCCTGACAATGGTGGGGGCTTAGAAAATGATTCTGGAGTATCGTCAAGTGATTTTTACAAGCATCAGCAATATCATACTACACGGAATAGTGGTTTTATTTGTCAGGCAGTGCAAAAGTTGAGGTAATTAACATTTTAGAATCCAGATTGTCTTTCATAAAGTTTACAAATTGAAGATTTTGTAAGGTCTATGCTAGAAACATTTATTCTTTAACATCTGCATGGTTTTGGTATTTCCCTTTGTCTCTTTGGCCTTTTTTATTTTTAGCAACCCTCCAACTTAAGCAATTTCTTTGGTGAATTTATCATGTTGCTCAGTGAAACTTGGAATGTGAAATGTAATAAAGAAAGACAGAAATTAAGATAACATAAAGGAGAATAAGGCATCTTTCAAAGGAGAAGTACAAAAATAAGAGAATGAAAACAGAAGGTTTTTCCAGCCTTGTTGAATGTCCATTAAGTAAAACTTTTAAAAGCTTTGGAAATAATCCAACGCAAATCATCAATAGCTAAATTTATGAATTCCAAATCACATGGGATTGCACAATAATAACCATCTGCCCACTATAAAAGCATCTGAAGCAAGCATCAGAAAGCAATTCCCCTTGGGGCCTCACTTGGAATAAGTCACTAGTCATAATTTTGGTCAAAACCACTAAAAAATTAAAGTAGTGTTAGAAGGTAACCTGATCTTTCCAGACAGACTGACTAGAAGAAGCCAAAAGAACTGGAGGACTGAGAACAGGTATGAAATACAAGAAAAATTGCTGAACCCCTCAAAGTTCACACCATTCTATCAGACCTTAATGCAACCAGAAAGATCTTATAATAGGAAGGAGCAAATAGAGATCAGATGTTTCTTGCTTATTTAATACTGTGAGGTGATAGATCTTCCAATCTATCTTGTGAAAATGCTGATGTGAATGTTGTTTGAAGTGGATAGGAAATAAGATGTGGGAAATACAATTGATAAAGGTTGGTCCCACAACAAGATCCTCCCAGAATTGAGTCCGAGAGCCATTAACAACTCATAACATAAAGTGGGAAGAAATGTAGAGAAACTCAGTCATGGATTATTTTGTAAGCAGTTGTTGAATTGTGATCTCTATATTCCTGTGAATAAGGGGCATTTTAGTAGCTTTCAGAATTTCTTGAAGGTCTAGTCTTATTTAGGAAGTTGGTGTCTTAGTTTTTAATAGTCTATCCTAGTTGTTTAAGTAGCCTTAATCTCTATAAATAGGGATGCCATGTTTTCATTTTCAGCAGAGCTGAATTCTGAAACAAAGTTGAATTGTAGCATTTTATTTTTATGGCTCGGTGCCTGAGGATTCTTCTTCAACCTCTTGTTCTTCTATTTTTTACTAATTTCTCTACTTTCTTGCTTAAAAGTATTGCTGCTAGAGTCACTTTTAACCGCCTAATTTCTCTTTATATTCTCTAATTCTGAGAATAACAAACCCTAGCTCACCAGAAATCCTTTGTAAAACATAAATCTTAAATTTGTCCCGCATCACACAATGCTCCTAAATAGACCTACTCTGGTGGTGGATGCTGGGAAGGTTTAAAGGCTCTAGTTGAAATGAAAATGTTATAACTAACTAATTTGTAAGCGTGCACGCACGCACACACAAAAAAGGCGGAAGGGTAATGATTACATCCATGAGATGGTAGAGGTGGCACCACTTTAGGAATAACTAAAGGACAGTTGTTTGAGTTTCAGATGTTTAGCCATATCCTGACCTGAGCTATAGCTGCACAAAGAGTTTTGAAGTTAAAGTATTGGTAGAAATGGGGAGAGGTTGATAAAAAATGAAATTGGATATGTAGGGTCTAGACAACACGTAAAAAGTTTAGCCTGTTATAGAACTTGTGGGAGGTGGCCAATCCATGTAGCCAGCTTCAACTAGCTTGGGGTTTTGATGTTTTGTTCAGTTGAGTTAATTTAGTTTCACCACTAGTTGTTCTAGCCTTCAGCATCCCAATCATTCAGCTATAGGCCACACACTTCCTGCAGGAAATTGCCAGATTCGTGGTCCTCTGTCGTAGATCATAGAAAAGCTTCTGCCTTCCTCTCAACTCTTTTGGTTTTTGCCTGACTTTTGTGAGTGTAGTAATTCATCGCACGCCCCTAAATGTATAATACTCTAGTTGCTATGATTTATTTTCATAATCATCAGAAAACTCAAGATGTCCTTTTTGCTTAGGACATTGGACATCTGAGAAAAAAATCTTACAATCCCTTGCAACCTGGAAGTTAGACTACTTTTCTTGTGAATTGATTAATTCAACTCTTTTAATAGATGTAGTAGAATGCTGAAATTTGAATTCAATCAGGGATCTTCCAGCAGTGCAGCTACGTAAGCTGCTGAAGGGTTGGGAAAAATATACTGTGAATGCCCCTCAGGTATGGTTATAATTTCAAGAAAGATATCACAAGCTTGAAGGATTTTAACTCATCTCATTTATAATGGATCTATCTTGATGTTCTTTGAGTTATGTGAAACAAATCAGCTTTTATTTGCTTTATTGTAAAGCTTTTGGCATCTGGTAGAAACATGAGATTTTTCTTTGAACAGTCACCTTTATCAAGCTTCTCAAAAACCAGTTATGCTCTACAAGTGCTTGAAACATGTAAATACACAGTTTATTTTGTGATGTAGGGGCTTGCACATTAATGTTTTGGTTATTTCTGATAAAATAGCCTGCATGGTTGCTTGTGCCTAGTCTTAACGATTTGTGTGAGCTATCCAGGGATTGTTCCTTTGCTGCAGAAAATGAACTACCTTGCCTTGTTTCTTGCATTAAATTACTCTTCTTCTTTGCTTTGTTTGAATGATATTGCTGCTCTAGTGTATGTTGGGATGATTCCATTCATGCTATCCATAAATTTGTTTACTTAAACACTAGACCATTTTTTTTGTCAGAAGATACTTGAGGGTGCGATCTCACAACTTAAAGACAAGAAATTACCTTCCCCAATTTACTTCAGCGTTTTGATTGATGGGTGAATGCTGCATCTTTATCTTGAATTGCTGTTGGGGGAGTCTAACTATATCATGACTTTTTATTTGTTTAAACATTTTCCATTTTGATGCTCTTTGAGTTCTGTGACAAATCAGCTTCTATTTGCTTTATTGTAAAGCTTTTGGCGTCTGGTAGAAACATGAGTTTTTTCTTTGAACAGTTACCCTTTTCAAGCTTCTCAGAAACCAGTTATGCTCTAGAAGTTCTTGAAACATGTAAATACAGAGATTATTTTGTGATATAGAGGCTTGCACGTTAATATTTTGGTGATTTCAGATAAAATAGCCTGCATAGTTGCTTGTGCTTAGTCTTAACGATTTGTGTGAGCTATCCAGGGACTGTTTCCGTGCTGCAGAAAATGAACTACCTTGCCTTGTTTCTTGCATAGAATTACTCTTCTTCTTTGCTTTGTTTGAATGATATTGCTGCTCTAGTGTATGTTGGGATGATTCAACTCGTGCTATCCATAAACTTGTTTGCTTAAACACTTAACCATTTCTTTTTTGTCAGAAGATACTTGAGACTTATCTCACAACTTAAAGACAAGAAATTACCTTACCCAATTTACTTCAGCATTTTGATTGATGGGTGGATACTGCATCTTTATCTTGAATTGCTGTTGTGGGGATCTAACTTTATCATGACTTTTTATTTGTTTTAACATTTTCTAGGCACTCATACTTGCATAGAAGCTAGCTTTGTTGGTTTTCTTGTCATGCGACACTCATGTTTTCTCTTTTACTACCCTGGACTGTTTTTGGCATGCTTTGATATTCTTTTCACCATTATTTGTCTTTTATAAGGTAGACCTACATTAATGTGGGAGGTTCAGATAAAAGATAACCTACCATTTTTACATGATCCAAAATTTGATTCTTAATCAACTTATCTTCATTGAATTATGTTCTTACAGATTCATGACAAAGTGAAGAAGTTGCTATCTGAAGTGAAGTGTGAGGATGGAAAGAGTTCGGGGCAAGATTTAAGCACCATATCCAAGTAATGTTTTTGTAATTTTTTTTCTTTGTCCTGTATAGAAATGTTGCATTTTCATCATTTTGTTATTTTTGGTGAAATTTGGCCTGCCATTAGGCAATTTATGAAGCATGTTACAATTGAATATTTTATATGTCTTATTATATTGGATATCTGTTCAGCTCTCTGTCTAAATCTACAAATGAGTAGTTTAGCTTCATGATTATTTAAATTGTTAATCTGAAGCGCTCTTTGTGGAATGAGAGGATAGTTCTTCTCTCTCTTTGTCCTGGCAATCAGTGGCAGAGGTTGGACTTTCTTCTTCTTCTTCTTCTTCTTCTTCTTCTTCTTCTTTATTTTTTTTTTTTTTTGGGNNNNGGTGGTGGTGGGGGGCGGGGTTGGGGTTTAGAAATGTCAGTCTTTAGGAATATCATGGAATATTTTGAAAATTTTGGGAGGGCTTGGTAATTATTTTAAGAGTCTACGAGAACATGCCTAAATTCTAGGGACTAACATGAATTTTTGCATTTGTTTTTGGGAGTGGGGCACAGCTTCCTTCCTCTTGGCAGTGACATGCCACCTCCGCTGGCAATGGTGGAAGCAGTTAAAAAAAGATGATTTCTAATAGTATAGAGTTTTCCAAGGTCTTGTTATATGGAGGACCAGTTTGGATTATTATCAGCACTCATAAGCTAGGAGGCAGGGTGACACTGAATTAAAAATATAAGTCCCTTAAATATGAAATGTATGCCTTTGAGGTGTTTAATATCATTGAAGACTTATTGGATGCTCGTTTGTATGCTCTCTTCTATCTTTTGGACATTCTTCAAATTCCCTGTAAGCTGTTTCACTTCATTTGCCATCATTAAAGCATCCATGTAGGAATGATATGATTAGTTAAAAAGTTCTCTCTCTGAGATTTAAGAGAACTGGTTAGAATCTCTCTCTCTCTCTCTCTTTTGTTTTTTGAACTTTGTGTTATAGCTCAAACTGATATGGACGTAACAATAATAACAAAGCAACATGCTGTCATATGGTATTAGTGAGAACTGACAGACATGTACAGGCATCACATCTAGTAAAGAAGAGTTGCGAAAACTGACAGACATGTACAGGCATCACATCTAATGAAGAAGAGTTGTGATCCATATAATATTTCATTACAGAGATATTTTTTGCATATACTGTGTCAAGTAGTGCTGCTATTTTCCTGACGAAGATAGACAGCTTTTGTAGAGTTGTGATTTCCCATGTTAATTTGTTTACTAGATTGGTTTTGTTGTGCAGTGTTTGAGTATTTATAAAAAGAAAATACTGTTAGCATCAGAATCACTACGTTATTTTCATTAATTCTGCCATTACTATCAATTTCAAGCTAGGAAGGAACATAATCAGTAACAGGTCATACATGGACCCAGATTTTAACGAAAAACGAATGTTGCCTTGTGCATGTACATGTTGTGAGATTTTAGTCAAGCTTCATTCTGCCTTGCCATTTGCCATGCATTTTTGTCCTGAATTGCTGGTTTACCTTGATTAGTTCTAATTGATAGCATCTCTTCCAAGAGACTCAGCAGATTAATCTCTGTTTCATATATATTACTTCTTATGATTCAAATCCTTCCTCCGTGCTGTTGCTGCTCTCTTTTTTCCCCTTTCATAATCTTTTCCTTTTGACATTATTTTTCACTGCATGATTGTGAAATCACTAATTCTATCAGTTTCATCTTCGCTACCAAACATAACAGGAGACATGCATCTCGTAAACATTTGAAAATTGAAGACTCCAAAGCAGTAAATGAGAAAGCTGCAAAGCTATTAGAGAGCATGGTTAGGTAGGAGTATCCAGTCTGTATTCCTTTTTGTTCTTGTCTTGGTTGGCTACTTTCTTTGCATAGAATAGTTAACTGCATTGATACCACCCAAACGAGTGCTCTTTTTTTTTATCTTTGAATTAATTTTACTTCTGTCATGATTTGTTAGCATTCTGCTATAACTTGTTAAGTATTTGTCGTAAATAATAACATTTAATTTCAAAGATGTATGCCTTATTTCACTTGGCACGCACATATGCTTTGTGCCTAATCTCCAAGAATCCTTTTCACTTAATCGCACCTAATGCTTTTAACAACAGCGGGAAATGCATAATTTGCACAATTGCTCACCAACTATTGATCAAATTTTCTGCTTTCTAACTTCCACCAATGGTTTATTTTTTTAGGCGAGTGATCCCAAGCTTCTGTGTTAAAAAGCATGTTAAAAGTTTCATACTAGTTTCTTTCATGGTCAATCACTCTTACAATGTATTTCGAATTGCAATTTTTTTAGAATTTCATCATAAATCCTAGATTATTTTTCAAAGAAAATCCACAATTGTCAAATGTATGGAATGCATTTCTAATTTTTTTTTCATTTTTGTAGTTCAAATGAATTACAAATGATACAATGGGGTTTGGTGTCTGACTTCTTATCTTTGTGTGAATCAGGAACTATATGCAGCCCCTTGAGTGTGTACCTTTCCATGAAATTGTCTGCTTTAAGAATGTCAATGCACTTCAAACAGTAAGCGTTTAAAAAACCAGTTATTCTAATTTATGTACTTGCAGAATTTTTTTTGTTAACTAGAAAGAATTCAAAATTTTCTATACAGCTTCTAACCTGTGAGTAGACAACAACAGTAGACATTTGCCTTAATTTATGGTTGACATGCAAATTCATCTGCCATTTACTAAAAGTCAGGAAATTCTAATGATTGTAATGTTATCAATCAATCGATCTACAATAATTCTCTGCTAAACATGAATTTGTTTGAAAATTTTGACTGGTTTATGGAAGTTTGAAATGAGAACTTTCATGGCATTTACAGATGCACAAACTCTGAACTCACTGGCCTATATGTTTAAATATAATTCATGGTATTCAAATTCAAGGGAAGTCTACTTTTTTAACCTGATATTTTAATGAAATTCTCTGTATGTCTTATTCAAATTGTTTTGTGGTGTTTTTTTTTGCCCCATATAATTGGTTTATTTTAATTGTGGGATAACAAAATGCCTCGAAATTTTTCTTACAAGAAATCATCAATCTTTGTTAAATTAATTATTCAGGTTTGTTGAAGTTTTAACATTTGTTTTTGTTGCTAAAGCTATCTCCTATGGATCATTCTTGTTGATTAGCAGTAAATTTGTTTCTCATGGAAATTTGTGTTAAGCAAATCTCTCTCCTATTTTGTTAAGAATGTCTCCCTGTCCTTTCAGTCAAAAAATTAACCATGTTCAATTTTAGAAGGATCTGGTATAGAGTGCCTTTTCAGTTCATGCTTAAAGATTATTTTTCTCAATGATGGGATGTTCAGGGCTTGGGCTTGAGATGCTTTGTTGCTTCCTTGTTTGCATATAGAATTGAATGAATTGCTAGCTACTAGCCTACTTCCATGGGGTGGCTGCTACTTGTTGGTTTTCTACTTGTGTCAATCGTCAATGGTGGAGATCTTTTCTAGTGAAGTTCTTCATCACAGGAGTGGGAGCAGCAAACCCTATTATTCATGTTAAATTGGCAAATTTTTGCATGCCAGTCTTTCAGCACTTCTAACCTCTCGGTTATGTTAGGCTTTAATTGGAGACCCAAGAAGAAGAATTCAAGTTGATCTTCTGGATGTTCGGAACATCATACGGTGCAGCTGTTGCATTAGCAGTAGTAATACACTATTGCCATCGATGCATGATTCCTCAATAATGTAAGTGGTACCTCCCATAAATTTCTTATCTTGGAATTATGAAAGGTAGAATTCAAAGTGCAAACCAACAACCCACCAGGGGTTTTCCAGTACAAGAGAAGTTTGCAGATGATTTTTTCTTTTGTATATCCCCTTTTTGTGTACCGCGTTGCTACCTGTCTGTGCATTAGGCAATCTCTGGAATCAGTTCCGAGATAGCGTTCAAAGCTTACATTATCAAATAGATGGATACCCTTGAATGTACAATGATTGTACTTCAATCTGCAACTTCTGACAAGAACTCAAGATTGCATGGAGGAATATCATGTCTCCTTGTTTTGTTAACAGTGAATGTTACACAGGTTGTGATTTGTGTTCATTTGTTGTTTCAGGTATACCTTGGCTCAAGAGCATGGTGATCTCATTAATCTTCATGACTGGTATCAATCTTTCAAATCAATAGTTCTTTGCTTGAGCAATAAAGGGAAACATGGGTCAAATTATTCCCCATCACTGAAGAAAAGGAAAACTACCATTGAACCTGCAAAGCCAAGTGAGGCATCAATTCAGTATCCTATTGGTATAGTCTTTCTTTTGCTTATCCTTCATTAATTTGATTTAATGTAATTGGGGCATGGTGAGTTTAATTTTATCAAATTCCTTGTGGTCTTCCGCGTTCCAATCACACCCTCTTTTATTTATAACGCATGAGTTCAAGCCATTTGCACCTAAATGTATTATATCTTCAGAAAGGATCTGTCAGGATGGATGTAGTCATCTTGAACTCTGATTAATTACCTTTAGTCAGATCCTGGCGAAAAACATATTGCTAGTACCCGGAAGGTTAAAAAGGAGGGGAAGAAAATAGTGATTTGTAAACAGCTCACAATTTTTTATTTTTCAATTGATCATTTCCCATGAAGATCCTTAGCTTCTTTCCTACAGAGCACGTTTTTGTAGGGCAGTTACAGAGCTCCAGATTACAGGGCTGCTTCGGATGCCCAGCAAAAGACGGCCTGATTATGTGCAGAGAGTAGCCTTTGGACTTTAGTGCAGAATTATTAAACCAGTCCAATCTCTCTCCGACTCCTTTTCCCCTTATTGTAATTTTGATTTTGTATTCCAGTATATATTTCTTATCCTCTTAATGACCCAAATTCTATTTAATTACTTCCGCCCCACCCAACAACAATTCTGTCTTGGCATGTATGTAACCATAGATTTTATTCTGGCTCTTACCAACTGCTTCTGGAATTTGCACTAATTCTTTTAGGTAAAAAAAAAAAAAAAGAAAAACCCAAATTTATTTTTCCGTTTCCATTTGCATCCCAAACTTGTAGTTTTTGTTATTTCTGACACATTTTCTACAGTCACATTCTTTTGTTAGTTTTTTTTATTATTATTAGTTTGAGTTGTATCTTGTGAGTTAGAATAGCATCAGTAACATTTTTAGTCTAATGTGAATGTTTTATGTAGTAAAATGACATTAATACGAAGAAATTTAGACAAAATTGTTGATGTGTATTCATCGAAAGACAATGGAGGATGTCTTAAAAGAATATTTGGAATCAATTTGACACTGTATAAGTTTGAGTATAAATTGGAAAAAACATATTATTATTATTATGGCTTTCAAGTCACCATCTCAAATGAGTGTGTTATGTAAAATATTAACTAATTAAGGGAAATTAATTTTTTTTATAAAATATTGTTTATTGGAATGATATTTTTTTGTTTCAATTTTTTTTAGTTAGTATTTTTTATTTCATCTTTTAACATTTTAATTTACTAAGTATTGAGTTTTATATTTTATTTTTATTTTTTTATGAGATTATTTTAATTTTATAATCCAAATCATGAGATTTATGGATTAATATAGTTGATTTGGGTTTTCTAGACTTTTTTATAATTGATTTTCTCTCTATATCTACTATGAATGAGAATTAAGTTTTATAATTTGTTTTAGTTTATTTTTTATGAAGTTGTTCTAGTTTCATAATCTAAGTTAAGTGTTTAGTTGGTTAACTTGGGTAGATTTAAAAAAAATTATTATTTTAATTTTATTATTCAACATTAGATTGATTGAGAATTGGATTTTAAAATTTATTTTGATTTATTTTTTATTAGGTTATTTCAATCTTATGATTTATATTTTACAAGTTAATCTGTGTTAATCGAGGTTTTTCAATCCATTTTTTAACTGATTTTTTTATATATTTTTTTTTCAATAGTATGTTAATTAAAAATTAAATTTCAATATTTATTTTGATTTTTTTATTACAATCTCATAACTCAGGTCAATCTAATATATTATCATTTCAATATTAAAAATAAAAGATATCATCTTCAATTTTATTTATTTATTTCAACTGTCTTTTCTAGTTTTTGAGGTTGTTTTTGGATTATTTAAGTTAATTCCATCATATTAGATTAATCCTTGGTTACTTTTTTTACTTTATAAAAATATATTAATAATGTGTAAATATTTTTTTAATATTTAAAAAAATTAATATGATTCACAGAATAACACATGAATTATCTAGTGAAAAGTATTCAAGTTGTATTGGTGGGCAATAATTGATGCATGGATCATGTCCAGTAAAATCCAAAACACTAAACTTGCGAGCCGATTACTAATTGGTGACCAAAATAGCATTTAAGATTGGAGTCCATTTATTTTCTTTGTTGGAGTTTATTAATGTGAGTTGTCATACAAGAACCAAATCAATTAATAAGCAAGATGTTACCAAGTGATAGCTCACGTGATGATAATGCAACAAGTAATGATCCCTCTTTACAAGTACTCGAAGGACCCTTACCTAAAAATATAACCGAGGTAAATTCCTCTGTCATGCCTCCTTCAATTAATAATGAGAGTAGTATTGTACCATATATGCTACCCTTCATATATAACCATGGAAAACCACCTAGCTGATATTCTTTAAAAATGAAAGATAAAATATCCATGTATAATATTGCTAATTATATATCTACTTACAAGTTATCTAAATCACTTAAGACCTTTGCACCTAAATTGTCCACATATCACATCCCTTTAAATGTAGAAGAGTCAATACTTGAATCATAATGGATTCAATCTATGCAAGAAGAACTAAAGGCCTTATAGAAAAACAAGACTTGGATGTTGGTTTCACTACCTAGAAGAAATAAAATAGTAGGGTGTGAATGGATTTTCTCTAGTAAATATAATATTGTAAGATTTATTGACAGGTACAAGACAACGTTTGTTGTAAATGAGTGCACATTGATGTATGTAATAGATTATCAGGAAATATTCTCAATAATAGCAAAATCAAATACAATTAGAGTTTTGTTATCGCAAGCAATAAATTTAGATTGGTCATTACACCAGCTTGATGTGAAAAATACATTCTCTATAGTAATTTAGAATAAGAAGTTTTCATAAACATTATGCTAGGATATTTAGCAACTTCAGAAGACAAAGTAGTATGCAAACTATAAAAAGCCTTAAATGGACTAAAAGAATTAGCTTGTGTATGGTTTGGTTGTTTCAATGCTACTATAAGAACATATAGATTTAGGTAGAGAACCTTAAACCATATTCTTTTTTCAAAAACCCTATTTGGAAAGGTGATAACACTGATTATTTATACAGATAATATTATCATCACAGGTAACAACAAATAAAAAAATTCTCAAACTTCAAAAGCAATTGTCAGCTGAATTTAAAATAAATAACCTAGGGGGACTCAAATACTTATTAGGAATAGAAGTCTCTAGATCAAAGCTAGGCATATTTTTATCTAAAAAATATTTCTTAGACTTGTTATCTGAAGTTAGGTTGTTAAAGTGTAAACTAGCCAAGACTTCTATTGTCAAAAATCATCAACTTGAAATATATATTGTTCAATTACCCATAAACAAAAAAAAACTACTAAAGGATAGTTGATAAGCTCTTTTACATATCATATATTTGGCCAGACATAGCTTATGTTGTAAGTGCAGTGAACCAATTCATACACAGTTCTAGTAAAAATCATACGAATACAGTAACAAGAATCCTTCTATATTTAAAATCCTCTCCTGTGAAAAGACTAATGTTTACAAAACATGATAATTTAAATGTTAATAGTTACACCGATGTAAATTGAGCAAAAAATATTTCAGATAAGAAATCAATGTCAGGCTACTTCACCTTTATTAGAAGTAGTTTTGTTATCCTTAAAAGTAAGAAACAAAAAGTTATTGCGTTGTCAAGTAATGAAGCAGAGTTTTTAAGGTATGGTCAAAAGTATATGTGAACTCCTTTAGATAAAGAGGCTGCTAATAGAAACAGGTTTTTTCCTAGCTCAAAAATAAACTTGTTTTGCGACAATAAACAATTATTGACATCTTTCATAATCCAATCAAATATTATTAAACTAAACATGTTGAAGTTAGTTGGCACTTCATCAAACAAAATATTAAAAAGAAAATTATTTAATTTATATTTGTTAATTTAAAAAATTAGTTAGCAGATGCGTTTATGAAAATAATATTTTAAAAAAAATTATATCTCACTCAATAAGTTAGACATTAAAAATATCCATACACCAACTTGAAAAAAAAATAGTTATCGCACATAAACCAAATTAATTAATTTATGAGAAATTTTGTAATATCCCTTACTCCAAGGGATAATCATAGTTATAGCTTTCAATCTTGTACATTTCTTATTAATCTACATATACATGGAGAATCTATCTTTATAAGATATAAGAAAAAACATAAATTTTTATTATTTTTATTGGTGTTGTTATCTTCATTAAATCTAAATTATTAAATTAACATATTATGTCATAAAAATAATTAGAACTATATACATATAAGCCCAAGCGCACTCTTACAGTTGTATTACTAACAAACCCGAAGTGAAGGTGAGCATTGTGTAGCGCGAGAGTAGAGTTTTTTCGTAAATACACGAGAGTACGACTAATGGCCAGCAATAGAAAGCGTGACACTTGAAGACGTATTTATTTTCTTTTGGGGTTCAGAAGGATCATAACATGACGTGGGACAATCTCAGCTGGTGATTTTGTGTCTTTCGATGCACATGATCAATCGTCAACTTCTTCGTTACATTACCTTCCAATTTACAAAAATAATTAAAAGACACGGCAAAAATACCATGGACTCCCTCGCAGTGCTTCTTCTTTTCAGTCTTTTATGACTTCTTTTTTTTAATTTCAATTATCTTTTTTTTCCAATTTATACTATAATTCCAATCACATTTGATCCCAAAATAATATTTTCATTTAGTTACCAAACCTCATCCAGAGATTGACTCGACCAAAAGATCGGGTCTCACGTTTCAAGGGTCAACCTAAAAAAATTAAAAAAATATTTAAAGTTTTAATATTTCATATAAAATTTTTTTAAAAAAAATCCATGTAAATATACATCATACATGGTGTAAATAATAAAATTTAAAAGAATATTTTAAAAATAATTATCTCATATTTGAAAAAACATAACTTTTTTCTTGTAAACATAAAATACATACACGAAAAAACTTTAAATCCCACATTGAGAAAATAACTTTTTTCTTTGAAACATAAAGCATATACACTAAAGAATTTTAAATCTCACATTGAAAAAATATAACTTTTTTTAACTTTTTTTCCTGTAAACATAAAGTATATATGCAAAAAGATTTCAAATCCCACGTCAAAAAATAACTTTTTTTCTTAGGAACATAAAGTATATATATTAAAAGACTTTAAATTCCGTATTAAAAAGATAATATGTTATTCTTTTAAGTTAAAATATTTAAATAAAAAAATTATTTATCCCACATTGAAAAAACATAACTTTTTTTCTTGTGAATATAGAGTATATATACGAAATGGCTTTAAATTTTATATTGAAAAAACATAACTTGTTTCTTGTGAACATATAGTATATATATAAAAAGACTTTAAATTTCACATTAAAAAAAAATTCTTGGAAATATAGAGTATATATACTAAAGGGTTTCAAATCATACATTGAAAAAATAACACATTTTTTCTAATATTTATATAATAAACTTTAAAAAATCTTAATAACCAACGAAAAAAATATGACAAAAATAGGTATAGGAGAAAAACCACATTTTAAAAAAAAAACAGGTATTGTCTGGGGTAGTCTAGGTTATGGGTCGACCCACCAAGTCAGCCAGATTTTACCAGGTTATTGCACTGACCGATCTTTTAACAAACTCGGATCGATCCAGCTATCAAGTCAACTAGCTGAGCCGATCCGGATTTAATAACTATGCTTTTCATTAGCTTTCTATAAGCTTCTTGGGGTGTTAGAAAAATCACAAAAAAAAATACAGTTTTATCACTTGAAAAAGATATGCAAGAACCAAATCTAACACATTGTCTAAAACTATGGTTTTTTTACGGTTTAGGTAGCACATGCTTAATTATTTTTCTTTTAGATTTTTTATGGTTTTTCATTTTAGTTTATTTAGTTTTTGCAATTTTTATTTTAGTCCAAGATCATATTCTATTTAATTTTCAATCCTCATATTTGATGGTTAGTCAAGTTTCGACCAAAAAACAAGTCATTTGTGTATCTGTAAATTTTATTTGTTAAGGAGAGTTCTATTTTAGTGTTTTTTTTCTTCTCTATTTTGCTAGAAAATATAGATTAGAGTTGATAAAAAAAAATATTTTTCTCAACTTGATTTTGTGTTTTTGAATTAGTTTAGGAGTGTTTTAAGTTAAAAGATTTTGACCTTGTAAAAGTTCTTTAGAGTATTTTTAGATGAAAATAAATTAAAAAATATTTTTTAAGAAAATAAACTAACCTTGATTTTTTTATGACTTCTGCAATAGGAAAAAACCATATTTTAAGACAATGTATTGTTTAATTTTTTCTAAGAAAAAGGTGGATAACATGTTGGAGTAGGTCAGAAGCATGTTGTTTGCTCCTCAAGTAAAAGAAAAAAAGAAAAAAGAAAAGAAGTCAAGCTCAAAAACCTTGCCTTGTAGGGCCATATAGCCCTTTCATTTCATGGGTCAGCTACACTGACCCATCTAGATCTAAACATTTGATTTTGTTAACTTTTTAACTATTTATTTAGACTTTTTAAATTCAATAAAACATTTATTAAACACGAGCAAGTTAATAATTTAGGTTATGAGTTTCATATATTAAGTAAGTTAACTTGTTTCGATCCAAAACTTTATTATCTCAATATTAAAAAAAAAACAAGGTGAAACAATATTATCTTGAAATATTTTTTAAAAAAAAAATCAAATCGGGTCTTGAAATTTTTTAATTGAAATTTATTTAAATTAATCAATTAAAAATATATTATGGATATTATTTAATTAAGTATAATTTAATTTTTACTTTGTTTTTTAAGATTATAACATGTTTTCTGATATTAACAATTGTTTTTGTGCAATCTTTTATGGTATTCTTTTTCTTAAATTATATTATATCATTTTTCTTTGTGCATCAATTCTTTATCCTATAATTAGATAAAAAAAAACTTGATTGAAAAAAAAAGTATTAAACTCAATCAAGTTCATGGCTTGTATGATAAATTTGATAGATTAATTTAAATTAATAAAAAATATTAAAATTAATTTTGTATTTTTCTAAATCTAATCACTTTGTTAGGTGTACATGTTACTGATGTTTTGAAGTCACACAAGTTTTAAGTAGGGGTGGAGTTAAGAAATGTAACATGGAGGGTTAAATTAAAAAAAAAATTATAAGAAAGTGAAAGCAAAACTTTTTTTATTTTTAGAACTAAAAGTTTAAATTATTTTAGGAAAAGGCAGGGGAGAAATAAAAGTTTTGTCAGGGCCACCAACGATCTCCACCCATGGTCACAGGTGTTATAATTTTTATTTTTAAAATTTTAATTATTTATGTTATTACTCCATATCAGGGGTGAGCAAAAAAACCAATTAAATCTAGAAAGCCAAAAAAAATAACTGAAAAAATTGAATAAAAAAACTAAATTAATAAATTTAAAAATCACAAAAAAAAAATTGATTTGCTTCGGTTTTAGTTTCTAAAATCTCAAAGCGATTGAATCAAACCAAACCAGTTCAACCAACCAGCACTTTAAAAAAACAAGTATAAATAGGATGTTTTCTAACCCTAAAGTAACATTCAACCACACCCCACCCTTCTATTTGCTCTCTACATATCTCTCACTTCTCTTTACTCTCTGCATCGTTTCTCTTTTATTTTTCTCCCTTCCTTTTACTCTTTGTAAACCTAAAGTTCTAGGTTTTATAGGGTGCATGCATGATGTGGGCAAGTGCTAAATGGTGGATTTTTTTTCCTTTCATTCCCCACTTTCTTTCACCTGTTATGTTTTTTATCTTTTACTGGCTTATGTGGCTGAGGGTTTAGACATGTTTGTTTATACAAGTTTTAGCCAACGAACATGACATCTTTATTATATGTAGCAGAAGCTTTGGATTTGAAGGTTCTTGTTTTAGTTGTGGTCGAGGCATAAAGCATAAGAATGCCCAAACAAGAAAGATTTTTAGTTGCCTTCTTCGACATAGGGATTTTTTGGGATTATGAACAGGCTAGAAGCGTTGTAGCTCCTTCCTATTTGTTTGCAAACCAAACCAAACCAAACCAGAATTAATTGGTTTGAACTAGTTTTTTGTTCGATTCGATTCAAAAACTAAAAAATATATAGTTTGGCTGTTTATTTTGGTTCAAAATCTAACCGAAACAAAAATGCTCAACCCTACTTCATATAATTACAAGTCTACAGCTTCACATGAATAATATAAATATTTGGATCATTATGAAATAGGCATCCTTAAAATGCTAATATTAGTTAACCTATTAAATTTGAATTTAATTTTTATATTATTTTATTCAAATTTAATAATTTAGTCAATATCAATATTTTATTATAAAGAGTTGTAAACCCCTTTCTAAATATGTGTGATGACTTCCCAAGTTTTTGTAATTGTTTCTTGTATCTTTCTTAATAAAAATAGATTAAACTAGATAATTGACTTGTGTTATGCAACTAATCAAGTCAAAAAAATTGAATATAAAAAATATTTAAATGTTATTAATGATTTTTTAATGGAAAAAAATTGTGTGAGAGTTTACTCGATGTAACCCGGTTGACTTTACTGGTCTAAAAACAACTCATACAACCCATGAAAATAATATTTGACTAAGTAAAATTTTAAGATGATAGCTTTCCTTAATATTAAAATAACAATATATTAAATTCACTTGGAATAACCTGGGTTAACATGTTAAATTTATAATCTGGGTTATGAAATTATGATAACCTTATAAAAAGTAAATCAAAATAAATTATGAAGCTTGATTTTCAATCAACTCAATATTAAAGGATAAAATTGAAGAAAAAAATCAATTGAGAAATGACCTAAATTAACATGTCTAACTTGCAAAATGAGTCATAAGATTGAGATAACCTCATGAAAAGCATATCAAAAAAATAACGAATTCAAGTCCCCAATCAGCCAAATATTAAATGATGAGATTAAAAAAATTAATTAAAAAATAAAAAAACCTGAGTCAATTCACGAAACTCATGACCTGGGGTTATTAAACAAAGATAGCTTTATAGAAATAAAAAAAATGATCCATGATTTTAGTCTTGAGATTGAGATAACCCCACATAGAAAAAGCCAAAACAAATTATAAAGTTCAATTCTTAATTATCCATATTGAATCTAATATTGAACAATGAAATTTATAAAAATCTTAATTAAAAAATAACATAGAAGATAAGTCAAGTCAGGTCGAATTAACTGTTAAGTACTATTCTCAAGTCATGAGACTAGGATAACCCAATGAAAAACAAACTAAAACAAATCATGAAATCTAATTCTTAATTAAACACAATATTTATTGATGAAATTGAAAAAAAATTAAAAAAAAAAAAGAAAGAGAAAATGAGTTAATTAAGTCAACCTGCTAAACCCACGACTCAAGTCATGAGATGAGGATAATACAATAAAAATTAAATCAAATATTGAAGGATCCGTGACTTGGGTCATGAGACCGTTACAATCTTTTAGAAAGAAAATTAAAAAAAAAACTCGATTTAACAAAGGTTAAAATACAAAAATCTATGATCTTAATCATGAAACCACAATATTCTCATAAAACATAAATCAAAATAAAATATAAAGTTCAATTCTCAATCAATCTAATTTTGAATGATAAAATTTTTAAAAAATTAATTAAATAAAAGATATAAAAAACAACCCGAGTTAATTCGGATTAACTTGTTAAGCACAATTCTCGAGTCATGAAATTAGGATAATCTAATAAAAAATAAATGAAACAAATTATGAAGTCTAATCCTTATTCAAATCAATATTAAATGATAAAATTAAAAAGAAAAAAAAGAAAAAAATAAGTTAATCAGGTTAACTTGTCAAACAAGGCTATCCCATTAAATATAGGTTTCGTATCATGAGAAAATAATAATTAAATAGAAAAAAATATAATATTAAAAAATAAATAAAAAACAAAGTAAAATACTATTCTAATAAAGAGGGGTAGAAAAAAAACTCCCTCCTCTTTTATTTTAAAGTTAATAAATTACAATAAGGTACCATGAAATTATATAAACCAACTAAAAATTAGAAGATTTGGCAAAAAGCCTATTTGTTCCCAAAATATCGTTAATTGCTATTTAAAAATATAGTTAAATTAATAAATTAGAAAACATTATTAGAAAAATCTATCCAAATGGATGGAAATTAAATAATAAATTTAATATTTCTCATCTACTAAAAATAATGATGATCATCTCCACTTTATTTTACATTCTTTTTCTAATTTGTTAAATTTTTTAATTTAGTTATTTTTTTTTAGTTGTAATTAAGAGCATTTCAAACACGGGATATCTGTAATATTTTTTTCAAATATAAAAAGTTTTTTTTTTAATATTTAGATGCTGTCACACGGTGACAATGTCCATCATTTTGAATACTCTCTCTCTTTTATGGACAGCAATTTCATACTTTATAAGATAAGCTTTCGTGTATCTATAAACATAAAATTCTTTGGACCTAAAAAATCTATGTGACTTCCTTTTTCTTTTCCTCCATTATGGTGGCATGTGACTTAAAAATTAATAACATTTTTTTTAGTATAATTATCCAGGTTTAACTATACACATACTTAATTAATTTTATAAAATTTTAAAATTAATGATTAAATAAATTTTTAATAATTATAATATTTGTAATATTTAAATTAATAATTTTTTAAAAATAAATTTAAAATCAGAATAATTAAGTTACATCGATAAATTACTAATAACCCATTTTATCTCAATGGTAAAATGAGTTTACAGTTTCTTTTTAGTCCATATATTTGGTCTAAGAATTGTTTTTTTTAATTTTATAAAATATTTCATGATTAATTTTTAAATTTAATTTATTTATTAAAAAATATTTTTAAATAATGACAATGCATCATAAATATTTTACTGACAAACAGTGTCTGTCTTCAACCATAGTAAAATGAACAATAAAACATTGTCCTCGTTTAGTTTATTTTGTAATTTATTATACACGTGCCTAAAACCACGAATGGAGTCGTCACAAAAATTTAAAAAAAAATAAAGCCTAAATATTTGAATAAAATCACAACTCTACCATTATAAGAGCTCAGAACCTTGCATGCTTTTATTTTTGTATTATATGGTACAACTCGCTCTATTATAAAATTGCTAAAAGAATAGTACTTGAAATGTAGATGTATATTTGGAAATTCTCTCTTTTATTCAGAGGACAATTCATTATTATTCTAGATATTTTAAAATAAAAATATTTTTTAATATTTTAAAACTTTGAGAATAACATAGATGTTTAAATTAAAATAAATATATTAAAATTAAAAGTATAGCTATGAGAAGCAAAATAATTTTTCAAATAACTAAAAGAACTGTTTTTTTAATCTTTTTATTATTTAATTTCATGATATAAAAATTTTAATCGTAAAAAATAACAAAATTAAAAGAAAGAGGACCTCAATGTAAAAGATAGAAAATATATTGTCAACCTCAAAGCTTTTAAAATTTTAATTTTAATTTTAATTTTAAATTTTATTTTTTTTATTTTTCAATCTCTAAATTTGAGAAGAAAAAAAGAAAATCACTAGAAAACATTAGAAGATAAAGAAAGTTATTGGTTGATCAGTCGATGAAAAACATTAAAAGATAGAGAAAATTTTGGCTATAAAAAGAAATCTTTGTGTTAATGATTTTATTTTCTTAAAAGGAGTTCAATAAATGTATTTTTTTTATCTAAATATTGTAGAAAAGTAGATTGAGTTTTGTTTGATTTATTTTTGTTTGACTGATTGATTTTTAAAAGTGTTTTGTGATTTTTTAAGGTTTATATAGTGCTGTGGAGATGTTTGAATGAAGAAAAGATATGAAAATTATGTTTTTAAAGTCTGAAAAACTTGTCGTATTTTCCTAGTCAAGAGAAGTAAAGGTAAAGTGACTGATTGATTATATTATTATAACAATAACTAAAATTATTTAGTGTTTCATTTTAGATTATACAACGCAGTCTGTAGTGAAATGTTGAGCAATTTTTTTTAAGCTATTTTTTTAATGAATATTTTTTTGTTTAATTTTTTTATTAATGTTAAATTTTTTATAATTAGCTATCAAACTTTCATAACATGAGTTGCGGGTTTAACGGGTTAACCTGAATTTATTTTTTCTGAATTTTCTTTTTAATTAATTTTTTTATTTAATTTAGTTTGTTAATGTTAAATTTTTTTATTTGGTTATCAAACTTTTATAACTCGGATTCCGGGTTTAACGGGTTAACCCAAGTAATTATAGGTTAACCTATAAATTCTTTTTTTTTCCATTCAATTATCAGACTTTCGTAATACAAATCCCAGATTTGACAGGTTAACATGGTTTAAAGGATTAACCTGGTTAATTTAGATTTTTTTTTATTTTTTTTTATTAGTTTTTTCTTCATGTAGGCTTTTTTTCTTTGTTTTTTTCTTTTAAATTATTTTTTTTGTTTAGTAGTTTTTTTCTTCTTAATTAGTTTTTAATATTAAATTTTTTTTAATGTAGTTATTAAACTTTCATAACACAGCTATGAGGTTTGATGGGTTAAACCTAGTTAATTTAGATTTTTTTTTACTTTTTTTCATTACTTTTTTTCTTCATGTTAGGTTTTTTCTTTTTAATTAATTTTTATTTTGTTTAATTTAGTTCATTAATATTATTTTTTTCTATTTAGTTATCACACTCTTATGACATGAATTCCAGGTTTGAAGGGTAATTTTATTTTGTAGGTTAACCCAGTTGATTTAATTTATTTTTTTCTATTAGTTTTTTCCTTTTAATTTTATCTTTTAATATTATAATTGACCCACAATGAAAAGGGTGGGCAATTTTTTTTGTTTTTTTAATGAATATTGTTTTTAATTTAATTTATTGATGTTAAATTTTTTATTTAGTTATTAAACTTTTATGACACGGATTTCCGTTTTACGAGTTAACCTCGATTTTTTTTCTTTTTAATTAGTTTTTTCATTTGATTTTTAGTTTATTAATGTTAATTTTTTTTTCTATTTAGTTATCAAACTTTTATGACACATATTCTAAGTTTAATGGGTTGAACCAACCAATTCTGGATTAACCTGTAATTTTTTTTCTATTTAGTTATTAAACTTTTATGACATAAATCTTAGATTTGACTGATTAAGCTAGTTAATTTAGATTTTTTTTCTGTTTCTTCATTATTATTATTTTCATGTAGGCTTTTTTTCTTTTTTTTTTCTTTTAAATTAATATTTTTTTTATTTTTAATTATTATTATTATTATTATTAATTTATTTTTTTAATATTAATTTTTTTCTATTTAGTTATCAAACTTTCATGACATGAATCTCAGATTAAACGAATTCACTTGGTTTAACGAGTTAATCTAATTAATTTAGATTTTTTTTTTCATTAATTATTTTCTTCTTGTAGTTTTTTTTCCTTTTTTGTTTCTTTTTAATTAATTTTATTTATTTATTTATCACACTTTTATTGCATGAATCTCAGGTTTACAAGCTAACATGTTTTGGTGGGCTAACCTAATTGATTCATTTCCTTTTCTTTTTCTTTATTAGTTTTTTTCTTCCAATTTTATCTCTAAATATTGTAATTAACTATAACTAAAAGATATAAATCTTTTTTCTTTCAATTTCATGATACAAATCTTAAGTTTGACAGGTTAACCTAGTTTGATGGGTTAAATCAGTTAATTCAGATTTTTTTTTAAGTAGTTTTTTTTCCTTTTAATTTCATCTTTTAATATCGATTTGATTAAAAATTAAACTTTTATGATTTGTTTTGTTTATTATTTATTAGATTATTGTGATCTCATTAGGGGATTTTACTGTACCCCTCCTTGCAAAGCACTATTCATTAGAATAATGTTTTGCTTTATTGTTTTTTTTTTAATTTTTTCTATAATATTAAATTTTATTCTTTTTAATTATAACACTTTTATAATAAAACCTTACAACTAAATCCATATCTATGATTTTAGGTTTGATGTTGCAATGAAACTCAATTAAACTTAAGTCATACAAGTTTAATATTATAAATATAATTTTTGGATCAGGAGTAGCAAATAGACTCAATGCTCTTAGATATAATTTTATAAAAAAACCTAACACTCTTAGTTTTAAATTTTTTTATATGTATTTTTTATACAAAAAAAATTAACTTGTAACATATAACTAAAGTGTGCACGGAAATCATTATCCCCCCCACATTGTTCCCCCACACCCAATTCACTATGGATTGCAATACTAGTCAATAGCGAATTGCTTTTTTTTTTCTTTTTAAATTTTTCGTTTCCTATGTTTTTTTCAACTTTCCTCTATGTTTTTTTTTTAATTTTACTTTTTTAATATTAAGTTAGTTGAAAATTTTGCTTGTACTTTTTTATTTTTTTAACTTTTCCTTTTTTTTCTTTTTTATAAATTAATTTTTAAATATTGAGCTAATTTAAATTTTTTTTCTTTTTAATTTTTTCCTTTAAAATATTGTTGATTGCCATAATGTTTTTCCATATAATTTTTCTATTTTATTTTTTTATTTTTTAAAATTTTATTTTTTAATATTGAACTGATTAAGAATTTAGTTTTGTAATTTTTTTCTTTAAAACATTGATGATTGTTATAGTATTTTTTCATATGATTTTCTCTAAAATTATCTTTTTTTATTTATTTTAATATTTAAAATAAATTAACATTAATCTATTTCTTCTTTATTATTTTTTTCATGTAGGCTTTTTTTTCTTTGTTTTTTCTTTTAAATTAATATTTTTTGTTTATTATTTTCTTTTTTTTTCTTTTTTAATTATTATTATTTTTTAAATTTTAATTTTTTTCAATTTAGTTATCAAACTTTCATAACACGAATCTCAGATTAAACGAATTAACTTGATTTGACGACTTAATCTAATTAATTTAGATTTTTTTTCTTTTTCTTCATTAATTATTTTCTTCCTGTAGGGTTTTTTTTTTCCTTTTTGTTTCTTTTTAATTAATTTTATTAATGTTAATTTTTTTCTATTTAGTTATCAACACTCTTGTTGCACGAATCCCAGGTTTAACAAGTTAACATGTTTTGGTGGGTTGACCCAATTGATTCATTTCCTTTTCTTTTTTTTTATTAGTTTTTTTCTTCCAATTTTATCTCTAAATATTGTAATTAACTATAGCTAAAAGACATCAATCTTTTTTCTTTCAATTTCATGTTACAAATTCTAAGTTTGACAGCTTAACCTGATTTGATAGGTTAAATCAGTCAACCTGATTTGATGGGTTAAATCAGTTAATTTTGATTTTTTTTCTTAAGTAGTTTTTTTCTTCCACTTTCATCTTTTAATATCGATTTGATTAAGAATTAAATTTTTATGATTTATTTTATTTATTATTCATTAGATTATTGTGATCTCATTAGGGGATTTTATACTGTACCTCTCTTTACAGGGCACTATTCATCAGAATAATGTTTTGCTTTATTTATTTTTTCTTTTTTTTTAAAATTTTTTTCTATAATATTAAATTTTACCTTTTTAATTATAATACTTTTATAATAAGACCTTGCAACTAAATCCATATCTAAGGTTCTAGGTTTAATGTTGCAACGAAACTCAATTAAACTTGAGTCATGCAAGTTTAATATTATAAATATAATTTTTGGATCAGAAGTAGCAAACAGACTCAATGCTCGTAGGTATAATTTTATAAAAAAACCTAACACTCTTAGTTTTAATTTTTTTTATATATATTCTCTATACAAAAAATTAACTTGTAACATATAACTAAAAGGTGTGGGGAAATTATTACCCCCCATATTGTTCCCCCACACCCAATTCACTATGGATTGCAATAGTAGTCCACAGTGAATTGCTCTTTTTCTTCTTCTAATTTTTCTTTTTTTTTCTTTTTTTGTCAACATTATTTTCCTTTGTTTTTTCAACTTTCCTCTATGTCTTTTTTTTTAATTTTAATTTTTTAATATTAAGTTAGTTAAAAATTTTGCTTGTACTTTTTCATTTTTTTAACTTTCCCTTTTTTTTCTTTTTTATAAATTAATTTTTAAATATTGAGATAATTTAATTTTTTTCTTTTTATTTTTTTTCCTTTAAAATACTGTTGATTGTCATAGTATTTTCCATATAATTTTTCTTTTTTCTTTTTTTATTTTTTAAAGTTATATTTTTCAATTTTATTTTTTAATATTGAGCTGATTAAGAATTTAGTTTTGTAATTTTTTTAAAAAAATTGATGATTGCTATAGTGTTTTTTCATATGATTTTTTCATTTTTTTATGATTTTTTCTATTTTTTTATTTTAATATTTAAAATAAAAAACAATCAATTTAAAAGTTTTGTATGTGTATCTATCTTTTATTTCTACTATGAAGATTAACTTTCTATTTTAATATTTAATTAGTGTTGATAATATTTTTTATATATATCAATTAATTTGTTTCTTAGTTTATTTTATAAAGCATAAATAAGATTTTTTTTTCAATTAAAAAAATATGATACATGAAAACATATTCACAGTGTAGTTATTTTTTTCACATTAAAAATTAACTTAAAATCATGTTCATATCATACAACATGTTTGCATTTTTTGATTATAAAAAATATGAATTTTTAAAATGCATTCACATATTTATTTATTATTTTATTATATTTAAAAATAACTTGAAATTCTACTCGCAACATAACACAGATAAAACTAGTAGATTTTTAAAAAGAAAAAAATAGAAAATAATCATATCAAAGAATCTATTTTTGACCTCCAATTTTTTTATATATTTGCAAAAATATATATTTTTTTAAAAATATGTTGTCAAGGTAAATAAAAAAAAAAGAAAAAAAAAAGGAGTTTAGGGAGTGATGTAAGAACAAAGAGAGCACAAGAGACTGAGCAGAGTAAGGCCTAAAAAATAATAGGGGAAGAACATGCGAAGAAAAAAAAAAGAAGAAGAAATAAATTGGAGAATCAAGAAAAATTAAAAAACTATTGAAAGAGACCCTACCTGTTAAAAAATAATAGATGGCATGCACAAACTCACTTCGGCAACCCCACCCACTGTAGCAACGACCTCGAACAGACCCCAAAGCAGCCGATCATGGCATAAAACAATAGTTAAAATAAATAAATAAAAATCAAAGCAGCTTGTTTTCCAGCCACTTTCACACACTTTCTAGCCTCTGATATCCCATCTTAAGCGGAGGTGGTTGACACGTCCCCTGCCAACAGGAAGAAGAACGAGGTGGGCAACTGGTGGAGTCGTCTCCGCACCTCCCTTCCGTAATGGCACGTGCAACGAAGATCACTTGTGGAGTGGTCACTTCTTTTTAACAGTGGTTTTCCATTCCATACGACTTCGACACCATGCAAAGGTCAATTCTAATGTTTATATGTGATTTATTTTTAGAATAATTTTTTATTTGTTCGTTAAATTCTGAATTGCAAATGTATGTTGGTGTTGTTTCTAGTAAATTCAAATGTATTCATGGTTTTATTTAATTTTCACGAGTATGATCATTTCTATTAATTGATTTTATTAAAATATTTATAGTTATTCATATTAGTCATATTTAGAAAAATAATTAATTTATGACGAGTTAATATAAATTAGAGAATTAAAAAATAATTTAAAACCTGATTCTCTATTTATTATTTTTTCAAATCACATCTTATAGTCTAAAAGGTAAAAATTAGGTTTTGTCACGAAATTTAAATATTTAGCATGTATATAATATGTTTTTTTTCATAAAATCAAATCATAATTAGATATGATATTTTATATCAATTTTCATTTTTATAAGAATAACCGGCCTTTCATAAAAAAATAATTAATAAAAAAATAAAATTAAAGACCACTTAAAGTGGTTTTTTTTCCCCTTATCTTTTCACATGATAAGATTGCGAAGATATAATCGCGACAAAAGGTGCCTCAAGTCATGAAAGAGAAGTCTCAAATTTCTAATAATAATGATAAAAATAAACAAATAAATCCCCTAAATTATTGGTGTCGTGCTTGGGTATACCGTACCACATGTGCCAAAACACGGTAATGTATTAAATTTATTTCCAGCGATCATTATCGGTATTCGGGACCACAGCCAGAGCACCATTTATCTCTGGCTTTTACGTTCTTTTCACCGTTCTTCATTGTTGCAACTCGCAAGAAGCCATGGATCCTCAAGAGCTTAAACAGGGCATAGCCCAGCTTTACGACGAGTCGTCAGATGTGTGGGAGGACATATGGGGAGATCATATGCACCACGGGTTCTACAACCCGGATGATCAAGTTTCTGGATCCGGGTCAGATCATAGGGCTGCCCAGATCCGAATGATCCAGGAGGCGCTTCGTTTCGCTGGCATTTCAGGTTTGAATGACATTTTTATTTACCTATATAGTCTCTCCCTCCCTCCCTCCCTCCACACACAGACATACATAGTAGACGACTATAAGTAGCGGTAATGAATCTAGTTTTGTGATTATGCTGGTAGCCTTTTTTTAGCTAAATAAGGACCATGTCGGTACCACCTAAGACTTAGTTACTATATATATATATATATATATATATATAGTTGAGAAAGAAGATTTATGAGTTGTTGTGTCACTCTTGTGATTTTTCTGTGTGATATTTTTGAACTTTAGCTAATTCCTGCTGATACTTTGTATTTGTGTTTTAAAAATAATTTAACAAATTAAAAATTTCTTTATTTTAAATTAATATTTTTCTATGATTTTAATGTACTAATATTAAAATTAAAAGTAAATTTTATAAAATAAAAATACTATTATTTTTATACATTTTATAATAAAAAAATATTTTAAAAACTAATCGATTTCACACCCGGCTGAATCATGCCTTGGTCAAAAAAGAGTCTGAGTTCACGCATGTTGCAAGTGTTCACTGTTAATCTATTTCTATTTTTTTTCGTGGGATGTCCGGGCCAGCTTACGCGCACCACGACTAATCCTCACGGCCCACTGAATACCCTGCAAACCCAGTAAGCATGTAAGACACCGCGGGGGTGACAGGCGTGCACGCCAGGGCTCGAACCCAGGTGCAGTGGAAGGAGACAAGCCCCTTCCACCGCTAAGCCAAGCCCTAGAATGCAAATAATCTATTTCTATTTTGATTAAACACAATTAGCATGATTAACACAGTACATAAACGAGATTATGACAGTATGTATAGTCAAATTAATTAAACATTGGATCGACCCGGCAACGCTGTGGCCGACGACCAATGTCTAGAGTGTATAACAGCAGAAGGCTTTCCATGAGTTATCCAATCCACACCAAACTCTATTCGTTGTTGTCAAGTATGATGGGGTGTTGTTAGGCATGATCATCAAACTGCATTAGTTGTTGTTACGTATGATAAGATATTAGATGGTGTAACAGTGGTTGATTTTTAAATTTTTTCAAATATATTTTAAAATATAAAAATAAAAGACTTATATTTAATTATTATCATCTTGAAATAATAGTAATTGAAATAAAGACCCGGCCGCTCTTGTTTTCAAGTTTGTGAACAGCAAATTGTACGAGTAGATAAGCTTCTAGTGGCTGTAATATTAGCATTTGGCACCATGGGGGAGCTAGGGGAGCCACGACACGCGTTTTCTTTCATAAATTATCTATTTGACTTGCGTTTCTTCACACGTTAAAGATTTTTTTTTATATATACAAAATTTATATATATTTTTGACGTGTTTTTGTGTATAAAAAAATTATAAATTCAAAAACTTATAAATACACGTAATTAATCTAGAATTATATAGGTTAATAAACAAGAAAAAAGTCAATAATAACTATTTTTTTAAAAAAATCAAGAAATAGATATAAATTAAGATATTTAATCTTACAAGATAAAATATTTACTTGGTTTTAATTATTGAATTTATTTATTCAATCAAGCTAAATAGAAATAGACACATCAAATTGATTTGATAAAATAAAATAAAAAAATTATGCAATAATACACATATTAGTAATATTATTTGAAAAAAATATTTTTTTATTTTAAAAATAAATTTAATCTATATAAAATATAAAAAATTATAGATGAATTAGAATATTTTTTTTAGAGACTAAATTCACATAGTACCATAAAAAAAATTATATGAAAAAAAATTAAATATGAAAAAAAATCACATTTAAAAGGCATTAATTGTAACATAAATTTAAAAATTATTTAAGAAAAAACATTAAAAAAAAATATCTATTAAAAAAATATATTACAAAAAAATAGTTTGAATGTTATGATTTAACTTGTTAAATTTGCATTTTAGGTCATAGATCATGTTTGTTTTCTGAAAAATAGTTTCTAGAAAATCACTTTCCAAACTTTTCCATATTTATTTGCTATTAGAAAAGTTGGTCAATGAAAAATATTTTTCAGTCAACGAAAAATACTTTTTCGTCAACAAAAAACACTTTTTGGTCAACGGAAAATATTTTTCAGTCAAAGAAAATTTTGACCTGGTTTTCCAGGAAAGTGTTTTTCTTTTTAATTGTAATTTCCAGAAAAACACTTTTTAAATTTTCTTGTGTTTGTTTTCTAGAAAATAGTTTTCGGGAAATCACTTTTCAAACTTTCTTGTGTTTGTTTATTGTTAGAAAAATTGATAAATAGAAAACACTTTCCAGTCAAAGAAAAATCTAGCTTGGTCTTCAGGAAAGTGTTTTCTTGAAAATTTAGAGGGAAAACACTTTTTAAAAGTTGTGAAAAATTTAGAAATATTATTATTTACCGATTATATTAATATATATATATATATATAATTTTAAATATTTACTTTTTAATTTCATTTTTTAAAATTTAATTTTTATATTAACTTTGGTCCTCTTTTTTATAATTGTTATTTACTTTTCTTCTATTATTTTTTATTGAAATTTTTTATTTATCAAATTTGGTCTTCATTCTTTTGATTGTTACTTATTTTATTTGAAATACTTTATGAAATGTTATTTATTATTATTTTAATTTCTTCATCTTTTTTTTAGATTTGATCTTTATTATTTTAATTATTATTTATTTTATTTGAGATAATTTATGATTTTTTTTTCAATTTCATTATTATTCTACCTTTTAATTTGTAAGATTTGTTCCTTATTATTTTAATAAATTTGAGAAAAATAAAACATTAATAAATTATTTTTCAGTTTATTTTTCATAATATAACCAAATATTAAAAAGTGTTTTCCAGTTCATTTTTCATAACATTACCAAACATTGAAAAATAATTTACTTTTCAGAAATTTATTTTTTCTGGAATTCATTTTCTAAAAGAAAATAATTTTCTTGCAAACAAAAAGAGTTTATAAATTCAATTAGGTTAAATAATATTTTTTTTATTTTATTATTTAACTTAAAAAAATACAAAAGAGGGCGGAGCACAACCCAGGCTCAAGCACTTGGTTTTGGTTTTGTTGTTGTTATTTTAAATCATTTACCCTTGTTTTTTAAAGAAAAGAAAACACAGAGAATGTGTTATATACGGGTCTATATTTTGGCCATCCAACGGTGGCCATAAAATCATGACAGCTTTTTTTTAAAAAAAATTCTTAATTTTTAAGTTATTTCAGTATAAAAACATTTCACCAACACTTTTTAAACATTTATAACTAGATCTATAAACTTAAAATACAAAAAAAAAATTGAAAAACACAAAATCAAGCATAAGTAGATTTATCTTTCTTATCATAGATTTGATTTTTCAGAAAATATTGAGCTTCTAAACATCCACCAACAAGCCCTTCATATCTAATGGAACTCGTGGACAAGAAAAAAAAAAAACTATTTTGGTTGTTGGAAATTGCTCAAACAATGCCTTTCTCTCTCATCGATGGAACTCATCAATTCTTATTTCTCACTTTCTAATCAATGACCTAAAGCCTTGTTTGTTGATGTAAAAAGTGATTTTTTGAAAATTATTTTTTAAATTTTTATATATTTGTTTGTCATTGAAAAAATTAATCAACAAAAAATATTTTTCAATAAAAAAAATTTGGTTTGCCTTCTACAAAAATATATTTTTAATAGAAAACACTTTCTAGAAGTTGTTAAAAATTTAAAAATATCATTTTATTTGCTGATTGTATCAATTTTTATCCTCAAATTTTTAATTGTTATATTTATTTTGTTTTGAATTTTTTTTTAATTTCATTTCTTAAAATTTGATTTTTATGTTAACTTTGGTTCTTATTTTTATAATTATTATTTATTTTTTTTTCTTATTATTTTTTAATTGAAATCATTTATCTATCAAATTCGGTACTCATTCTTTTGATTATTATTTATTTTATTTGATATAATTTATGAAATAATTATTATTATCATTTTAAATTCTTTATCTTTCAATTTCTTTATCTGTTAGATTTGATTTTTATTATTTTTATTATTAGTTATTTTATTCGAGATAATTTATAAAATTATATTTTTTTTTCAATTTCATTCTCATTCAACTTTTTAATTTGTAAGATTTGTTTTTTATTATTTTAATAAACTTAAAAAAANAATTTACTTAAAAAAATACTTTTTAGCAAATTAAAAAAGCTTAAAAAAATAAAAATAAAAATAATTTTTTATATAAAAAAATTAACTGATTTAAATTATCAAATATATAATATAGATTATAAATAATCATAAAGAAAACACATTATAATAAATTATAAAATTAAATTTTTATTAAATTAAATTATTAAAAAAATATTCATGAACAAAATTAACAAAATAAATATATATAGAATATCTCAAGCAAAACTTGGCTAAAAAACTTAGAATGAATTGAGATTAAAAAAAGAAGAAGAAATTTGTTAGAACTTATTTTATTTTTTGAAATGATACACGAGTACAAATCATTAGAAGACAAAACATGACATAGGCTTTAATATCCATGACCCCACCAAAAGAAAAAACATACCCTAGCCTAAAATCATTAGTGAGGCATTACTAAGTGAGCGTGTGGTTCTTTTTTTTAAAAATAATTTTTAATTAAAAATATTTGAAAATAACAGATTTTTAAAATTTTTAATTTTTAACATATCACATCAAAATTATTTTAAAAATATTAATTTAATATTTTTAAATGAAAAATTCAAAAAGCAAATTTTAATAAAAGAAACAAAGGCGCACGACAAAACAAATAAAAAAAATATTATCTTCATGAAAAAGCAAAAAACGCACACCATATCCCATCCAAGCCCCTCTCTCTCTCTGTAGCGGACGCGACACCTCATCTTTCCCCTCTTTAATTGTAGTGTTAATCAGTCGAGAAACCCCACAAAGCAAAATAAAACAAAAAGCCACACTGAAAAAACTACTCCCTAATAATAGCAATACCCATCATGACTAGTATGCTACTATCCAGCACGTCACCAACCCAAATCTTCCACGACGTCCGCACGTCCCATCCCATCCCTCACCTCCACCCATACCGTACGAAGAGTCTTGTCCCTCTGCCGTGTCGTTCCCGGTCGATACGTTGCGCGGGGTCAGCCGCCGTTGCAGACACTGGCAGTACTCGAGAGCTTAAGCAAGGCATAGCAGAGCTTTACGACGAGTCCTCTGCTGTATGGGAGGACATTTGGGGAGACCACATGCATCACGGATTCTACGACCCGGATGAAGTAGTTTCCGCGTCGGATTCCGATCACCGGGCTGCTCAGTTCCGAATGATAGAAGAGGCTCTCAGTTTTGCCGGCGTCTCTGGTTTGTTACTCCTTTTTCTTTGCAGCCTCTCTTCCATATATATATATATATATCAGCTCCCGAAAAACCTCCGTCTTATTAAAAAAACTTACGTGGCAGCCTACTTTGAGTCCCGCCGTTTATGTTTATGTTTTTTTATATGTCATTAGCATAGCAATGAAACCAGCCCGGGTAACGGGCTGGCTAGGCGAGCTCGGATTGATGTGATTAATTCAAGTTGATTTAGATTTTAAACTTTGATCTGGGTTAGATCCCGGATTAATTTTCCGGCTAATCTAGATTTAATAGCTAAAGAATATATTATTATTATGATAAAAAAATGCTATGTTTTGACTTTTGTTGTGTAGGCTTGAATGGCTTTGTGAACATGTAATTTTAATTGGCTATTAAGAAGAAATCCGAGTGTCAAGTCTCGTGATGAAAACATTGTTTTTGTAATTTGGATTTCGACTCGTATTATGAGTGCTGCCAGAGTCTACCGAGATGAAGAGTGGTCGCTTGTCAATCTTCCCCACCACTCTCAAGGTGTGAAAACTAGCAGTGCCCTCCAAATGCATTGATAGAAATGTGAGGAATGATTTCTTCAGAACCTAGCTAGTTCCTGCCCATGAACAACTTCTTCTCCACTGTTTTCTTCATCATCCACGATACACGATGAGTAACGTTTTTTATTCCTATACCTATGCCCTGTTACGAGCTTCTCATCGCACCAGAAACATTCCTTTTGCTCTTCTCTCCCCCGCCTCCTTGCTCCTTAGTGTGACCTAATGGGTTTTGTGTTTGTTTGGTTAAAGTAGTTTTGAGTGGGAGTAGGTAAAATTTCTACTTGAGATGGTTTTAAGGTAATTGGAGTTGATGAGTTTGGAATTCTGTGAGTAGTGAAGTAATGGTTGAACCTGGTTTGATTTGCTTGAATGGTAGTTTGGGTGGGTTACTTAGAGTGGCCTGGATGGTTGTGCCTGTAGGTGAGGGTGTTCTGTTGCAATTTGGCTAAATTATAAGCTATATTTTTTTATCTCCACCACCAATCCTCTTATGAAAAGGACTAGAGCCGATTTCTCATTAACCTTGGCTCTATTCCATGATATGTCGAAGTTCTGAATATAAGTTTCCAGGTTCCCAACTTGCCTTAATTCCATGAGTTCTTTCAATGGGTCCTTCTGACCCCTAAATCTAGAACATAGAGCATCCACATAATCACTCCACGAGATTGTCTTATCCCCTAAGCTTCTCGTAAAGTTTTGGTGCCAAGACAAGGCCATCCAATCCAAGTAATAGGAAGCTAATTTCAACTTTTTATCATCCTTAATTTTCTCTATCTCAAAATATTGGTTGTATTTATACAACCAATTATGTACATCATGATCATCAAAGTTAGGAAAATCTCGTTAAGATCTATGTACCTTGCAATGTAACTATCCTCCTCCACAAGTCTGACAAGTTTCGACTGTAGAATTTTCAGGAGTATTTTATTATCTCAAAACTCTAAAAAATTTCACACCACAATTTGCAGTTTTGAGATAATAAAATACTCCTGAAAATTCTACAGTCGAAACTTGTCAGACTTGTGGAGGAGGATAGTTACATTGCAAGGTACATAGAGCTTGTAAGGTATATTTTTCTGCAAGGTGTGTATATATATATATATATTATTTTCCTCGTTTGATAACTAGATCGGTATATTTTTCCTAGAGCTTTATGTAACAACTCTCCATCCGAGGAAAAACAAAACCAGAGCATGATTAATCTATATCAGCAATGTGAATGAGTGTAAGCTTCTAATTAAGTCCCAGTCCATTATTTTTATATCTAAATTGTTTTCCAGAGGACCCAGAAAAGGGGCCAAAGACTGTGGTTGATGTTGGGTGTGGGATAGGAGGCAGCTCTAGGTACATAGCAAGGAAATTTGGAGCCAAATGCCAAGGCATCACACTTAGTCCCTTCCAAGCGGAGAGGGCCAATGCTCTTGCAGAAACTGAAGGATTAGCTGACAAGGTGTGTGTTTCAACATTTTAAATATTTTACATTAATTTACCACTCCAAGCTCTGCAGTATAAATTGTGTGTAAACTCTAGCGTCTCTTTCTTTGGCTAATCACAAATTTAGCTGATATCTAAGACATAATCATGTTTACTTTCGTTTCTGTTAATTATTTATTTGTTTAAATTGATGGAAGCTGGTGAGAATTGGATCTGCTTCTGTAGTATCAACACCCTTTCTTGCATCTATCTTCATTCATCATTTTGTAGATAATAGTACTACACTAGGTTTAGCAATAACAATGTCAGCATTTAGCAGGTTTCCTTTCAAGTTGCAGATGCATTAGAGCAGCCATTTCCAGATGGACAGTTTGATCTGGTTTGGTCAATGGAGAGTGGAGAGCATATGCCCGACAAAGGAAAGGTTTTGCTTCTCTCTTACACCTACTAGCTTCACTTATAATTCATTTCTACGCTTTAGATTTGCTTCATTTCTTGTTATATGTGGTTATCCCAAGTTCCACTCCTTGTTCCCTCAAACTGGCAGTTTGTTGGTGAATTGGCTAGAGTCGCTGCCCCAGGAGCCACAATTGTTATTGTAACATGGTGTCATAGGGTTCTTGGCCCTTCTGAAGAATCTCTTCAGCCATGGGAGATGAAGCATCTTAAAAAGATATGTGATGCTTACTATCTTCCAGATTGGTGTTCTACTGCTGATTATGTCAACTTACTTGAGTCCCTCTCTCTTCAGGTAAATACTGCCTTAAATTTGGCTAAAGGATTGAATATTTTTCACAAAATCAACGAGCTACAACAAAGGCTGATAATTAAACCTAGCCACTCGTTAATGTTACAATTTGTATCCCTTACAGATACATGGTAGAAGTTTCTTTTAGAGTAAAACAACAATATTGGAAAGAAGTGATGAACTAAAAGCTAGTCAGAATTTGTTCTTCCATTTCATGACCCATTGACCCATGCTGAGTGGGTAGACAGAGAATTTGTCATTTTCACTTGCGAGTATATATATTTCTTCTGGACACATTAGGACTTGAGTCAAAATCCAATTTTCCTCTCTGCCATTGTTATCACAACCTATTTGTTACCTCTAAATTTTCTTTTCAAAATGTAAAAACTAATGTCCCAGCTGTCATTGCATTGCAGGATATTAAGACCGCAGATTGGTCTCAATATGTTGCTCCATTTTGGCCAGCAGTAATTCGCTCGGCATTGACGTGGAAGGGCCTGACATCTCTGCTGCGTAGTGGTAAGCTTCGCATTCCTTGCTAGCAATTACTGTTCATTTTCTTTTGTTCCCTGCCTTTGTTTCATTTGTTTCAATGGAAATTGTTTCTTGGAAAGCTTTCATGGTTTGCTGTGTTTTTGAAAAAAAAAAAAAAAAGCTGCATCCTTGGCTATGAATCTTTATGTGCAAGAGCATACATGATATGTCATCATGCAAGGATGTATGATAAGTTTTCTATTCGAGCAAAGCTTTGCAAACAAATAAATCATATAAATTTGATAGAAATCGCTGTGACAGTTTAACCACCATTTAATGCTTTCGAGATTCTCATTGTCTATCAATTGACACATCAGTTTGTATTAAATTTCGATATGATTGTTTGCTGGTAAGCAATCTTCCTTCTTATGCATCCGAGGTGAACTACTCCTGTATGACCTTCTGAGAAAGGGATCTCAGTTTACCTCTTTCCCATTTCAAACCGTAAATGCATTTTGCTTCGTATCTTCTCAAATTTGTATCTTTCTTACCATGAATTGATCAGGTATGAAAACCATCAGAGGAGCACTGGTGATGCCATTGATGATTGAAGGATACAAGAAGGGTCTGATTAAGTTTGCCATCATTACATGTAGAAAGCCCGAATAAATTTGAAGACTGCATTCTTCAGACGCAGGAATGGCATCATTCATTACGACCAGAATATTTCCATGGTTGGAAGAAAATGAAAAGAGAATAAGAAAGGGAAACGGGGAAAGAATGTTAGCCAGAATTATAGCATTGCCAATGTTTCCTGGTTAGCTTCTCTCTAGCAGTTATGCCTGATGGTTGTGTATTAATTTATGGATTGCCAGGAGAATGCAAGTGACAGTTGCTATGGCCGGAAGGCTTCTTCTTGACTCTCTGATTGGCGATAAACCAGATTTAACCCTTTTTGTTTTAAAAAAAAGTCTCTAGCCTCCTGAGGACTTGATTATATATTTGTTATAAAATAATTGTTTTTGACCAACCCGTTTAGTTTAGTGAACCCATAAATAGAGAGTATAAACAATAATTGTCTGCCCTCTAAACAATTTTATTTTTTTTAACGTCCAATCTATTTGTAAGATTTAAAAATCACAAACAAAAAGCTATAAAGAACCGGATGTGGAATAAAGTGTCAATTATTCAACCGTTATCAATAAGCCTGGCATCATGCCCATCACGGTCGTCGGCCGAGCAGTGAAGCAGACTCTTCCAGTCGACGACCACGTTCTCTTTTCAAACAAAACAAATGCCCCCTTTTACCCTTTAAAATGAATCTCGTTGATGAAAAGAAAAGGGAAAAACCTCAGTTTAGTCTCCAATCTCTACATTCATTCTCCATTTAGTCCCAATCCACAAATCATGAAGTCTTAAAAATCCTCAATCAAGCCTTTTTGTTGATGTTCATCAATATATTGAATTCTCCGCTGTTTAGTGCATAAATATTAAATTTTTTTCAAGCCGACACTATTTTAGGGTATAAAATATGCAAATCAAACTTGAACTACTGGAGGAGATTGACAAAAGAGCATATTTAAGAAATGAATGAAATAATTAGGATTTAATTGATAAAATATATAGATTGGGGATGTAATTCTGAATTGACAAAACTGATTTTTTGTTTTTAAAAAAAAAACCTTAAAAAGGAATTGAATCTTCCAAATTTTTGTCGGAAATGGAAGGGCATAAGAAATAAAAAAGAATAAATCGGCGACGTGGGAAGGAGGAGGAAAGTTTCGAAAATTACAGAAGCCCCCCTGTAACAAACTTAATTAATCGTGTAGAAAAGAAAAGAAGATATAAAGAAGAAAAGGAAAATCCAAAAGCCGCCAAATCAAAAACCCTCCCTGCTTTTTTTCTTTTCAAGTATTGAGGTAATTATTTTAGCGTGGACGTTAGATTTGAGAGAGAGAGAGAGACAGAAACACAACAAATGGTAGAAGAGGTTAAAAACTGGGGGGTTTCAACGGAGTTATAGAGAGAAGACGAAACCCTAGTCCATCTATTGCACTGAATGAGGTAGGTTTATTTGTTTGTCTCAAATTCAATACTTTGGATTGTGCTTGAGATTACCGTCTATTTTGTAGCATCTTAATTGATTGATTGGTTTATTGACATTTTGTGTTTGTTTTAAACTCCTTAGGAGGTAAAATTATGGAGTGCTTGGTTGTGTTTCTTATTGTTATTATTGAGGTAATGACGGTCACGATTTTTACGATGTTTGCCTTTTTTATTTGGATTTGGATTGAGATGGGTTCATTCATTGCATTATCAACCCTATTTTTGAAGATGAAGTGACAGCAGTTTCGGTTTCTTTCTTCTTGTTTAATGTTTTTATTATTATCAGTATCATTATCAGACAGATTTTGTTGTTGAAGAATATGTTGTCTCTCTTTTCTCTTTTGAAATCCCATCCAATCTGTTGGTTTTAATTTGCTTTTTTTTTTTGTTGAAAATGTTTGCATCAGAAATTTCATGTTCTGAATACCTCATGCTGCTGTGTATGTCATTTACTTGTTTTGATAGTCAGTTGAAGGTAATAGAGGTCTCTACTCTATTTTATGAAGTTAGCAGTAGGGTTTTTGAGAACTTTGAGCTGTATGCTAGATTATGCCAATTTTGGATGCTAAGAGTATTCTTCCCTTGTAATCTACATTTATCAGATTGCATGTGTGCATAAGGAGATGAGGGTTATTTCTGGGAGAAGTGAGGCTGAGTGATGTTAAGGGTACTGACGTTTCAAATATGATGGCAAAATGTGTACTGGACAAGGTCAATGATGAGACTGAAATTTTTGTCCTGTTGGAAGTGGAAAAGATAGATCATAGATAATGCAGTTGAGTATTGGCAAAGTCTCAAGTCTGGTTAGGAAGGATTATGGGCCCATAAGAGGCTCCTGTTATGCTGTTCATGGTGTTTTAATGGTGCAAATGTGAGAATTGGTTGTTCCTGGGGAGGAGTGCCTTAAGGTAAGGATAGTCTTAGTCAGCTTCTACTGTGTTCTAAAACAATGTAAATGGTGCATTTATTGTTGCTTGTTTAGCCAATGGAAACTTTGATAGAGCACGCAAGATGGGGAAAGTCTCAAGCTTTAGCTTAGCCCTTTCTAGCATAAGAGGAAAATAAATAAACTAGCTTTAATATGTCTGGGATTGTATATATGGTTGGATTTTTGGATGCCCATGTATGTGGATATAGGCCAGTGCTTGTGGCATTTACCTTAGCTTGGCTCTTTGATCTTGGCATTGTTTCTATTGAACTGCAACTAACATTCGATATATTAAAATGTTGTCTTTGTTATATTTGATTGGCGGTTCTCACCTGCTTTTTTTGAATTATGCACATCCAAGCACACACTGTTATATATCAATGTAATTTTGTATGCATGTGTCTCTGGGAAATGCTGAAATCTAGTAATCTTGTTGCTTCCTGATGTGAGTTCACATAGTTTTTCTATATAATTACCGATGGAATTTTGATGCATTGTTAATGTAGGTTATATTTGGATAATCCAGCGTGTTCTCAATCTTCTTACTTCCTCTTAAAATGAAAACAAGAACTAATGGGACTTCTAGAGGTCAGAAGGCACAAAATTTTCAGGGTGAGAGACCAAATTGGATTCTTATTGCTGGTGGTGCCTTGTTAAGTACATTGTCAATTCGCCTTGGTTACAAGCTCAAGCAGACACTGGACTCAAAGCAACAGGCAAATGCTAGTGATGGTCTGAAAGGTGTAGTGCTGTTTATATCATCAGCTAGTAGTCTTTAATATGAATTTGGCCATAACTTTTGAAGTATGAACAATGCAGGGAACATGAATTCATCTGAGAGGAGATCTCCAGGTTGCAATATGCATTCAAAGTTGTATTCCTTTACACAAGGTGATGATGTTTGCTTCAACTGCATTTCAGGTATGACAATCTTTCTTGTTCATGCTGCAAAAGGGTTGAAGAGAGTATGTGATACTTTAATCTAAATGTTTGCTAACCTGTTTGGTTTGCCTGTTTTTGGATATCTTGTGATATAGATTCTGGAAGTGGCTAGTTGTAGTTGCATGATAATGTCACTTTGCATTGCATCTTCCTTTCAGTGCAGTTCCTTCAGCTTCTGAATACATGTTCATTGTTTAATTGTGGTGACGGAGGGTTGGGGAGGGATTGTGAGAGGAGTGGATATGTTCCTGTGAGGTTTTAGGAAATGATGAAAAGTAAATTTCTTTCTTTGTGCGTGCATCGTTGGCATACAAATCCTATGCGGACCCATCCTTGATGGACAATCCAACTTTTTTATTTTTATTTTTTAAATCCCCCCCACCCCAAACACCACAAATGAGGTTAAGCACAATATAACTGTATCATGGTCCATGCTTTGCCTCCTATAATTTGACATTTATCCCCTCTAATTTTGCAATGCTTTATCACAACCAATCCATGTGATTTTCTTAATTATTAGTACGACGGAAAGATGAAAGAACAGAGGAGGTAAGTCCTTGTGAAATTGAAGTGGATTAGAATAGGGAATGGCAGCATTTGCAGATAAGAGACACCCACCCAAAAAAAAGAAAAAAAAAAGCTGCGTCACAAATCCAGGGAAAAGAAGTGCCATAAACAGAACATTTTGATGAAAACAGATCCATGTACCTGATCCAGCTAGCTTCGGTTTCAAGACATAGTCGGGTTGTTATGTATTTGCTTTATCTGACAATCATAGAATGTGTTATTTGTTTCATTGTATAACGGTATCCGTGTTATTAGAAGTTTTTTCTTTTTTATCTCATATGTGAATTTGGGTTTGAATGAGGGAATGAAGGCATTGCAGATCTGAAGCACCGGTCCAACGACCAGATGCTGTCTGAATCAGATGTTGCTCTACCTTTGGTGATGGTTCCTGCTGTGGAATTCACCAAGGAGAATGGTGTTATGTGGGTATCATCTCCTGATCGCCTCGAGTTGCCTCCAAAGCCATTCAGCCATTCAAACTGCTCTGACTCACCAAGTGTCTCGGAATCTGGTTCTGACATCCTCAGCAAAAGAGAAGTTATACAGAAGCTGAGGCAGCAATTGAGGAGGAGAGACGACATGATTCTTGAGATGCAGGATCAGATTCTGGAATTACAGAATTCGCACAATGCTCAGCTGACGCTTTCTTCAAATTTGCAATCACAGCTCGATGCAGCTAACAGGGATTTGTTTGATTCTGGAAGGGAAATCCAGAGGCTCAGAAAGGCAATTGCTGATCACTGTGTGAAACATGTGGACACCAATGACAGACCATCAACAGTCACGGCATGGCCATCTGAGGCTAGAAATGGCCATGCAAATGGGTATCTTGATGGGGAAAGCAATTTTGAGACATCGGAACAGGGAAGGGGAGATGGCGGGAGGATTGAGATGCTGAAGAGGGAAGTAGGCGATTTGAAGGAAGTGATAGAAGGAAAAGAGTACTTGCTGCAGAGCTACAAGGAGCAGAAGGCAGAGCTTTCCATGAAGATTAAGGAATTGCAGCACAGATTGGATTCACAGCTCCCTAATATTTTGTAGGCAGTTTTAGGATGTGTATTCTTGCTTGTTTTCCACGTTCATTTCTTTGATTCTACGTTCCAAAGTTTGGGAGAAGCTTCTGTTTTGTCATTTCTTTGTAAATTTTCGTGTGGTTTAGTTTAGAATGTTCAATGCATTTTCTGGGTTTGTTCAAAAGTGTGCATTGTTGGAGTTGAGAGGTCTTTTGGTTGGCAAGTATCTAAACACCTTTATACAGAATCTGAAAACAAGATTCCGCGGGGAGATTGGAATCCTTTGCTCTCCTTTTCTTACCTGTTTCTCCACAGTGCAAACCTGCAGGGGTGCTTGGCATCACTGGGAAACTTGAGGAGCTCGTTAATACTCACTCTGCTTCAAGAAAGTTAAGCCATGAAACTACAAAAGATATGAATGGAAACCTTGAAAAGACAACATGGCAGTCTGGGCTTCTTTTTCATGTTGTTCGATAACTCGAGCGCCATTTTTATTACCCAAAGCGTAGAAAATTTTATATAGAATTGTAGGGTCAACCCTAGTTATAAAATAAGCGTTCTTTTGAAGGTGAAAAGGAAACACCAAACCCAACCGCATGAATAGAATTAAGAACAAATCTCCAGCTAGATTTAAAACATGTTATTGAGAGTTGTTATCTATCAAAAAGCAAAGTCAAAATCATTTTAAAGTCAGCATATAATGAATCACAGTAAAAGAAGAAGAAGAAGAAGAAACATTAGAAGCCAGGTTAACAAGAGAGTGGATTTTATTTATGTATTGCAGAATATAAGGAACTTTGAAGTGGTTGGAAGAGATGTTGGTAGTTTAAAGCTTAGACTTATGTTTTCAATTCTCTCTTTCATTTTCTCGGGGGAAAAAGGAAGTTTGTACAACCCCTATTATTACTATTATTATTAACAAAAATTAAAAGAGTTTTTACTCTCACCGCCTCACATGATACTATATATTATAATAATATGTTTATTGTTGTCTTTTTTCAAAATTTATATGTATATTTTTCTAATTTCTTCATTTACTATTTGTTTGTTAAAGATTGAGTTTTATGATTTATATAATTTTATTTTCTATATGATTATTTTAGCTTCATAATTTATATCACAGGTTTGACGAGTAACTCAATTAACTTAATTTTTTTTAATTGATATCTTTCACATTAAGCTGGTTATAAATCATGCTTTATCATTTGTTTTAGTTTATTTTCTATAAGGTTAATCCTATCTCATGACCTAAATTATAGATTTTATAAGTTAACTTAAGTAAAATTAAATTGTTTTATTATATCTTTTTCTTCGTATTAAAACTTTTCAAATTTTTCATAACATAAAAAAATACTCTAGTGATGATAAGATTTTTAAAAGAGCAAGAAAATTTGGAATTCAGGTCATTGATTTGAATAGGTTCAATAAGTTTAGTTTATTTAATAATATGATTATAAGAAAAAGAAAATGACAATAAAAAACAAAAAAACAATAATCACTATAAAAAATAAATGCTTGTTAATATTAAAAAAAAACACCTTTTAAATATTCTTAAAAAGTCTCAACAATTCTATTTGACAATAAAGAAAAATTGAATGAGAACGAGATAACATCATAAATAAAAAAATAAATAAAAAAAGCTTAATTACTAGCAAATCAAAAGTTGAAGGACGAATTAAGAAAGAAAATTAATTTTAACAATGAATAATTTTTTTTTTTTACTCTAGCCAGCATTCCAAACTTGTGGTCTGATTGTGAGGTTGGAATAATCTCATGTAAAAACAATTGAATAAAATAAAAAAAAATCAACTCTTAAGCAGTGTTTTAAAACCTGGCCCGACCTGGTAGGTTGACCCGGGGCTGGAACTGGGCCGGGTTGATGAAAAAATAGGATAAGCTACGACCCGGACGACCCGACGGGTTGACCCGCGACCCAGCTGACCCGGCAAGACCCGATTAAAAACCCAGTTGCAATTTATTGATTTTTTTTTTACTAAAACGACGCAGTTTTCAATTTATTTTAAAATAAAAATTGACCCGGTCAAAACCCAGTGACCCGGTCAAAACCCGAAACCCGGAACTTAGACCGGGCCGGGTTTAAAAACTATGCTCTCAAGTAAACCAAATGATGCAAGGAGAAACTAGAAAACAAATCCATTAAAAAAACTTCAAAAATAATTTGAGGCAACCAGGTTACCATGACTGCCCCACAGTTCGAGATATGACATTGGGATGACCCCAAATAAAATAAAAAAAATAAAAAAATAAATGTCTAATAACCTAATATTGAATATTGAAAAAAAATCAATTTAAAAAAAAAACTTAAAAAAAGATCGAAATCAAAATGGGCTAATATTTAAAACCTGTAACCCAATGATACCCTGTTACTCTATAAAAAATAGACAAAAAAATCATGAAACAAAACTTCTGATCATTAAAAAAAATAGCAAGTAAAAAAAAGGACTAATTTTGGTATAATAATGGAATGAAATAAAATAATAAGAGATGAAATTGAAAAATAAAATAAATAAAAAAACAAAAAGTAGTAATAAAAAGAATGTGGATTAAATATAGTGTAAAAATTAAATGAAATAAATTAATGAATGATGAAATTGAAAAATAAAATAAATCAAGAAAATGATAAAAAAAATATCATTAAAAAGAATAGGGGCCAAATATTTATTGATGAAGAAAATTAGAGGATGAAATTGAAATTTTTTTTATAAATTATTTCAAATAAAATAAATAGTAATAAAAAAATATAGATCAAATGTGAATGAAAGGTAAATTGAAGAGCTACTTTGAAAATTTAAAAGAATTGATACGAAAATGAAAGAGTGAGGAAAAAAAAAGAAGTTAGCGACATCAAATCAGTGTTTTGATGACAACATGCGCTGCTCTAGCATGAAGAAGTTGTTAAGGAGATTCCAATGATACCTTAGAAGTTAGTGTTTGGCCACTGAGCAACACTGTTCACACCATTTGACATGTGTAAACACCATCAACAAGCTGTTTCGTATAAGTCATGCATCAATTAGTTTTTTTTAATAATATTAATATTTACAAAGTTACAAAATTACTCATTAGTTAATTTGATAATAACAGAAAAAAACCACAATAAAAAGATGAAGATACCCTTACATGCTAGTTAAAAAAACTTGGCTTTTAATGGTATTTTAATAATTTTACTATGCTTAGAAAAAGTAAAAACACAAAACAAACCCTGAACTCTAGTAAATTAAATCTTGATTCTAAGAATAATTTAGTAATTTTATTGTGCTAGGAAAATTAAAAAGGACCTATGTGTTTCAAATTACTTTAATAATCAGCAATAAATCTTGTAAAAAGATCATTATACCCCTATTAGCTAGTGTAATGATTTTTTGTGAAAAGGAAAAAAAAGTAATTTTGCTGTAATAATTTAATGATATATGTTTGTGTGTATAGTAAAACACCAACCCTTCTTCTTGTTTTTTTTTTCAATGTTTGTCCTCTATTTTGCGTATTAAATTGATATGTTGAGGTGTATCCCATGTGCAGCAAACTATGTTTGTTTAACACCAGTTTATAGGTTAAGTTTTAGGTTTTAGGTCCCCTCTTTATTTTTGTTTTTTGTTAACCTTCTTGCTATTTTTTCACAAATGGATTAATATAAATACCATTATTGATTATATTATTCATTAAAGATTTAAAGAACATTCCTTTTGTCTTTTTGATAAGCATAAAATAAATATATTTTTATTCCTTTTATGCTATGCTTTTTATACTATGAAATAAAAACTAAAAAATAGAAGATGATATAAGGACAAGTGAACAAGTCACGTACATTTGAATATTAATCTAAAATGTTTGGATTAATTTTGTATGAATTCATATATATTGTTGTAAAGATATAATCAGTGAAAAAGAAAATTGATATATAATATACTATACAAATTGGTTTACGGATTACCAAATGATTTAGTCATTTGATTAATAAAAAAAAATAATAAAAAATTATATTGAACTTTATGTTATTTGATTATTTCTTTTTTTTGCATATATATTTTGAAAAGTTACAATTTAAATTTTAAACTTTAATAATTTTGTAACACTTTACAGCCTCCAACTTTAACACAAATAGAAAAACTTTACAAAAGAAAAAAATGTTAGATTATTTACAGGTGTACAATTATTTTTAATTTACGAACTAAATGCCTATGTTGATTCAAAATAACAAAATTGCCACTAATGGAGTGCTGGCAATTACTCTGAGGAGGAATTAGTTAGTCAATGGTTTCATATTTATAAAAAATGTAATTGTATTGATGTTCATGTTTTTAACAATTGCTCCCATTCTTCCCAAAACACAAATATCAAATCCTAAAACACACCAATACAAATTTTCTCAACAATTCTTCATCAAGCAACTCACCCTATATCACAAGAGTGCACTCTGACATGCAAAAACACGACCCTTTTTCGGTATATACCAACACAAAATCCAACAACACATTCATAACTATAGGAAGCAAAGCAAAAAAAATATCAATCAAACAATAAGAGACTCAATGTAGTCACAGTAGTAGAAATAACAGTCCTGTGAGAAGCCTATCGCCACAGTAGTAGAAATAACAGTCCTGTGAGAAGCCTATCGCCCACGATTCGATTTAAGAGACTCCAAATTTTGGCCATCTATTCATTTCTAGCTCCGTGTTTCAACTCTACGGGTGTTCTTGCAAACAAAGTGCAGGTTCCTAGATGGACTGGCCAACTCACAACATGGATAGTAGCTTTCATTGAAATCCAGTTGTCATGCATACTTTCTATCATTCTTGAATGATTTGGTTATTGTCATAATTTTTAAGACAAATGAAATTTATCATCCGCTTCGACATCGTTTCGAAATAGAAAAAACAGAAACCATGGTCACGGTTTTGGAGTAAATTATGGCTGCTTTCCATGCATGTTTACAACGGCACACATAGATAAACAGAAACAAAGGCTCTTTTCCATTAGAATTACCAAGATTTTGATTACCTTCTGCCTGTTGCCAAAACTAGTTTAGCATGAAAATAGTGTCAAACCCTTAAATATTCACGAGGTTACTTCAAGGTTTGCCCACTACAAGGGAATCTCATGCATCTCACAGGTGCTTTGAACAAGCTAGTCTAAGAAAGCCACCGGAGAACATTAGCATTCCGAAATTACATCTTTGTATTACCCAGTTACCTTTGAGCTGATCATTCATGCTTTCCAGAAATATAATCACAATCAGATGTCATTCAGCCATTCTCATGCCATTAAGATTGAAATAGTCCAACAGCTTTCTTTCCTGCCAATTACCCTGCATGGTTCATCTGGTGTTCAGATCAAATTCTCCCATTTCTCTCCACTCACCATGTCCTGCTGTGTCCCCATTTTCAGTCTCCTCATCATTCAAGAAATCTTCAGAAGGCTCTTTCTCATCTCTCGGAGCATTGCCTCCCCACCCATTCATCATCTCTTCTGGGTTAACACTGTGTTCCTGCTCTCTCATGTCATGACCAATTTGAACATTGTTACCTTGCGATCCGAGTGCACTTGGCCTTATTGGGGCTCGGGACATCATTTCAGCACGAGCATGTGACTCTGCCCGAGCTTGCTCAGCCTGGACCATAGCTGCCATTCTCAACTGAGCCTCTCGACCGGCCTTCTCCCTGGCATCCGTTTCAGCTTTCAAATCAAGCAGAAGTCGCTTTTCCTCTTGGAGAAGAGCCTGCTCAATCATCAATCTCTCTTCAGTTCGGAATTCACCCAAGGCATGCTTGTGGTTTATTATGTTGAAGGCTAAGGCCTGTTTCTCAAATGTGCCTGTGAACTCCGCCACTTTTGCAGCAATGTTATGATCCCATTGCTGCAATCGAGATGGCATCTGGCCAGTTGTGTCAGAATCAAGGATTCTATCATCCTCCTCTGCCTCATAGTCTGCTACTACATGGTAAGGCAGTAATCTGGATATGTTTTGCAAGAGGAAAGGTGAAATGAATTAACAGGAGAATTTTTAAAGGCCATGGTGGAAATTATTTATCCAACTAGCAGTGCCCAACTATACAACTTTAAATCACAATTAAAGTCAGTGTTGTCTATAAGATGTACCATCTGCAAGTAATGGATGGCACCCTATCTCATCACTCCCTTCATTTTTATTTTTATTTTTGTAATTGAAAAAAAAAATACAAAATTACATCAATTTGCCAAATAATTTTTCTTGAAATCATGATGTGAATCATCGCATCCAAGTGCCAACTAACATATCTTTGAGGCTCAGCATAATAAAATTTTATGTCAAAAGAAAAAATACAAAGTGCAAGACTTGAAATTTGGCAGTTGTACAAATTTCATAAGACATCGAAAGCTATTGGCATTATTTTTGCTTCTGTTGACACTAATAATTTAGAATAACAACAATTTCACATTCTAACAAGTAGCTCAAGTAGCACAAAACAAATGCTGAAAGGAACTGTGTCCAAGTTTAAAAATTTTAGACATTGATACTTCTTGTATACTCTGAGGTAAATACTTGAATACACATATACAAAGCAAAATTCACTTATGCTAACCATTTAGCATTGCTTACAAAAAAAATGTTCACCCCTTCATAATGCCAAAAGCGCACAAAAAAAATGGCTGCTATGCAAAATTTCATTGAAATATGAAGTTACACGATTTCCAATAATTGACTAGCAAGAAAATCACCAAAATGGAGGAAAATTGCAGGATGTTGGTGGATTTCACAAACTGCAAATAAAATAAGAAGACCAATTTTTGTTTTCATAGATAATGAAATATATCCTCTAGTTTGGCAAAAGGACATCAATTAGAAAATAATAAATGATAACATAATTTCTATGCATGGAACATATTGAGGAACCACACATCACCAAGTAGAATTTTTCATATTGAGTTTCCATAGTTTGCACAGCATATGCAAGCATTTACATTTGATGCATCCTCTTTTTAGCTTTTTTTTTGGCTGTGCAGAAATGTGGGATGGGAGGGAGTGTTAGGAAGCACATCACTGTGTACTGCCTATAAGTAGGAAAGTTACGTATAAATAAGCATGAGTTGAAGTGTTGTTTTAAGAACCTCTAGCATTCAATTTTCAAGGTTTTTTTTTTCTTTGCTTACTGCCAAAATCTTTCAGCTTGCATTTTCAAATTCCATTACAGAAGCTACATACACATTATGCACATTAGATGATGAGCTTCACACATCATGTACATTAAATGAAGCTATACCAATGCATCCTAAAGAAACCAAGAGACACCAAAGCATGTATCAACCAATAATTTGTAATTAAAAAACTAACAACTTTCAGAGTTGGCATTATTTCAAAAGACAGGAATCATGCATTCCTATTTACGAATTCTGATACTGATACAAAATCTATTTCACAATTTGGGACAGCCAAATTGATACAAACATGTTTCCGAATAGTTCACTTGCCAAAGCAAACGACAGGGTAATGAATGAAATACATAATTATGAAGAAACTCCAAAGTCAAAATATGAAAAGTTCAGACATTTATACTGAAAAGTTATCTGAGGAGAGAGGTTTGCAGGTATTTTTAAATGCCTAAAAGTAAAACGTAAACGAGAACTCAATAGAAACGGATCTAGTTTCCCCTCACGAAGAACCACACAAGTATAAAACTATCCATGTGCATATATGCCTGCAAGTATATACAGCGCTAACACAAGTAATACATGCAGAAAAGAATTCTCATCTATGGTATTTGACCATACTCCTGTGTTTCCAACTGAGGAGATTCATTCCACAACTTCTGATAAATATGGCAAAAACTAACTTCAAAACAATAACATGCTAATAGTAAGAGTTCATTTATTTGATCTAGAGAAACTTTTTTTGGATCGCTAGAAGATAAAATTGGAAAATCATTTCTACTTTGGAATTTTCCTTGCTTTGTTCCCTGTTCATCTCATCAAATTCATACCAAATCCTTTTTCAAAACACAAGCATGATAAAAAAAACAAAACCCAACTCCTCACTCTGAAAACAGCAATTCAAGACCTTCCTAATATTTACAACTAAATTATGTATAAACAAATGCAAGCATCTTTGCCACAGCAGTCAGCATAGTTTCAACAGTTGCATTCAGTGAAAGTGAAAATAACCATCTCTTACAACAGTACATAAAATGCTATCTGTTTTTTCCATTTTCTTTTCATTTTCTAGCTATGTTAGAAAATAATAATAAAGATCAATTGCATGTGCAAAAGAAAATAACTAGCAAGAGTTCTAAATGCCATTTGGCAAATGCATAATCCAAACACCATAAGTCACAATTTACCTTATATCCATTTCTGTCTCCAATATGTTGGGAAACCGTAATAAAGAAATACATATCTTTCTAATGCCACATGTAATGAAGTGTAAACAAGCATATAGTACCCTAACCATCAGGACCAAAGCGCCACATGGCAACTCCGGTAAGTTTGTTCCATCTATATGCATATAAAGTCTATCAATCTCTAAGAAGCACATTGTATCTATGAACAATCAAACCAAATAAGAACTCTCATAACACCAAACAACAGTAAACTTCAAAGTAGTCTAGGAGATCTTGCTTAAATAACGCATTTTCTCTACAACATGATGCCGAATAAAATGTGATCAAACTCCAGTGATATCCATAAACGGGTCCCAACATTACCACACCGTCACAGACTACCATAATGTTATGAATCGCAATCTCATTCTCATCACAGATCATTCAATATCCATTCCACAAGAAGTCACCGTATCACCAAAAAGTGCATGAACAATAAACTCTCACATTTCAGAAAAACAAGACAAAAAATGAAATACCCACGTGCATAACAAACATGGAAAAAAAATTGAATTACATAAAAAGGAGGGAGGGAGGGAGTTTAAAAAACCTCTCGCAAGCATCTTCAAGAGAAGAGAATGGCCTCTTGAAATCTGGATGGCAAACACGCCAAGCATCCTGGTACGCCGTTTGGAGCTCCACCTGGTTCACCTGAGGCCGAATCCCCTTTTGCTGCTGCTGCTGTAAATGCTGCGCATTTTGCCCCAAATTGGACCCTTGCTGTTGCTGCAAATTGGGAATAGGGTTAGGGTTAGGGTTTTGCTGGTGAAGAGTGAGTGGGCGATGATTGGATGGTGGACGCAGGTGCGCATCGATATTTGATGGGAATCGAGAAATAGCAGCTTGTTGTTGTTGTTGTTGTTGGGCTTGTTTTGTTAGTTGCTGTAACAAGAGAAATTGTTGCTGCTGCTGCTGCTGTTGCACTTCTTGTTGGAGCAATTGTTGCTTCTGCTGCTGCTCCATGTATGTATCTGTTTTTTCTATCTGTGGAGCTGGAGGAGGTTCGTTACTTTGCTTGTCCGTTTGTATCGTATGATGGTACCTATCGGCGAGTGAGCGCCGAGTCGACGGAGAGGGAGGAAACTAAGGAGTGAATTTCACTAATTGGTACAATCACTCTTAACAATCGGTTACTAAATCCATGATCTTTAGATTTTCTGATTTTGGTCCTTTGGGTCAGCACAACGCATCCTTCCCTGAAGTTTTTCAGAGCATCTACACCCTTGCCAGCTGAACCAAATCCTTAGCGAGCACTGTAGCCCTCTCTAATTGTGGAAGGGTAGGGTGATGGCGAGGACAGGGAAGAAGTAATTCACCGGGAAATTTCTTGGTGTTGCTGTCGTTCTTCTCTTTCTCTCTTAATTGCTTCTTGATTCTTTCCTTCTGCAAAGATTTCTCTCATTTTCTTACAGGGATTAGCAAACTCTTCATCAATGATGATTGTCATAAGGGTTCGAGCTCCACCCCAAGATTTCTTACTATTCCACCTCCACCTCCACCTCTAATATCATAATGCTGACAATGAAATTAGATTTCTAGGGGGTAAAAATGCAAACAGTGAAAAGAGATAAAACTAAAAAATATGTTATTTTAAAAATTCAAAAAATAGAGAGAAAAAAAAAAAGCTCGAAAAGATGCAAACGTGTTTTTCCTTGTTCTTCCCTCCTGAAAATAAGAATAAAAATACAAATAAGAAACGCATAAACAAGCAAAAAAAAAATTACTAAAATTAAAAGTTAATTATTGTCTTTAAATTTAAAATAAAAAGATGTATTTTTCTTGTCATTTCTCTTCAGCACATGATATTTATAATGGTTTATTTGAAAGTATAGTTATATATTTTTTAAAAATTTTTGTTTTTGTTAAAATATATATTAATAATATTTTTTATTACAAAATTCAAATTATCATTACAATATTTGCTAATTAGTTCGTGATAAATATTCTCACCCTGTTTTCTAGAAGGGAGTGATTTTTTTTTAGATATTCAGAGTGAAAACCAACTAAATTATCATTAAAATATTTATAATATTTGTGTAATACTTATGAAAAACAAGTAGGCATGTGATATTATATGATTATTAAAAATTTTAATTGGATATTAAAGTTTTAAAATAAGAAATTAGTTATGCTTAAAAAAAAATATTATCATTTTAAAGTATTTTATTTAAGATAAGCTGAATTAGTACATGTTTTTTATTTTTAATGATTTTTTATATCTAATTTACTAGTGGTCTATCAATACAAGTGATGATGGATCTACTATAATAAGTTAAACCTAGTGGATATCCAAGTTTATCTTTCTTAGGACCATGTCATTTTTATCATTCCTAATTTAATGAATTGCCATATCTAAAATCAACTACTCCTAAAAAGAGTTGTCATTAAATATTTTGATTATGCAACATTAGCTTATGGATAATAACTTGTTAAAGTTTATTTATCTTATAATAACATTTTTATTTGTAAATTTGTTGAACAAAAATTTGACACCCTAGTCTTGAATATCCAAGTAATGAGTATCATAGGTTCATCTATTTAAAAGTAGAATCTAGTGACATGGAAGTCTCTTTATGAACGAGGTTTAAAAAATAATATTAATGGATTTATTTTTTCTAAGATGTGCTATTTACAATCATATTTGCAATTTAATTTTATGGTATTACCCAAATTAGTGATTATGCATATTAGTTAATAAGATTCATTAATGTACAAACATTATAAATGGACAACTTATTAAAGCTAAAATATTTATATCACACGTAAATTAATCACCTTCTCACCTTAATAAACACCCAAGATTAATGATTTTTAAGGGTTTATTTTTATTAAAAATCATTAATAGATGTTTAACTTATGCATTTCAAAAAAAGACTTTTATTCTTAAAGATAAAATTATAATATATAAGTGCTAGTCTAAATTAACATTCAAAGTGATGACTTGTTATAATTTTATTTACCTTGAATATTATAGGTGAATAGCACATAAAAAATTAATAATATTATTAAAGAATAAGTGAAACATAATTTAAATAAGAAAGTATTTGTGAAAACATTAGAATGTTGGCCTTTTGAAGGCCTTTTCATGTGGGAATTTTTTTTAACATATTTTGTAACCAATATACAAAACCCAACATAGATGTCTCTATGAATAAATAATGATTTTCTATCACTTAAAACCAAAAAACCATGCTAATACATATTGTTGAATATATCAATGTTTATACACAAATAAAAAGATGTTGTAATACTAGGGATAATGATGAAATAGCCAAGAACATGAAAGAAAACAAGGTACAAAATTAAGGGATTTGATTAAATGCATTCAAACACAAATATCAATCCAATAAACATTGCTTAATCCCAACAATCTCATCCCAAAACACATTAAAATCAATAATAAACCATAGTAATTATTCAAAAAAATATTTGAGTTTGAAATGGACATTTTATAGTGGCCAAAATGGATTGAAAGGGGATGAAACAATGACAAAACACTAATAAATAGAAGTTGTGGCACGTGGTAGCCACATACAGTAAAGATTGTCTAGGTTGGCACGTTGTTGCATTAGCCATCGGTGTTTGATTGGCTTATGGAATGGACCTACGGATATATCACTCCTTGCTTCTCCTTCCTGTAATGGTGGTGAAGTCACCGTTGACTGGTGAGGGAGATCTGATGCTTAAAAGTTTTAATGGTTATGTTTATCTCTTTATGATTTTGGTTTTCTCTCTTTAGAATTATGATTTTATAGTACTCAACAAGGATAGAAGAATGATGATGATGAAATAAAGGTATGAGAAAAGAGAAATTGAAGAGAGAACTTTTGATGGTTGTTTTCTCTTTTTGATCAATGATGATACATGGATCATTAGTTTCAATGACAAAAGGTTTTTATAGAGGGTTCAAAGAAGAAAAGAATGGTGGTGTTCTTGTTATAAATGGAGTTGGAGGAGAGAGAAATGAATAATTTTTTTTTTTAGAGAGAAAGATTGGGGTAGGGTTTTTTTATGGAAGAAAGCTAGGAGAAGATGAATATTATTCTTTTAAGGTTTGTTTATCTAAATTTCATCTCATTTTCTCTTTAAATGTTTTTTTTATAGTGGCTAGGGTTTTGAAAGAGTGGGGAGGAAGAAGATTATAAATAGTGACCTCTTATTTTTTTTCTCCTATTTTTCAACAAGTTTTCTCTATTTATATGGTGGCTAAGGTTTTTAGTGGGAGAGATGAAGTTAGCTTTTTTTCGTTTTCTTTTTCTTTTTGTATGTGGTGGTTAAAGTTTCCTACACATTTTTTTTTATGTGTGCCTCCTTCTTTTCTATTTGTAATCCAAAATTTTTGTCAGCTTGTGACACAACTAAAAGATTGATGTCTTTTTCCAAGTGCAGAAGTGTCGAAGTAATAAATAACCCGGCAAAACTAAGGTCAAACCACTGAGAGGTTAATTGTACAAATTATAGACAACAATTATAAACAACAACAATAATAATACTAATAGTAGTAGTAGTAGTAGTAGTAATAATAATAATAATGAAAAAAAGGAGAAAAAGAAGAAGAAAATGAGAACTTTGAGATGAAATATTAATGTAAGAATTAAACAATAATAATAAAAAATATCAAGGTTAAAGATTCCACTAATGGTATGTCAAACAAGTATAGTATAAACTCTTATTATTCAATTGAAAACCACACACAAAGAAGGTTTCAATCAGATTATAGATTGTTAACATGATTACATTAGTCATCTTATTTGATTAATGCTAATACTTGTAAATCTCATCAAGCATTTATGATTATAACTTATGTTAACAACAAATCAAATTCCTTTCATAGTTCAGGTGTCGGTTATACCATACAGTATGGGCTATGAAAGTGCCAAGCATTTGTTGTACCAAGTGTTATAGAACATAAATCAAGATTAGTCATTTAACAAGCAAAGTATTAAAGAGTGAACAAGAAAACAAATATAAAACATGTTAATATCAAACATTAAAGTCCATATTAAGTTTATACTATACTTATTCTTACACCATTAGTGTAACCTTTTCACCTTGACATAATAAACTTAGCTAAATATAATGAAAGAAGAAAAAATAAATAAACAAAATAAAAACATAAATAAGATAAGAGTTAACTAAGTAAAGGAAAGGAAATAAAAGGCATAAACTTCATATTAATAAAAGCAAAGTATAAACATTACAAAGAATACAAGGAGAGAAAGCAAGAACATGATCTTGATTTGAAAACCAAGATGTCTAAATGTATGACAAATGCCTCCTTTTATAAGTCAAAATTGAAAACTATTGATTTGATGACTAATTGATGAGTAAGTGGCCAGCTCTTGACTTGGTGACAATCCTTATCTTCTCTTGTCTGCCTAAAATATCATTGATAACGTCAAAATTGGAGTCACTTGAAAACATAAAAGTTGTAGAAATTATCTCAGCTTTCTTGTGTAAAAAATACAGATCATTTTGACTTCTAAAACTCCATATATGGGCCAAACATTGAATAGTGCTCGGGCTGTAGGATAGATTCAGATATCTTTGTTGTTGCTTCAATTTGAACTTGAAAATGATCTTTTTAGATTTTGAGCTCTATATGAAAGTTGTAGGCTTATGTTTTACCTTTTCATCCATATAAAATAGGTCTAAATCTGAGATCTACAGCTCTAGATATAACCCAATTACCGAATAGTGTTTCAGTTTGGATTATACCAGGATCTCTTTAAGTATTAATCAGCTTGGTCATCATGTAACTTAATTTCATTTTAGTCACTTCTTTTCTTGTTTTCATTTCACTCCTCAATATTTTTTTAATTTTAATTTTTTTTAGTTATTTTTTTTGAAAAACAACGCTAACATTAATTTGATAAGACAAACATTAAGAAAATTGCAAAATTGATGCATTAATGGCTAAAAAGCATCAGAAGTATAATTTTGATTTTTTTAAAATACATTGAAAATTATGAAATGGGTGCAAATACATCAAAAAAACTATTTTTAATTTTTAATTTTTTTCAAGAAGACATCAATAAGAGAAAAATATTAAAAAATTAGGAAATGGGCAAGCAAATGGCTGAAATGCATCAAAAACATTTATTTATTTATTGCCTATTTTTTAAAAATATTTTAGAATTAGAGGTAAAAAATTAGGTTATGGAAATAATTGAAACAAGTAAAAAAAATTAATATACAAATTTTAAATAAATATTTAATTGATTTACATCTTAAGATAAAATAACTATATTTTTTTTGCAAGAACAAATAATTTGATAAAATAAAGAAAGTATAGATTATCACTATAATAAATAATTTAATATTTTTTGTTTTTTATTTTAATTATTTTTTCTATTTTCTTTGTTTTGTAAAAAAATTAATTTGAAGGACCAACTTAAAGTATAATAGTTGATACAACCTTTTATGAAACTTAAAGGACCTACCATAAGTGCAATTTGCCATAAAAGAAGAAATCTGATAAAGTCATTTTGAGTTAAGATAATTAATAATTTTTCAATGTACTCTATAATGAGTATTATAATTTAACATTAACATAAAAAATAAATTAAATTTTTTTATTAATATTTATACATGCTTAATTTATGGTGGATTTACTACTATTCACTTCTAGATTGCCTATTATACCATGTTATTTTTGTCACTTTAACTCCTTCCTCATCTCGTAGTTGTTTATGTTGTGATGTCTAATTTTTCCCTTGTAATTTAGATGATTTTAGAGACTTTTTAAGTTTTATCTTTATAGGTGTTTTCTTATTTAATGCACTAGATGTATGTTTATTATATTATCTTTTTATTAGTTATTTATTCATTAACCATTTTATACAATGTTTTTGGTTAGTGTCATTATTTTTTGAAGTAATTTAATTTCTTGACCATTGTGTATTAAATGTGTTCCAAATTCTTTAAAGGGTAGTGGATTAATTTTTTAGTGTCAATTTTATGTTTAGTGTTTGTTGATTTGTTGCAGATTAAATATTTCATTCCTTTTCTCATAGGTTTATTGCAACTTATAATAATTATTGTTCTAGAAATAATTAATGTCTAGTTCATTTCTAACTAGGTGAGTTCTCATACCTATTCTTTATTTTATTTTCCTTTTGAGAATTCTAATTTCTTAGGTTATTAATCTCTATTTATTTTACATATGTTTTTTTTTGTTACAAGTTGACCATATTATTCATCTTTTTGGAACTTTATTGCAACTTATGAATGACTAGTGTTCTAAAAATTGTTGGTATCTAGTTCAATCATAATAATATGAGTTCTCGTCTTTGTTTCTAGTTTTATTTTTTTAGAGGAATTTTACTTTCTTAGGTTTATTTGAGCTATAAATACTTTTTTTTATCAAACCTTGTAAAAGATAAATATTGTTTGGCGTGATAATATTGTATCCAAAACCCATCAAAGGATTTAATGATATAAAATAATGTGCATTTAGATTATGATCCCACCACCTTTTGTTTCAAGGTTAACCTTATATTTTTCTTTATTATCAATGATTTTGAATAAGGCTAAGATCTATCAACATGAAAAAATTTAGGTTTGATATGAATAAAGGTCATCTTTGATATATTTTTCACAAATAAAAAATAATTTTTTTATTGTCTCTTTTAAGTCATAAATATTTCTTAGATGATAGTTCAGACCGGGATCACCTTTACACCAAGAGCATATTTTACAAGCTTTCAAGCAATCAATGAAATTCTTAAAATAAAAAGAAATAATAAAGAAAAAAAGGGATAAAAGTGATACAAAAGAGAGCTAACAAATGATCATGTGAAAATTCAAATGATCAAAGTTCAAAAAAAAAAAAAGAAAGAAAGAAGATGAAAAAGTCTCCCAAAGCACCCCTCATAACAATGCAAAACCCAAAATTCAATGTCAATAACAAAGCATAAGAGAACTTGAAGAATTAAAATTGTAATGAGATTAATCACTAAAATATCAAGATCTCATTCTTTCATAAACTTGAATCTTAGCCTACATTATATGATTTTTAAAATCTTCTTCTGATAAAATAACAACAATAACAATAATAATAATAATAATAATTTGACTTATGTTGTTAAGTTTTAGTCTCTAAAAAAAAAAGAAAAATGTTTTCTAAACCAAATCATGGTTTTTGTGTGTGCCATATATCATTATTTATGACATTAAATCATTTGATTAGACAAATAAATAGATAAGCTTAACATAACTTAAAGGAAGATAATGTTATTTTGAAAGCCAAAAAGCTACTTTTAGAATTCAACCTTTCCTTTCTGAAATAAACTCTTCTTAGGAAAAAAAATAAATTCATTTTAGCTCTACATAACCTAATTATTTTAAAGTAACCATTTTTTCTTATTATTGGAGTTAGTATATACCTCTTTAATTGCTAGCAAAATACCTATAAAATTGCATTTTTGAATGACGAGTTTTAGGATTTCAACAAAAAAAATTTGATCTTCATAAAAGTACTTTCAAATTTACTTTTCAATGATTTTATTTCAACAATTAAACTTGAATGAATATAATCATTAAAATTTATAGTTTGATACCAAAAAAAAGAAGAAGAAGAAGAAGAAGATGATTTTCAAACAAAAAACAATGAATAAATGAATTTGTAAAGTTCTTAGCAAAAATGATACTGATGTATGTTCATCTTATGATTGGTTACAAGAAAGATGAGTAGTCAAATTGGAGGTGATTATATGAGAATCTTTCTAATGAATAGAAAGATAATGACAATTAAATCACCTAGTAATATTTCAATTTAAGAAACTTTGAATTATGTTGATGCGTGTAAGCCCTCTAGAAGATGAACAATTAGAATAGTTTTGGTAATCTATAATGGTGACAAATCAAAGTTTTTCATAATAGTAAATTGGGGGAGGCAAAATGTCATTCTCCAAGTGCTCGTTAATGGTGCCAAGTTTTTCAAATGAGCATATAGGGAGCAAAGTCATAAACTAGAGGCAAGTTATGATTTCTTAAGAAATTATATATGAGGTTGAAATGATAAAAAAAAATACAACAAGATCCCGAGTTCATAGAAAAAATCAACGTTCTTCAAATAGTATTAGAGGGTGCAAAGTCTCTCACAACAACAAGCAGGAAAAATCATAGACTAGTGGCAAACTATCATTTTTAAAGTAATATAAAAAATGAGTAAATAATTTATTCTAGTGAACCCGAGCAGAACAATGTGCAAAACTCGATATGATCCTTTAGATGCCACCGTGAATGATTGTTTATGGCCACTAGAGGAGGCCATGAATATCCGTTGAATACGATATGCCTTCTTTACATGTTGACATGTGCTATCCACAAGCTCACCTAGTTGGCCTACATGTTCATCTTTGTCCACTATATTTGTTTTAGTTTTAATTTTAGACAATAAAAATAAACTACAAAGTCAAATACAAAATAAAATCAATGTGAATGCATAAAATTAAAAAAAGAAAAGTTGAGTGAATGAAAAAAAAAACTCCTATGACTATACAAATTGGTCCATGATATTAGCAAAAAAACATTTAGATATTTGTTCAAACCTCAAATTTGGTCCCCTAAGCTCTAATTATTTTAAATCAATGAAATTAATTTTTATTTTGTTAAACCGAACATCAATTAAGTGATAAAACAATTCTCTGATACCTCAAAATCCTCATAAACAGGTTTAAAAAACAAATCACCAAGTCCAATCACAAATCAAAAAAATGGTAAGGGACTAAAAAAGAAGAAAATTAAATTAAGAGAGAAATGCATAAAAAACTCTAGCGACCTGAAAGAGAAACACTATTTGACTGAATTTTATCATTAAATAAAATTTAGACTTAAGAATTCAATTTTAAAGTTGGAGGAATAAAACTTCCTCTTTTTCTTTTTTTATCACTATCATGAGGCATGGGTTTATTTAAAATTTTCCCCAAAGTTTTCCATTATTTATTTTTTGTCATTTAGGTTTGAAACTTTTATGTTTTAATCCAAAATTTTATTTTGTTCATATTTCAATTTTCAAGATTAAAGGAGAAGAGAGAGAGAGAGAATTGTTGAAAATGATACAAGAGAGAAAAAGTAGTTAATTGGGTGGATTTTAAAAACAAAAATATCAAATTTAGTGTCAATATGTTTATTTTGACTAGATAAGTGCCATGTAGATTTTTTGAGTTTTCATATTGCCTAAAAAAGTATATTAAGGCTAGAAAGTTATTATTTTTTTAGTTTGATTTTATGTTCTAGGATAGATTTAAAGGCTTTTTAAGTTGATAAATAGGTTTATTGATGTAGTTATTGTGCTTAATAGTTTTTTTTACATGAAAACAAGTTTAAAAATGGTTTTTTAGGATGAAAAAACCCCACCCTAATTTTTTAGTTACCTTTCTTATGGTCAAAATCTGGACAAGTATGCAAAATTATTTTTTAATAATTACAAATAACATATGATCTTACTTTTTTTTTATTGCTTTTAATAAATAAAAAGATGACATGTCATACATTAATTCTAATAATAATAAAAAAAAATGAAGCATGGGTTTGGCTTTGTAGGCCGATGCATCTTTTTTCATTTTTAACTAGTATGTGCATTGATCTATCTAGGCTTGGAATCCTAACTTTTTTTTTTCCTTTGTCATCACCCATTCAATTTTAGTTATAATGCATTAAAATAAATAAAATAAATATTTATTTGGGATATTATTTTATAAAATATCATTTAATTTTACTTTTTTTTTATAAAATTATAGCATTATTTTTAACATTAATCAATGCTATTTTTATACAACCTTTTATAATGCATTTTTTTTCTCAAGTTTTATCTAATGCAAAACATGAATCAAGTAGTAGCTAGTTATGTCAAGGTCGTCTTCTTCTTCTTGGATTTATAATTTATTTAACTGAGGTTATTGGTTTCCAGAAGTTATGCAGAAAACAATAAGTAAGGCGGCTACATATCGAAGCAGGATATAAACAACATTATTTCTTTGAACTTTCTCTGTCTGTAGAGAGTTTGAATTTTATATAAATAAGAAAAGATGACTTCCTCGTTCCATAAATAAGATTATCTGCCGCTCCCAAGAAAGATAAAGATTCCTTACCCTGCTTTCTTTAATCTGCTAAAAACATGGAGATATGGCTCCTCGTTCTCATCGCTCTCTCGCTCTGTGCCTTCCTCTTTAACCATGTTTTTCTTTCCCAAACTCACAACCTCCCTCCAGCCCCCTTCACCTTCCCTGTTATTGGCAACATCTTGTGGATCCGTAAATCCACCTCCGAGCTGGAGCGTGCCATCCGCTCCCTCAACCAAAAGCTAGGCCCGATGGTCACCCTTCACATGGGCTCTCGCCCCGCCATCTTTATAGCTGATCGCTCCCTTGCTTACATTGCTTTGATCCAGAAAGGGGCAGTTTTTGCTAACCGCCCACCTGCTCGTGCTACAAGCAGAGTGCTTGCCTATGACCATAGCATCAACACTTCGTTCTACGGTCCTACTTGGCGCCTCCTCCGTCGAAACCTCACATCAGAAATCCTCCATCCTTCGCGGGTTAAGAAGTTTGGTCATGCTCGTAAATGGGTGTTGAATATCTTGATGAACCAATTTGAGTTGTTGTCCAAGTCTGGGGACCCTGTTCGTGTGGTTGATCATTTTCAGCATGCTATGTTTTGTCTGTTAGTGTTCATGTGTTTCGGTGACAAATTAGAGGAGAAACAGATTCAAGAGGTCGAACAAGTTCAGCGTCGCATGGTGGTGAATATAAGTAGATTCAATATACTTAATTTCTGGCCAAGTTTGAGCAAGATAGTGCTTCGTAAACGATGGGCAGAGTTCTTGCAGCTTCACAAGGACCGGGAAGATGTAATCCTTCCATTGATAAGAGAAAGAAAGAAGTTGAAGGAACAGAGGTTGATAAAATTAAATATGGAGGAGAATAAGGATGAGTATGTCTTGTCTTATGTTGATACGCTGCTGGATCTGCAACTTCCTGATGAGAAACGAAAGCTTAATGACCTCGAAATTGTTAGTTTATGCAACGAGTTCCTTAATGGCGGCACGGATACTACCACAACAGCCTTGCAGTGGATCATGGCAAATTTGGTCAAGTATCCACAAATTCAAGAGAAGCTGCTCCTGGAAATCAAAGATGTTGTTGGAGAAGGAGAGGAAGTGGTTAAAGAAGACGATTTACAAAAGATGCCTTATCTAAAAGCAATAATTTTAGAAGGGTTAAGGAGGCACCCTCCTGCACGTATGGTGTTGCCACATGCTGTGACTGAAGATACGGTGCTGGGTGGATTCTTGGTTCCTAAAAATGGGACTGTAAATTTCATGGTAGCTGATATAGGTTGGGACTCGAAGGTGTGGGAGGATCCCATGGCATTCAAGCCTGAAAGGTTTCTGAATAGTGAAAGGGAAACATTTGATATAACAGGAAGTAGAGAGATTAAGATGATGCCTTTTGGAGCTGGAAGGAGAATCTGCCCTGGTTATGGTTTAGCAATGCTTCATTTGGAATATTTTGTGGCTAATTTGATCTTGAATTTTGAGTGGAAGGCTGTGGATGGAGATGATATTGATTTTTCTGAGAAGCAAGAACTTACCATTGTAATGAAGAATCCACTGCGCGCCCACTTATCTCGCAGAGTTGCAAGTTGAAGAGCACAAGTTAGGGTGTGTGTGCTATCTGTATGTATACAGTAACATCTTTGTGTACTGTCACTACATGTGGGTGGCTTGTTTTGACAAGGCGGCTGTATTACTTACGAAATAATAATAATAAAAAAAGGTTGAAATTTATGTTGTTTCAGAATGTTTTTGATATTACCATGTTAATAGTTGTTGTAATGTTCGAAGTATAATGTTTGTAATTTTTATTTTTATTTTACGGGCATAATGATTTTAAATACATGGAATGAATATTAACATGTGGTAACCTTAACCATTAAATCCTATATTAATTCTCGCTCCTATATGTATATATAAGTTTTCTTAAATAAAATAATATGCATATAAATATAAGAAAACATTACAAGAAATAGAATTTTTTTTAAATAATATAGTTTGTATAATTAAAATTATATAATAGAATCAAATTTTATTCTCATGAGATGAGATGATGACTGAATTTAATTAATAGCATGCTTTTAGTCAAAGAATTTGTGAATACCAATTCAATATTAATGTACTTAATGACTATTTTCTTTTCCTCAATATTTTCGCTTTATAGCTAAATACTTGATGTTGATATATTTATTTTAGCTACCATGTTGTTCTTAGCTATAACAACAACACTTAGAAATAGAATTTATAATTTTAAATTCAAATATAAAATTTTTTAACCACACACTATATATATAGCCTCAAAACAAAAGACAAACTCAGCTTTTATAGTAAAAGTAGCAGTAGAAGTTTACTTAGTACTTCTTCAAGATATAGCTCGATCAACCATCATAAAAATATATTCTAAAGTTGATATGCATGAATCAACACTTCCAATGAAATCTAAATTTGAGTAGCTAGTTGCTTCCAAATTGTTTGTTTATCTAAACATAAACATGTAGGCTTTAGTCCTTTGAATATATTGTTTATCTAAACATAAACATGTAGTCTTTAGTCCTTTGAATATACCTCATTGCTTTCTTTACAGCTCTTTAGTGGAGTATACCTGGGTTACTCTGATATCATCCAAATATTCTCTTAACAAAAGCAATGTTAGACCTTGTACAAACTTGAGTATACATTATGCTTCCTACAACAGAAGCATGTGAAATATTCTTCATTTATTCTTTTCAAAAAAATTTTCAGACATTGGTTCAAATTGAACCAATCACCTTTTATAATATGAGCTGTATTTGGTGAATAATCATTCATCCGAAATTTCTCTAAAATTTTATTGATATAGATTTCTTAAGATATACCTAAAACGCTTTAAAATTTATCCCTATAGATTTTAATGACATAAAATGTCTTATCCATATTCTTTATGTCAAAATTTTTTGAGAGAAATTGTCTCATCTCATTTAAAAAATTATTATCATTAGTCTTAAGTAGAATATCATCCAAGTACAAAATAAGAAAAAAAAAATCCTTACTCCTAGTGACTTCCTGATATATAAATTGATTCATGATATTTCTTATAGATCCAAATGAAGAATTATATTATAGAATTTAAAGTATCATTGTTGGGATACTTGTTTTAAATTGTATATAGATTTCTTAAGTTTTGAGACCAATGCTCAACATCATTAAAGAAGAATCTTTTAAGTTGTTTCATGTAAACCTTCTCCTCTAAATGCCCATTGTGAAATGCAGTTCTTATATCAATTTGTTGTATTTTCAAGTCAAAATATATTACAAATGCCAAAATAAAATGCATAGAATCTTTCTTAGATACAAGGAAGAAAATCTCAGTGTAATCAATTCCTTCCTTTTAAGTGAGTCTCTTAGCAACGAATCTTGCCTTGTATCTTAAAGATCCATTTACACCTAATGACTTTTGCATTAGTAGGTAACTCAATAAGATTCTAGACTCTATTACTTTTTATTTAATTCATTTCTTTTTTTATGGAATTATACTAGAACTTTATTTTTTTGGAACTTATAGCTTGGGAAAATAATTCAAGATCAGTTTTTGCTCCAATATTATAGTCAGATTCTTGTAGATATATAACATAATCATTAGGAATTATTTAGCTTTTGTTCTAGTAGAACTTCTCAATGGTAAACCATCATTTTTATGAAAAGTATTTGGTTTAACTAGTTGTTCATAAATTCTTAGTAATGCTTGAACTAATTGATTTACCAGAATGTTGTAAAAAACTTATAGAAATTTAATGATTTATGTTCAACATCAGTTTCTACTTCAAGGCTATTATGGACAATATCATTTGATATAAAAGGTTATAATTCTAAATTATTATTCTCAGAAACTATGTTCCTGTTTTGATTGCTCCCACTTATTGATTCCATAATTTTAGTGTTGTGAAATGGACAATAAAATCTATATCATATAGATCTTTCAACATGTCTAATAAAATACCCATTAATGGTCATTAACTCTAATTTTCTACTTATAAATTATAAATTCTTACTTCAGACAAGCAACTCAAAATATATATATATGTTGTAAAATCGGTTTCAAACATTTTAATAACTCAAATGGCATTTTTGGATTAGAATTGGTTGGAACTCGATTTAATATACACACTGCCATCTTTAATGCTTTAATCAACAAGGATTTAAGTAGATTAGAGTTGTTAAGTATATTTTATACCATTTTTAATAATATTTAGTTTTTTTTTAGTACATCATTCTTGTACGATGAACCAGACATGATATATTGGGCAAATATCTCATTTTTTTTATGAAACTTTATAAACAAACCATATGCTTGTCAATCCTCTGTGTATTTGCCATAATATTCTTCATCTATATTTGATCTTTTAATTTTAATTTTTTCTCATATTATTTCTCTACTTCAACCTTAAAAATCTTAAAAGCATTTAATATTTAATTTTTGTTAGGAAAGAGATAAAACATTTCTGACCATATGAGTCTATGTTTGGACTATATATAGCAGCATAAATGATTTCAATTGTGTTTCAAATTCTATTAACACCTTTTTTTTGACTTTTTGGTTTGCTTTTCTTTAATGTAAGAAGCCACACGAGTTTCAAAGTCAGTAAAATCAAAAGTACCAAGTATCTCATCATTTACTAATCTTTTAATTTTCTTTACAAAGACATGTTTTGATTTGTGGTGCCATAATATATAAGAATCCTAGTTAATAGCACATCTAGTAATGCTATTGTGGACATGCAATGAACTATAAGTTATATTGTTTTAAAAATTAATGCAATAAAGACCATAAAATAAAATATCATTTCCAATATAATTAAATTTATAAAACAAATTGAAAGTTTATGAGAATTTAATGGAATATCCAAAAGGTATAAGTCTTAAAACTGAAACTAGGTTTCTAGAAAATTTTGAAACATAAAAGTTCTTTCCAACTCTAAAACCAAACTATTATTTAGAGTTAAATAACATGTTCCAATAGTCTTTATATGTAAATACTTCTTGTTTCTTGTATATATGTGTTGCTTACTTTCCATTTATTTCCTTAGGATTCATATACCTTGCAAGGTATTTGAAATATGAATTGCAGAATCAAAATCAATCAATCATGTGTTATAGTTAACATCAACCATATTAGACTCATAACAAACAAATAAGATTGAAATATCTTTCTTTGCAAGCCATTTATAAGATTCAACATATTCTTTCTTCATATATCCTTTCTTTTATAAAATAAACATATGGATTCCTTCTTAATGTCAACTTAGGGAGGCATTTTACCTTTTTTCTTCTTGTTGGCATAAGTTTAGTCCTTCCTTTGTGTTACTAGCATTGAATTTTCTCTTAGTTCTATTACTAACCTCCCTTCCTCTTGAATACATATTGTCATGAGTTTGTTGATTGATAATTTATCTTAATATATGTTGTATGAGATTTTAAAGGGTTTATATTATTGTGGAATAATATTTAGGATGCAATCTATAATGACGAATTCTAATATCTCAACCTCAAGATTCTTCAATTAAGCCATAATATCCTTTATCTACCTAATATGCTTGCATGCACTTCTCACACTATGAGCCTTATGGATGAGAACTGCATGATTAAGGTGGTGTTTGCTAGTGTCTTATATAGAGTGATGAATTAATTGTCAATTATTTTAAGTAAATCATGGACTTTCTCATTCTTGAACCACATATACTAGCATATATTATAGTTTGTATGAACATCATAATGAGGTACTTAGTTTATTCCTATCATCCATAAAGTGCAATATCCTTTGAAGTATTGATATTATTAACTATAAGTGATTTGTCTTTCCTAATTGTATAATCTTTCTCCATCCATCTTAAATAAAGGAGAATTTTTTAGATTAGGAATATTACAAGGTTATAAATCTATAAAAATAAGTAATTCATGATCTACAATTCTTGCAAAAATTGAATCCAATGACATAAAAATTATTTGTGGGCTAAATTTTTAATTCAAGCATATTCAAATACATCGTATTATAGAATGATCAAACTATATACTTAATTTATAATGTTATGGGTATATATTATGAGAATAATTTAATATTCCATCTTAAACCTTACAATAAAACTATCAAATTACTTAATTAATTTGTAATTCTTGTGGGTATGTGATAAAAATAGTTTGATATTTTATTCTAATATATTATATAAATATAATAAAAAATTCTTTTGGGATAATATTTATTATATTTTGTATAGTTAATTAAAACTAACATCTATAATTCTTTATATGATCCCAACATAACATAATATATAATTTTATTTAATTAAAGATGTTGTGGCTAGTTTCTAATTTTTCAAAATTGTATAGATCACTTAAGGCATAATTTATATAACATAAAATAGCATGCTTTTTTTTTTGGTCTTAATTCGTAAAACTAACATTAAATAAAACAAAAATCAAAGTGAGAACCACGCAAATTAAAATTATATAGCCAGAAGAAAAATAAAATAGATAGCCCAAATATTGAATGATTAGAAAATAGAAATCAGTTTTTTTAATGATTTATAATCATATGAAGCATCAAAACAACCCATAAAATAAAAATCCCAAAATATTTATTTTTGAGACAAATGATTTTCAATTTATTCCTACACTACTAGGCATATTGATGGAAGTTATTTTTTTTACTACCAGGCATCATATTGATGATGATTATTGAAGCTCATTTCACCTTAAACTAAACTTTCAAGCCATAAATAAAGTCAAGTTAATCTTAATTCAATTTGAAAACCAAGGTTGTTCCTAAAAGTTTTTAAGGCACATAAAACATGGCAAAATCAATTCACCACTAACTCACTCTATTTCAAATATAATTAAACCAATTAATTAATTAATTTCTTTGAGCACAAAAATCCTTATATAAATATATCAACATAGATATCAAGCAGATATAATATAATTATAGCTTTGATGCCAACTATTAGAATTGATAAATCAAAATATATTTTTCAAACAACTTGCATTTAGATTTGAAAAGATAAATAAATAAATCAAAATATATTTTTTTGTTTTTTTTATATAAATTTTTTTGATAGATTTAAATTGTATGATGTATTTCTAGAGATAAAAGACTATACTCCAGTGTATAGATTTAGAGACCAAAAACATGTATTTATATGACAAGAGTCCTATTAAACTCTTATTGATAGAACTCTGATGTTATTAATTTAGAAAATATTAATACGAGAGTTAATTTATTATACCAAATATTAAAATTCTTGAAAAAAGTGAAACCAAAGGAAAAACACACAACATCAAGAAGTTGAGCAACCCTATGAAAAAGAAGCCTACAACCAGATGGGAAAAACCAGCACCAGGTTTCGTCAAGTAGAATATTGAAGGTTCTTCTCTAGGGAAACTAGGGAGAGAGTGTGTCCTCAGCTTCTTGGAAGGGAGGATTGTATGCAACTTCACATGCCCAAGCACTGGAGCCATGGAATCAAATGAAGCAGAGGAGAAGGCTTTGGGAATAGCTTTGGTTTGGGAGTCAACCAGCAGCCAGTTTTTTTATTCTCCTTTGTTGGCTTCTCGGCCTTCCATTCCAAATCTTTCATTAGAATTTTCCAAGATGATTATTTTTTTTCCCATATCATGTTGATGGTCAAGTTTACTATTATTATAATAAATCAACAGTAAAATAGGCCACCCAATAAATAAATAAATAAACAATGAGACAACAAAATCTTTCTCCAAAGACTAAACACCATAGCATAGGAATCTCAAATCTAGATTTATAATGGCTGCCGTTAGGCCTTAACATGGAAGAGATGAAGCATTTTCGACGACATGCAAGTTCATGTTTTCTTCTGGTTTTGGGGACTTTAATTAAAGGGCCACTCTAACGAGTCAATGGGTCTAATCGTATTCTCTTATACTTCTAGTTAATCGAGTTTCTAGAATTGTATGTACTTTTCAAACTAAATTGTGGAAATCTGGACCGCACAATTTCTCATGTGGGGTCCAGATTTAAATCTCATTAATTAATTTGACAATATAATATATCTTTGTTTAATTTGTCTTATTTACAGTGATGGATGCATAAATTTTTCTATGTGGAGCTATAACTTATAACCATCACCGATCAATATATATATATATATATATATATATTGATGACCCACGCTTTGTTATGTGGGGGTTAATTTCTTTGCAACTGAAAAAAATGATGCGTAAGCGCTATTATTATATTCTAGGAAGCAGAAAAAAAATCAAAAACTTAAAATAATAAAAATAATTAAAAAAAAAAGATTGTAAAACTCTATGAATTAAATTATAGAATAATAAAATCAAGAAAAAATATCAATAAAAAATATTAAAAACAAAGCACTAGTAAAATTAAGTAATATCGTCAAAATCTACAAGTAATATCATGTCAATCCTTAAATATAAAAAAATATTTAATTAAAAGATAAAATTAAAAAGAAAAATTAAATTCATAAAAGAATTCAAAATATAAAAAATAGAGAAAATCAAATTTCAACGAATTCAACGATGATAAATGAAATTTATAAAAATAATTAAAATTAATTGAAACGAACCCGATTCAACTTTGAAAATTTGGAATACAAATCATGAGGCTAGATCACAATGTAAAAGACAAACTAAAAAAATAACAATATAAAATTCTACATCAACCAAAATAATTAGAGATAAACATGAAAAAAATTAAAAATGTAAATTTGAAAAGAAAGAGAACCAAATTTAATAAAAAAAACCAAATTATAAGAGATGAAATTGAAAAACAATCTCAATTAAGAAAAGAATAAAAACAACTAAAAATAACAATAAAAAAATAAGAAAATAAAATGTTAAGGGATGAAATCCAAAGACAAATTAATTCAATAAAGGATTTAAGACTAAAAATATCATAATGAAAAAAATGAGGACCAAATCTAATATAAAAACAAATTATAAAGGAATGCAATTGAAAAAATAATTAACTTAAATAATCTAAGACAAAATATATTGCAATTAAAAAAATAAAAATCAAATTTGATATAAAAATAAAATATTAAGGGATAAAATTAAAAAAAAATTAACTTAATAACTAATTCAAGACAATAGTATTATAATAAAAAAAATAAAGATCTAATTTCACTTAAAAAACAAATAGCTAGATTTTTTTAGTTTTTTTCACAATCATCAAGTGCTTTTTCAAATGGAAAGAAGAAAAAAAAAAGGAAGGGAAAAACTCTTTATTGTCACCTTTCTGCGTGTTGCTAGCAAACAGGTGTTTTATCATGACGAGGATAATGAGGTGCATTGAATACCATCCTAAATAGTAGCATTCGACATTATATAATTGCTGTATATACTAGTTAAAGAACACAGGCTAAAAAAATTTAATTTTTAAATGTATATAAATAATTAACATGCATAGAAAATAAAAAAAACATGAAAAATCCCTGAATCAATACGAATTGTTTTAAAGATATTGAGATACATGGAATGCCATCCTAGACAGCGATATTTAGCGTTATGTAGTTGCTGCACACACACCACTTAAAGAATACAGGCTAAAGAATTTATTTTTAAGAGACATTTAGTTAATTAACATGTATAAAAAATAAAAATAAAAACCTAAAAAGTCACTGAATCAATATAAATTATTTTAAGGGTTACTTAATAATTATACTTTAGAAAAAAACATGAAATTACTAATTAATATATTTTTTAATGTAATTATTGATAAGTCCCGTTAATCAGCCTTCGCCATCCTTTCCTTTCCATGATATGAGCACAAAGCTTCGTTCTCTTTGAAAAGTAAAGAGGGAGAAGATGCGTCAAAGTTCACCAGTACCGGTCTTCATCCAAGTTTCTACCGCTTGATAACTCCTTGATTTATGGGAATGCATTAATTAATTACAGTGATGGATGCCGAGATTTTTCTCAGTGGAGCTATAATTTATAACCATCACCGATTAATATATATATATATATATATATCTTGTATTTTTTATATTATATTTAAACAATTTGAAAAATCAAATTCGACAAGAATATCACGAGATTGACACCAATTAAATATTTAGAAACGACAAGGACGATGTCTCTCTTTTTTTTTTTTTTTTTGTGTGTGGAGAAAATCAAAGCATTTGCGTAGGAATTAGATCATCTAGAAGAAATAATTTCAATTGAGATGCCGTCACGACTGATCATAATTCATAAAGAGATGGTTGGACTTGGGGGACGGCTGAAGTTCTTATTCAAGGAAGCTCTAACTTTCTTGTCGCTAGAAGCACGTGGTTTGAGGTGGAACGCTCCCCTCCCCGATACTCTTATCCACTATAAATCTTTTATTCACTATTTTCTATCTTCTTCCTTCTTTTCTTTTCAAAAATTTATATTTAATAATATATCAATTAAAATTTAAATAAATAAAAATAATAAAAAATTTAAAACTTATTAATGAAATATTTATTAAAAAAACAGACAACACATGCATCATTCAATTTATTTATTTTTTAAATGAATAATACATAATCTTTTATAGCAGAAAACTTATCGACTACCGGTCATTTTTGACAACTTAAAAATCAGGTTTAGTAATGAATTTTAAAAACGTATTTTTTAATTTGTTTTCACCTCAAAATATTTGTACACTTGAGTTTGGAAATATAATGAATGATTGATATATTTATATGATTTTATCATTTTAGTACCTTTCTTTTAGTTTTTTATGAATTTTTTTTATCTTGAATAGTTCTATAAAGATACAAGTGTAAAAGGAAGCTCAATAAAATATATTTAGTATAAATACAAGGAAAATACTAAAAATAGCACATTGAGATGTGACACTGAAATTAAAAAATACAAATCCCAGTTGCATTAGAAATCCAACTTGATCAAGGAATCATAGCGGGATTATGATTGGTCAAAGAGTAAATTAAATGTATGAAGGAGCAAACTTAGGTGAAGATGTTGTAGAACATTGATTTAAAATTTGCAAACCTACCAAACTTGATTTTTATGTACTCTTTAGACCATATATGTAAGTATAAGTAGAGTCTTTCTGTAATTTTGATAGAGATGAAAACTAAACATCTTAAACTTTTCAACCATATAATAAGGCTCAGTAATTCATCGAGATGAGAGGGAATGATATTTTCAAAGTCATACTTGAAATCTACCAACAAACTAGTATGAGTTCAACTCATTTTTTTATATTAGGATGGTGATGTGGAAACTCATTAATGATGTAAAAAGGGTCTCACACGACTAGAAAGACTCTAATAGAAGATCTAAGTTAATGAACAAGTCATTAACTTATATTAGTATAAGAACTTAAAAGTAATATGATTAAAAATTAGTTATTAATTAGAAAAGCTTCTCCACCTCTTTGATTCCCATAACTGATCCCACCTTAAAAAAAAGGGTAAAATATAGTAAAAAAGATGGAGGGATTTTGTTGATTTTGTTATTATAATTTTTTTTTATCTTTTCATATTTTTTATTTTTTATTTTTTAAAGTTACGACACATGAATTTTATGCAAGTTTAGTTTTAAATTTTAAGAGGATAATAATCTTGGATATTAAATTATCATGAGTATTTTCATCTAAAATGATTCAAAATTTGATTGTGTTATCCAGATATCTTATGTTTTTCTATGATTAAATTCAATGATTGATAACTTAAATTCTATATGATACACATCATATATTTTTTGGTTTTAAATCTATTGCTTGTTGATTACTTTATGTTAGATGCATGACTAATTAACTTATATGACATGAGTATATAATTTTTGATTTTGTGTTTGATTGTTTATTATATGGATACTATAAGTCTTGATTAAATTAACCCCTCGTGTGTATTTAATTATTATAAATCAATTTCTCACACCATAATTTTAATGATATCACATCATTAAGTCTTTTATACTCAATAAAGGTTATGATATGATTAGGATTAATTGATACATGAATGCTAGATTAATTAAAAAGCAACAACATGTTGAAAAATATTTTTTTCATGGTTAATTTATTTATGATCACAAATTATATTAAGAAACATGTCTAAATTCAATTATTGATGTTTAATTATCATTAAAGAATACATTCTTACAAATGAAGTTAAAAACCTTTCTCTTTATGTTTTACATTCCGATGATTTTGCCTTTTACTTTTTAGAATTGATTTCTTTTGTTTTCTTAGCTTTCTAGGTTGTTTTTAGTTTTTACTTTAATTTGTAAACAAAACCTCACTTTTAATTATTTATTTTTTAAATTGAATATTAGTTAATTAAAAAAACTAGTATATTTAGTAGTTTTGTTATAAATTCAACGTTGATGTGTGCTTGGATTTAAATTTCCATATTTACTCCGTTTTCTTTAACTAAAACTTAAATAACTTGTTTTGATTAAGTAAATAAATTCTAGTATTTGTAATTTTAGGGGAAAATATCCTTACTTTCTATATGTCAAATCATTAATTTTAAGGGTGAAGATTTGCATTACTTTACAGTCATTAGTTTTTTAATATTATTGTCGAAGACACTAATTTTTGTATACTTGAATCAAACTTGTGTTTCTACTTAGTTTACCTTACCAGAGTAGGCTATATATCCAATTTGAATTCTAAAGAAGAAATACAACCTCTTAAAGAAGAGTTAAAAAAAAATTCTACAAAGCAAGAACAAAGATGCCAAATCAATCTCTATAATAATTATTTGATTAATAAGATGATAACATGAGAGTTGTGAGGGATTACATCAATTTCACTAAACACATATGTAAAAATGTGGTTATAATCTAACGCGGCCAAAATAAAATAAAATAAATAATTAAGTACTTAAAAGGCCAAAAATTAAACAAAAGAAAAGTGATAAGGCATAAATTTATTGAAAAAGGAAGGATAGGGATGAATTGGAAAAAGGCAAAACAAAAAGGGGTCAATATGCAAAATTTAAAAGATTGAACTATATAAGTGCCTAATTTTTCTTCTCTTGGCAAATGGCTATAAACTATAAAAGAGGGGGAGAATTTGTGTGCCTTTTCACTTGTTTTTTTCGCTAAGAACATAAAAAAAGAAGAATTGTAAATAAATTCATTAAAACTAGTTAAGAAATTTAGGAAGATGATTGGTGTTTGAAAGTTGCTCTGAAGAAAGAGATGCAAAGCTAAGGTTAAAGGAAAAGGAGAGGAGAAGAGAACTTGAATATTTTGCATCCATCCTTTCAATTCTTATCCAAATAAATTATAATATTCAATTGTTATAATTGTATGTTTTGATGAAGAAATAAAATTGCCATGATTATGTGAAATTAGGGATTTAGGGTATTAATTTCTGAAATGATGCAAATTATGATTTAACTATATTAGAAAATTTGAATTATGATGGGTAAGTGTTTAATTGAAGAATGGAAGAAACAAAACCTCCTCCCCTTAAGCTATTGGTTTCTGCTAAGAGAAAAAAATTAAGGAATTGGAGAATTTGATGAAATTATTTGGACATTGTACGAAATCATAAGTTATAGATGTTAATAGAAAGAATGAGAATAAGAATTTTGCAAAAACTTTCTCACCTTTTTTTTTTATAAAGGTTTCAATCATAGTGTATTTTTTTATCAAGCCTATTTAAGGACATCAAATATAATATAGTTAAGAAATGTGTATATAGCATTAAGTTGTATTGATTTAAAATGTAACTGATGAGAAAGAGTGGAATGTATGACAAAAAAAAATGAATGAAATGAGATTGTTATCATTTTGTTATAAATGATAAATGACATTTTGGTTTTTATTATTAAAAAAGAGGTCACAAGACTAGATCCACAATAAAGGACCACTTTACACTTATAAACACTAATACCAATTGGGTGTTAAACACTTCATAATAAGTTATATGTTCGTTTACATTTTATAATGAATTCCTTTTAAATAATAATTTCTATAAAAATTATAAAATAAAGGGAAGGAAAATAATACTCTGTTGAATGATAAATTATTTCTTGGTTAATAGAAATAATATCTTATTGAATGAGCAAGTTGAAAGATTAATTCCTGATTAATATAAATAATGTCTTGTTGAATGGATGTATTAGAAGATTTTCTTTCTTTCTGGAATATCAGAAATAATATACTAAAGAATAGATGACTTGAGAAAGCTATATTCTAGTTAATAGAGAAGTTGCTAAATATGGATTGACAAAATGATATTTAAATTAATTTAATATATCTATGATAAATACTTCATTTAATGAGTTAGGAAATAAATTATTGGATATGATTTAAATAATATTTATTTCACTTGTTATTATAAAAGTGTAAGTTTGATCTTTTTACCTAATATATTTTACATGAATATATTGTTAGGTACATCGCATCCTCTAATTAAAAAATAGATGTTTAGGTGAAAGTCTTTTGCTTAAATTCAATTTATGTGATTGAAAGTAGCAATATTTTGTCATTATATTACCTATGTAATATAAAATCTAAATATTTAAATTATCTTTTGTCGGGGATGTAATTAAGAATAATATTTTTGTTATATCAACTTAAAGTTTTATTACGTGCCTGATTGAAGGATGTTGATAATCAAAGTTTTTATCGTTTTCTTAGAATTATTTAATTATACAAGTTATGTAAACCTTATATTATTTGTTTATTTTGTTTTTATTGTTTGCATATTTTTACCTAGAAAATTAACACAGAATAAAAATTAACACTTATAAATAAATATGTTTTTGGGTTATAACATATAACTTCTATATCACTAAGTGTGAATTCTTTGGCAAGTGAATTGGAGGAGAACTTGAATCAATAATAAGGCTTTATACCATCTATTTTTGAACAAGCATGACAAAAAAATTCCATCAATAAACATACCTTCATGGCCATCTAACAACCTTACATTCTTAAGGAGCTTGATGCTCTAAACTTCAACCAATAACCACTTTGCATTAATTTCTGTAAATTAATGTTTTTTTTAGCATAAATATGATCTTATTCATTTACTTCCTTATTTCCATGGATTTTCAAATGATGACCCTATAAGCATTTTAAAAGATTTCATATTATTTATTTAAATATGAAACTCACTAAGAAAAAAACCAAGTAAAGAGCCTTTCCTTTTTGTTTGAAGGAATTGATAAAAGATAGGTTATATTATCATGGGAAGAGATGCAAATATTTTTTCTTTAAAAGTACTTTCCTATGTCTAGGTTTGGAAGCAAATGAATAAGGAATCTTTACATGAATATTATGGGAGGTTTAAGAAATTATGTGTTAGTTGCCCTTAATATCAATTTTTAGAGCAACTTCTCATTTAATAATTTTATGAGAGATTTAATCTTTCAAATAGGAACAAGAAAAATACACTTAATAAAGGAGCTTTAATTTATAAAACACCTAAGATCTGTAAATAATTAATCTCTAACATGACTATTAATACTCAATAATTTGGCATAGGGATAAACACACCTTTTAAACATATTAATAAGATAATTTTTTATAATTTTGAGCAAATACTAGATACTCTAACCTTTTTGGTGAGTTCTTTAGTGATTAGTAACTAAGAACATGTTAAGACTTATAAAATTTATATGATGCAAGGGCATGCCACTAACTCTTACTTACCTCTTCAAGATAACTCTACAAATCAAGTTAATATTATGGGAACAATCCTATACCTATAACACAAGTATGATCCCTATTTTAATACTTACAATCTTAGATTAAGAGATTATTCTAACTTGATATATTAGGATTAAAAAAGTGATTTTACATCATAAATCCAAGGTGTTAACCAAGGACATATCCAATATCAACCTAAACCACCACCACCACCTTCTCAAATGAATAAATGTAATAAATGGTGTGCCACTAGAGGATATGATGAAATCACCTGTTTTTAATACGTTGTCAATGCAACAAAACAAGATGCAATTTTTGTAAAAACAAAAGGTCATATATGTATGTATGTATGTATGTATGTATGTATGCATGCATGTATAAACTTAGAAAAATATATAAAACAATGTGCTAGTATTATTAATACGTTGGAATTATAAGGTTTTAAAAAGTTGCATTCATAAGTTATGCCTAATAAGGAAAATGCCATTAAAAATACATTTATGACTTGAATGATCAAATAAAAGTTAAGGTAAAGACCTCCTACTTGTGGTTAAACCTTCTAAAACTTCTAAGAACATATACCAAATGCTTGATATATTGGTAGATAAGTCTCACTATTACTTTCTTTATGTTTATAATAGTTATAATCAAATTGTTATTACTCTTAATCATCAACAAAATATTACATTTACTTGCTCCTTTGGTATTTTTTTTATATAGAAAAATATCTTTTGATCTATGCAATGCATTTACTACTTTTCAAATATGTATGAGAAGTATGTTTTTAGACTATGTATAAATGATCATAAAGGTTTTTATGGATGAATTTACTATTTATGGTAATTTTTTATGCATGTCTTATGAACTTAACTATTATTTTGGAATGATGCATGAAAACTAACCTTATTTTGAATTATAAAGGTGAAATTAATGGTTAATAAGAGATAGTCTTAGAGTATATAGTTTTTATTTGAGGTTTGAAAGTTGATAACTTTAAGAAAGATATTATCTTATCCTTGCCTTATTTTGCAAATGAGTGAGAAATTCATTTTTTTTCTTTAACATGTAGATTTCTATTGGAGATTTATCATAGAATTTTTAAAAATAACATTATCCCTATACAAATCATTGGCTAAGGATGGAAAGCTTGTGTTTGATGATGCTAGCAAATATTCATTTAATGAGCTTAGAAAGAGATTAACTTCGATACTAACTGTGCAGCCACCAAATTAGAACCTTTTTTAAGATTATATATGATGCAAGTGACTTTATAATTGGAGTTGTGTTATGCCAAAATGTTGATTGAAATTTACATTTTATTTCTTATGCAACATACATATTTGATGAGGCTTAGTGCAACTATCAAACTATGAAAAAATAATTCTTTATTGTAATTCTTGCACTTATCATACTTCCTTGAAACTAATGTGATTGTGTTTTCTAATCATGTAATTTTTCAACACCTTATAAAAATGAATTGAAGCTTGGATTTATAAGATGTATCTTACTTTACAAGAAATTGATCTTACTTTGCAAGAACGATATTGATGTTGCACTTATAAGAATGTTTTTTTTTCCTATGAGAAGTTGTTTGCTTTATATGAATTTCATCCATGGTATGTGAATTTAGTTAACTTTTTAGCATCCATGGTATGTGAATTTAGTTAACTTTTTAGCTACCAAAGAATTGCTAGGTAGGTTATCTAAAGCTTTTAAAGATAAGCTTAAATCTAATGCAAAGTATTATGTTTGAAATGAGTCTTATTTATAAAAGTTTTGTTTAGGTTAAATCATAAAAAGATGTGTGTCTGATAATGAGTTTCATTTTATTTTTACTTTTTTCCATTCTTATGCTTATGGTGGACATTTTAAAGGAAAGAAGACAGCTCATAAAATATTAAAATATGGTTTTTATTGCCTTTTTTTTTGTTTAAAGACACATATAACTTTTGTAAGACATGTTGTGGCGTGCACGACATTGAATAATAGAGTTATCTCTTAAATTGAGAGTGTTTTGATTTTAATCATAAAGTTATAATTTTGAAGAAGTCGTCATCTAATATCATGGTTATTAAAAAACTTATTGTCTATAGGAGTCTAGATAAGGAGATTAGTTGTATTAAAAAAAAGATGCGTTACCTCTAGTGTACCCTAGTTATGATAAGTTGCATTGTTGATTAATTATTATTTTAAGTCGTGTATCTATTTATTAGTCTCATATAAGGTTCAATGTAGATCTTTTTTTCGTAAAAAAGACTCTATCTTATTACATTAAATCCCGAATGTTCTAAGACGCAAATTTAAGCATCGAATTTATTTTCTAATTGGTATCTTTAATATTCGATGGTATACATTTCAATGTAATTTTATATTCTCAAATAAGAAAGTTTATAACTAATTCATAATATTTATGGTTATCAATTCATTGAATTTAATATTGGAAATATACATTACATTGTAACATGCATACCCCAAATATTATTTAAACAAATTAATTTTTGAAATTTTGGCAAAATCCTAATAAAAATCATAAGCTAGTTACAATATTCCTTTTAATATTTTTAAAACATGATAAAAATAATTTTTTGTTTTTTTAGAAAATATATGAAAAACCTTTAAAATTTGACCGTATGCACGAAAACAAAACATATTTTTATAATTTTTTAAAATGTGAAATTTTCTAGAAAAATAAGTTGTTTTTAATATCAAATTCATATCTTATAATATAAGTTTACAACCTAATATTAAGTGAAATTTTTGAAGAAAAACATATTTTTGTCTTTTTTAGGATAAAAGAATATTTTGGATTTTTTTTTGAAAGTTTAGAGAAAAAACTTAATGTTTTTAATATTGGGTATGTGTTTTATAGTGTAAATTTACAATTCAATATTAAACAAAATTATTGGAAGAACATGTAAGAAACCCATAAATAACTTTAAAATGGTTTTGAAATTTTTTTGGAATATTTTTTTAAAATGTTTAAAGCTTTTTTTAGCTAGACACTAAAAAATGATAACTAAAGCTAAAGGAAAATGTTATAGGACGTGTTTTCTAAATACATCCGTTATATAAAATCAAAGGCATTAAAAATATCTCAAGGCCATGTTTTGCAAACATGCCTTAAAAACCCGAACAATGTACTATTTTCCCTAATAAAAATAAGAAGTGTCAAACACGTCTTTAAGGTCTAAATTGGGTTTGACTCAGTGATATGGGCTAGGCTTAAGGATACATGTCTAAGCTCACATGTAAGGGTTAGGCTAAGGCACAAACTAACTTGATATTTTAGGTTGATGAATACCCAATAATTTTTTTATAAGTGAGCTGGACTTAAACTAGTTATACAAGTTGTTTTTATAAGTGGCCTTTGCAGAATGTGAATTATTTCACATTTTGCTACCTGTTCTAGTACAGAATTATATATAAAAAAAAAAGAGGAGAAAAGTTAACTTGGCTGGATAAAAATATTGTTAGCTAGTGGTGTTGTCTTGATAATGTGGTGGTTATGCTTATATGACACATGATGGAGTTATTGGTGAAGGTTTAGATACGGAGGAGCTTGTGGTTGCTCATGATGGCTACTGGGATGAATAAAAAATAAAGGAAGAAAAGTAAAATAATTAGAAATTTTGATTGAAGAATGATGTTTTGACTAGGTTTCTAGGGTGTAACAAAGGGATTTTCAATAGTGTTGGGTAAATAGAGGATTTGGTCTTAGTTTTTTGTTAGTTTAGTGTAGAAGGATGAATGTTTTAAATTGAGTGGTAGGGCTAGTGGTTGTTTTTTGTTGGTGCAATGATATTTTTTATTATTGTTTTTTTCTTTTCTTTCTTTTAGTCTTGCATCATAGCTGCCATGGGGTTGATATTAATAATGGGTAAAAAAGAAAGCAACTATTGTGGATGCAATAATAGAGGCTCTTGGTGGAAGCTATTGAAAGGAAAGAAAAAGCGGTGAAAGTTGATAGTGAAATGTTGAAAAACAAATAGGTGACAATGTGTTGTAGGGTGTTTGGAAGGAAGAAATAAGAGGTTTATAAGTTTTGAGACTTATGGTGTAAGGCCATTGATCTTTCTACCTTCAATTTCCACCCTTCGCATGTCCAAACAAAGTAGTAAAAGATGGCTTGATAGTGCTTTTTAGGGTTACTTTGTAGCAGGTTCAGAGTTGCCGAGAGATAAATTTTCTATATAGATTCGAGTATAGTGGCACGCTATAATAAAGGTGTGTTTATTGTTGCTTACAGGGTATGTAGATGAGAGAAAGGTTCTTAAAAAATGGTTTAAACACAGGAGAAAAATCATCCCTCATGTCTGTAACACTAGTGCAGAGGAAGAAGATGGTGTACAACGCACTGCAATGTGACTTTTTTTTTTAATTAACAAAACAACATCATTTTATACAAAACGTCTTTTTATTTATATGAAACAATGTTGTTTCGATACTTTAGATTTAAATCAGGTTTAAATCTTCTTTTTCAATTTCAGATCTTAATCCTTTAGTTTGTTTAATTATGTTCATAATTAAATTTAAATTTTAAAAAATAATTCAATTTCACCTTTGCAAAGTTTCAAAAACACCTTTTGATTTAAATATGTTTTTCAACTTAGTCCTTAGTCTTGGATAATTTTAATTTTATAATCAATTGACCTTTTAACTTCTAAATATCTTCAATTTCATCCGTTTTTTCAACCAAATTGGGTTAACTAATTTGCTTGTCTTTTACAAAGAGATCCTTGATCTTAAATTTCTTCAATTTAATTTCTAATTGACCTCCTAACTTTGATTGACTTGTAATTTTATCTATGATTTCATCCAATTTAATTGGAAAAAAGTAAAGTCAATTCTCTAAAATTTTAATCTTCTCAATTAAGCTTAAATTAGATTTTTAAACTTAATTTTTTTTAATTAAATTTCTAATAAAATTAATTTTACTCATTAAATGTCTAATTAAATCCTTGCACTTAATTGATTATTTTATCTTGACCTAAGTCAATTCTTAAACTTAATTAAACTTCTAATTAGGCTCATGATTAGAACAAATTAGCCTGCTAGAAGTATAATTAAGTTCTAAAACTTAATTTTTATGTAAATTTATCTTATAAGTATTTAATTTAACTTTAAATCTACATTGTCTTTCAATTATAGGTTTTTTAAGGTATAATTAGGTTCTTAATTTTATTCAAAATTTTAATTTGGTTTCTTTACATGTTTAAAACCCTTCTTAACATCATTCAGCCAAGTTGCCAATCTTTTTTCATTTTCATTTTCATTTTTTATTTTTTGTTGCTTTTTTATTTTTTATTGCTTTTTGTTTTTGTTTGTAAAAAGAAAAGGAAAATTTTAGAGTACACCTAAAATTATATTACAACAAAAGGTTTGGTTCCCTTTTCTTTCTATCCATTAACTCTATTACAAGCTTCTCTATTTCATCTCTATTTGCATCATTCTCAGTTTCATGCCACTAACCCATAATGCAAGCAAGCTTACAGTTTGTTGCTCGGAGAAAAATGGCCAGCATAGCATTGGCACTCCATTGGACATGCATTCAAGTGTGGAATTCCACCCCATGTGGCTTAAAGACCCTCATATTGATGATGCTTCAGGACTTAATTTTTTCTGCGGACAGCAGCTTGCCATCATGTCTCTTTCTTCTTCGAGGAATTCACGAGGCAAAATCACAGAATCGCCCCTGACAAGATCAGGTTGATTATCCACAATCTCCATTCAAACTCCACAAGTGGTGCCATGACAGTGATGCTGCCAAAATTCGCTTAAACAACAGAATCAGATTCCTTGGTATCGAGCCATTGCAGGTATTCAGTCTCTTCTTTCCATAGACTGGATCTAATTAATGATACATAATCATTCTGACTTTGATCATGAAGCAAATTAAGAGGGCAGACACAGTAAATTGGAGGAAACCTAGATGAGAGACCAAGCAAAGCATCATGCCCCAACTCGTCAGAAGTATTCACCAAAACAGGTGAAGCTTTTCAAGCTCTATCAATTATTCTTATCACAAAGTTTAGCATAGCGTCATTTCGATATGTCGTGCGAATGAAGGTCGGAAGTTACCTCAGACGAGTATCTTTCATTCTGTCTCCAAGTATCTGTTTTCAACACTGCCTCCCATAATTTTCATGTGTCTCCTCATGCAAGTCAAGACCTTTTAACCCCTGGCAAATCTGCCGAGGAATGGACTGTGAATTCGCCAAAAGATTTGTTCCATAAGAAGGTTCCATAGGATGGTACTGAAATTTACGTTATCCAGATGGCTTTCGACCCTAAGGCCTGGATGACTTTCATTTTCCTCTAGGCAAAGAACAAGAATCGTTTGCACCCAACCATCCACTTTCCCTCGTGCTCAAAGTGGAAGCATAGTGGGATATACTGGGGAAGAAGCTATCAATTGTGTTATCTTTTGTATTTCAGTGCTGCGCTTCCTGAGTTTTAACTGCCCTGTTTGCCAAATTACTATTTCCCTAATTACTATTTCCCGATGACTCAGAACTTTGATCATTCTTAACCATACGAGGTTGGCATATTTCCAGATATCAATATTTGTACTTTTAGGAAGCTGTTGGCTGCTTTCTGTATCAGCCCACCAAGTGCTTAAATCTGGCAATGCAGCACATTATTCCAGCGGGTATCTTCTTGGTTGACCATGCCGTGGTAAACTTAATCAGTCATCATCCACCACTTGCTGTTACCTGCTATCAGCTATCACTACCTCCTGCCATCCAAGATTAACTTTCACCTCCTACAGCTACCTGCTATCAACCATCACCACTTATTGTCTTTCAATTTATGTATAAATAGGTTGTTAGGTTTATGTTATTAAACGAGAAAAAAAATAAAGAGAAACACAAGAAAGAAAGAGAGGATATATATTAAGATTGTGAGTTTTGTATTTTTGTAAGCTTTTATTTTTGTAATAAAATTGTGTGTTTTATTCCCTTTGAATGTTCTAAAGCCACCACCAGTGGTTTCTCCCATCAACAATTGGTATCAGAGCTCCGTTCGTCAGAAAACAGAGGTGTTTTTGAGATAAATCTGATTTTTTTAAGTTGTCAAAAACTATTTTTGATCATTCTATCGTGTAGTATTCATCCATACAAACTCTCTGGTGCAAAAATCAGTTTCATCGGAGATCGCGGTAGCCCACATGCGCTGTTTGAAACTTCAATTACTATAACCCACGCGCAGCTGATGTGCTCCGAGATAAACGACGACTGAGCCACACGCGCACCATATTTGAGCCGATCTAAGCAGTACAAGCAACCATCAAGCCGAGTCGTATAAATCATCAGCCGAGCTGCAAAGTTGAGCTGTATAAGCCACCAAGCTGAGACGTATAGAATATTCCCCTGAATATTCCTGGTTCAACCCTAGCAAATCACCCGACTAACTCATTTCTGATTCATTCTTAGCTAAGTCAGACCAATTCCCTACTGTTTTGAGCATTCTGGATCTATCTGCAATGTTTGTTTCTTCAAATTCAACTCTCAGAAGGTGATATAATCATTCAAAGAGTAAAATGAGTACAGAAAATGCACAAACACTCATCTTGAAGCTAACCAAAGACAATTATGATAATTGGTGTATCAAATTAAAGACATTTCTTGGTTCACAAGAGTGTATAAAGATTGTGGAATATGGCTATGATAAACCAGAGTCCATAGAAGTAGAAGGTTTATTACAAGAGGCATACAAACAACTCCTAAGAGCCAATAGAAAGAAAGACAACAGAGTAAAAACCATCATTTATCAAGGTCTTGATGAAGCCACATTTGATACCATTACTTATGCAGAAATTTCAAAAGAAATATGGGAGGCTCTCCAATAAAAAATGCAAAGGTGCTGACAGAATAAAAAAGATTCATCTTTATTATTTGTGAGGTGAATTTGAATCGGTGCAAATAAAGTCATCAGAATATATTTTTAATTATCATACAAGAATTATGGTGATAGTCAATCAGATAAGAAGAAATGGAGAAGTCCTCTCAAATGCTTGAATTACTAAGAAAATTTTAAGATCCTTAGATCCAAAATTTGTTTTTATTATTGTTGTTATTAAAGAATCTAAAAAAGTGGACAAGTTGACAGTGAATGAGCTTATGAGTTCTCCGCAAGCTCATAAGAAAAAGATTATGAAAAGAAAGGGAGATAAGGTAATTAAGCATGTCTTACAATCAAAGTTGTCTCTCAAAAAGGGTAGAGAGATTTCAGCAAGTGGATATACCACTTAAGGAAAGAATCAACAAAGATGAAGAGGATTTTAGCAATTTCATGGAAGAGGATCTCAGAATACAGGATTTGGAGGAAGAGGGGGTAGAAACACCACCAAAAAAGGCTAAGGATAACAAGTATTTACTCCTATAAGAAGAGGAGGTGGTTACAATAACCGTGATAAAAAAAAATATTCAATGTTATAGTTGTAATCAATTTGGGCACTATAGCACTGAATGTTGAAGGAAAGCTCCAATAGAGGTATGTGAACAAGCCAACTATGCAGAGGAAGATGTCATCATTAGAAGACCAGCTACATTATTAGTCCAATAAGGACTAAGTGAGAATTAGGAGAATAAATGGTATTTGAATTCTAAAGCTAGCAGTCACATGAGTCTTCAACGAGATCTATTTGAAGATCTAGATGAAACTGTAAAAGGTCAAGTCACTTTTAAAGACACCTCCAGAGTTCCAGTGAAAGAAAAAGGCAGCATCTTAATCTATTTAAAAAATTACAATTATAGCTACATTGCATATATTTATTATGTTTTAGCTATTAAGCATAACTTGCTGAGTATATGCCAACTTCTGAAGAAAGGTTACGCTCTTCTTATGAAGAACTGTAATCTAATAATTGAAGATTACAGTGGAAGATTAATTTTCTATGTGAAGATGTCCAAGAATATGATGTTTCCTGTAAATATCTAATATACTGTCATAAAGTGTTTGAGTGTTATCACCAATAATGAAGAGTGGCTCTGGCACTAAAGGCTTGGACATCTGAATTTCACAAGTTTGAAGATGCTTGCAAACAAGAAGATGGTCAAACGTATGCCCCAAATTGATCATCCAGATGAAGTCTATGAGAGTTATGTCCTCAACAAACATCACATATCCAGTTTTGCCAAAAAAAATCAATTGGAAAGCAAATAAGCCACTGGAGTTAGTGCATATAAATGTGTATGGTCCTATAAAGCTTATGTCAACTAGACAAAATAGGTACTTCATTACTTTTATTGATGATTTTAGCAGAAAGACATGAATATACTTTTTGAAGAGGAAATCAGAAGTATTCAATTGTTTTAAAGATTTTAAAGTAATTCTTAAGAAGCAAAGTGGCTATAAGATCAAAACTGTGAGATTTGATCAAGATAGAGAATATACAACAAATGACTTTAAAGCCTTTTATACATAACAAGACATTAGACATCAGATAACACTAGTTTATACACCATAGCTGAACTGTGTAGCTGAGAGAAAGAATTAAAAGATTCTTGACATGGCAAGAAGTTTACTCAAAGCGAAAAAAATTTCCAAACAATACTAGGTTAAAGTTGTATCGTGTGCAGTGTATCTACTGAAACGCTGCCCAACCAGAAGTTTGCAAACTGTCACTCTAGAAGAAGCATGGAGTGGTCACAAATTAAGTGTTACTCATCTTCAAGTCTTTGGTTGTGTGGCATATACAAAGATTTTAAATACAAGAAGGACTAAACTTAATGATAAAAGCAAAAAATATATCTTTATCGGATATGGTGATAGAAGGATGAGATACAAGCTATATAATCCCATCATAAAGAAGGTGATCATGAGTAGAGATGTTATCTTTGAAGAAGATAAATCTTGGCAGTGGAATGATGATGATTAAGAAGAAATAAAATGGATCAACATTGATTTGATCCTTGAAGATAAAGTGGAAGTACCAACAGTACTTGTAAAAGGTCCAGCAGATGAGCCACAAAGTCTGGCATACAGATTCCCTGTATTCAACAGGAGAAACACACCAAAATCATCATTAACACCACCATCAACATCCTCATCAACATTCTCATTAGAAGGACCAAGACAGATGAGAAATCTATAAGACCTATATGATGTCACTCAAGTCATGAAAGATATAACTTTATTTTATTTCTTTGTAGATAGTGACCCACTTAGCTTTAATGAAGCTATCATAAAAGAGAAGTGGATAAAAGTAATGGATAAAAAAATACATGTCATTAAAAAGAATGACATCTGAAAGTTGACTAATCTACCAGAAAATAAGAAAGCAATTGGTATCAAATGGGTATATAAGATGAAGAAGAATGCAAAAGGTGAAGTACAAAGATACAAGGCAAGATTAATGGCAAAAAAACTACAAATAAAGAAAAGACATTGACTATGGAGAAGTATTTGCTCTAGTAGTATGGCTAGAGACAATCAGACTGATGATCTCACTAGTTGAACAACATAGATGGAAGATCTATCAACTTGATGTGAAGTCAGCATTTATGAATGACTTCCTAGAAAAAGAGATCTATGTTGAACAACCACGTGGATACATTGAAGCTAGAAATGAAGGCAAAACATACAAGTTAAAGAAAGCCCTCTATGGTTTAAAGCAAGCTCTGCATGCTTGGAATACCAGAATTGACAGGTATTTTCAAGACAATGGATTTGAAAAATATTCATATGAACATGCAATATATATGAAGAAAGAAGTAGATAGCAATATTTTATTTGTGTGCCTATATGTTGATGACTTCACATTCACCAACAACAATCCTATCATGTTTGAAGACTTTAAAAAAAGCATGGTATAAGAGTTTAAGGTGACAATTATTGGTTTAATAGCATATTTTCTTGGCTTAGAAGTAAAGCAGAAAGAATAAATGATTTTTGTATCCCAAAACGGTTATGCTAAAAATATTCTTAAAAGGTTCAAAATTGAAAGTAGCAATCCGATATCAACTTCAGTTGAGAATGGAGTAAAATTAAGAAAGAGTAAAGCTGGAAATATTGATCCAACTTGTTTTAAAAGCTTAGTGGGAAGCTTAAGGTATTTGACATGTACCAGACTAGATATACTCTATGGAATCAGACTCATCAGCAGATATATAGAGACACTAGACCAGTCTCACTTGAGTGTAGCCAAAAGAATTCTTCGTTACATTAAAGGAACAATAACTAAAGGTATGTTTTATATCTCAAGTGAAAACTTCAATCTTATTGGCTACTCGGATAGTGATTGGAGTAGAGATTTGGATGAAAGGAAAAGCACAACTGGATTTTTTTTTCATGGGAGATATATCTTTCATATGATCATCCAATAAGCAATCAATAGTAACGTTATCAAATTGTAAAGCTGAATATGTTGTTACCAACTTAGTTGTATACTATCTAATATAGTTATGGAATATGCTGAAGTTTTTAGGATTTCCTTAAAAAAGTCCTACAAAGATTTATATTAATAATCGATCAGCGATTATATTAGCCAAGAATCCAGTTTATCATGAAAGAAGTAAACATATCGATACACATCATTATTTTATCCAAGAGGATATGAAGAACAAAGAAGTTGAATTGATATCCTACAAAACAAATGATCAAGATACAGATATCTTTATAAAGACATTAAAGGGAGAAATATTTATCAAACTAAAGTTTATGCTTGGTATAACATCCCTCGATTGAGTTTAAAGGGAGGATTTATTGTGGTAAACTCAATTAACCACCAACCACCACCTGCAGCCACCTACTATTAACCATTACTGACATGACTAAAAGATTGATGTCTTCTCCCAAGTGCAGGAGTGTTGAGGTAATAAATAACCTAGCAAGACAGGGATTGAATCACAAGGAGGTTAATTATATAAATTATAAATAACAATAATACAACAACAATAACAATAATAACAATAACAACAAAAATAATAATAATAATAACAGTAGTAGTAGTAGTAGTAAAGAAAAAGAAAGAGAATGAGAACTTTGAGATGGAATATTAATGTAAGGATTAAACAATGATAATAACAAATGTCAAGGTTAAAGGTTCCACTAATGGTATGTCAAACAAATATAGTATAAACTCTTATTATTCAATTGGAAACCACACACAAAGGAGGTTTTAATCAAATTATATATTGTTAACATGATTATATTAGTTATCTTATTCGATTAATGTTAATACTTGTAAATTTCGTCAAGTATTCATGATTATAACTTATATTAACAACAAATCAAGTTCCTTTTATAACTCAGGTGTCGGTTATATCGTACAGTATGAACTATAAAAGTACCAAGCATTTGTTGTACCAAGTGTTATATAACATAAATCAAGATTAGTCATTTAACAAGCAAAGTATTAAAGAGCGAACAAAATAACAAATACAAAACATGTTAGTATCAAACATTAAAGTCCATATTAAGTTTACACTATACTTATTCTTACACCATTAGTGTAATCTTTTTACCTTGACATAATAAACTTAACTAAACATAATGAAAGAAAGAAAAATAAATGAACAAAATAAGAACATAAATAAGATAAAAGTTAGCTAAGTAAATGAAAAGAAATGAAACGCATAAACTTGATATTAATGAAAGCAAAACATAAACATTACAAAAAATACAAAGAAAGAAAGCAAGAGCATGATCTTGATCTTGAAACCAAGATGCCTAAATGCATGGAAAATACCTCCTTTTATAAGCCAAAATTGAAAACTATTGATTTGATGATTAATTGATGAGTGGGTGATCAACTCTTGACTTGATAACAATCCTTATCTTATCTTGTTTGCCCAAAACATCATTGATAACGTCAGAATTAGACTTACTTGAAACATGAAAGTTGTAGGAAATTGTCTCAGCTTTCTTGTATAAAAAATCCAGGTCATTTGTATTCTAGAACTCCAAATATAGGTCAAACACTGAACAGTGCTTGGGCTGAAAGAAAGATTCGAACTTCTTTACTGTTGCTATAATTTGGACTTGAAAATGATCTTTTTTTATCTTTGACTGAAAGTGTAGGCCTATGCCTTACCTTTCCATCCATATAAAGTAGACCTAAATCTGAGATCTACAACTCCAGATATGACCCAATTACTAAATATTGTTCTGGTTTGGATTGCACCAGAATCTTTTTTTTTTTAAGTTTGGTAATCTCTTTGTCCTTTCAATTTCAGTTCTTAAATTCATCAATCAATCCCTTTATTTATGTGATAGGCTTGTATTTAAAATGAACATTTAACATAAATTAAAGGTATCTTATATTATTAGATATATTATTATAAAACATGTTTTAATTAAAGAGTTATTGATACTTTAGGTGTAAAATGATGATATAAAACCTTAATAAAAATGCACTTTTAAAGATTGATCAACCACCACCTATAATCACCTACTATCAAGCACCACCACCTGCTGCCTTTTAATTTATATATAAATAGATTGTTAAGTTTATATTATTAAATATGAGAAAGAATACAGAAAAATAAAGTAGAAAAAAAAGTATATATTAGGATTATAAGTTTTATATTTTTATAAATTTTTATTTTTATAATAAAATCATGTATTTTATACTCTCTGACTATTTTAAAACCACGGCTGATAATTTCTTCCACCATCAGACCAGGGGGGTTCTCATGTAAGATTTTGAACATTCCAGTTTCGGTAATTGAATTAGAAACAGAAGTGGTCTCCCATCTATCAATCAGCATCATGACTTAATCACGTCATACAAGGGACCTTTTTTATCAGCATTCTAAAAATATTGGAATGATTTTTCGTTTCCCTGATTTTTCAAAGTAGCAGTTATGATGGGAGATGCAGAATCCATAAATTTCCAACCACTTGGACTGCGTGATAGTTGGCCACCAGAATTATACGATGGCATGCTCTGTTAATCTGCCTAAGGTCCTGGAACACCCTTCGTATTTGATCCTACACCAGAAGAATGGGTAGCTTTTTCATGAAGATGACCGCCTTCAAAAGCTTCTTTTTTCATTGCTTAGATCTCCAGCTCAGGTGCAAAGTCTAGCCTTCAAGCTGTTGTTTCTACTTCTTCAACTTGTAATTTTGGCAGAAGTTAAATACATAAAGAACAGAAAAAATTATATGAGTAAAAAGGTTGCTGATGTTAATCTTAAATACACGATTTTATTCTCTTTAAAATAATAATATCAAAGTTTATTTTTTTAGAAGGTTTATAAAGTTTTAAATAGATTAGAAATTTTTATTTCAACTAAAAAATAAAATTAAAAATTAAAAAGAAAAGAAGCATAAAATAAAAAAATGCAAGAAATCTACAAATAACAAAAAAAATCATAAAAACTATAAAAACCAGAAACTTGAGTGAGATTTTTAATATTTAAAAATCACATGGTTCACATAGTTATGTAGTAGATTTTATTAAAAAAACAATATTTAAAAACTCCTATAAAAATTTAAGTATAATTTAATAATCAGATCAAAAGTTAAAAATTATTTTAATCTAGCATAACAAGGCGTTTTAACGAATTTAAACATATTTTATTGGTTTATAAATATATCTATTAGATTATTTACACTTAATTCATAATCATCTTGAATATTTTATCTTGTAACACTTATAAAATGATAGTTCTTGTACTCAATGAATATAAATTATATATATCAGTGATAAATATAATTTTATAAAATTAATATCACTATTAATAAAAATAGTAATAATAATTTTTATTATTATTATTATTATTGAAAATATTAATAAAAATAAGTGTGTTATACTTGGATGATTTAATATGAAATTGACATCCTTAGGTTGAAGAGCTCATGATTCTCTGATATTTTTTTTATATTTATTTGGGATAGAGTTTCCACTTTCAAGCAGTGGGTTTGTTGCCGGATCCCATCATGCTATGAACACCAAAAAACGTCTTAATAATATCTTGGAAAAAGTAGGAGGGAGGTCTCTTTTTCGAGGGTCATTTTCGTCTGTTCACGAAAAAAAAGAAACGTGTGCTGTCATAAAATTAACTGCGGCATCGTCAGCACTCTATAGATTTTTATTATTATTATTATTTACATTAAATTAAATGTACACGGACAGAGTAGTAAAAATAAATTTGGAAATTTCCATTAATGTTTTTCGTTTCAAATTAAAAAAAAAAACCAATCATAGATTATTAACATTAACAAGAAAAACCCTAAAAAAAATTGGTGTTTTACACTGTTTGTTATCTTACATTTCATTATTCAGAATATTATTCCCTAGATAAATCTTCTTTGTAGCTCTCTTAAATTTTGAGTATGTTTTAATTTTATTATTAAAATAATTATTTTCATTTTATTATCCAGTTATGATATTATTTATAAATGATACTAGTAGTGTCTTTTATGGTAATAATAATATTTTTTTCAAATAATTATATATGATTCTTAAATGGATAATTTTTTAAAATGTAGATAATATTTTTGGAAAAATGTAAGACAAAAGAAACGCATTTGCAAGGGAAATACGTTTCATCATAAAGATATTTTTTATTCATTTAAAATTATTTAAAAATTTATGTGGTATTGATTTAATGTTTCTTTGCTATTGAATTTGAATGCTTTTAGTTTCTATGCACTAAATAACATAGTTAAAGAAATATGTATTGTTTTATTAAAAAATATTTTAAATTATTAAAAAGAGAATTTATACTAACAATTATATTTTTTATAGAGAATTTAAATTGTTAATTTTATTACAAAAATCCATCTAAACTTCCATATTATTAAATACTAAATAAATAATTAAGGAACACCCAACATCACATCATCATATATCCTCATTTATATTTATTTTTCAGCTTTTATATTTGGTTAATATTAATATTTTTATAATTTATTGATTTATATAATTTTATTTTATTTTATTAAACAAATGATTCAACTTTTCACATTCGATTAAAAGCTTTCATGGTGCTAGAGAATTAGTTAAAAAAATTAACATATGATTTGAAAAAAAAAAAAAACTTTTTCTTTAAAAGTATTAAATAAGATTTTATTATTATTTTTTTTTTGCTAAAAACGAAATGCATTTAATTACTGAGACATTATTATCGACAGATCATCCCACGGCCAAAAATCTGAATAAAATGGAGGTCACTTCCTCTCATCTATCATTAGCAGTATACCACTCAACTTTTGCCAGCCTCACAAAAGCATGGAGATCTGGTTCCTCATCCTCGTCTCTCTGTCCCTGTCTGCATTCCTTAAAGCCTTCTTCAACCTCTTCTTCCCTTGCAAAACTCACAAACTCCCTCCAGGCCCCCTAGCCTTTCCAATTATTGGCAACATCTTATGGCTTTCCAAATCCTTCGCCGACCTCGAGCCCACCCTTCGTTCCCTCGTCCAAAAGCTCGGCCCGATGGTCACCCTCCATATCTTCTCTCGCCCGGCTATCTTTATTTCCGATCGCTCCTTAGCTTACCAAGCCTTGATCCTGAACGGTTCTGTTTTTGGTAATCGCCCATCTGCTCTTGCTACTAGCAGAGTGCTTAATAACAATCAGCAGACTATCAGCTCTTCATTCTACGGTCCGACTTGGCGCCTCCTCCGTCGAAACCTCACATCAGAAATCCTCCATTCTTCGCGGGTTAAAACATTTGGTCATGCGCGTAAATGGGTGCTGCAAATCTTGAAGAATCAATTTGACTTGTTGTCCAGGTCTGGAGATCCTGTTCGTGTTGTGGATCATGTTCAGTTTGCCATGTTTTGTCTATTAGTACTCATGTGTTTCGGTGACAAGTTAGAGGAGAAACAGGTTAAGGAGATCGAACGAGTCGAGCGTCGCATGATTGAGAATATGCGTAGATTCAATATACTTAATTTCTGGCCAAGTTTGAGCAAGATAGTGCTTCGTAAGCAATGGGCAGAGTTCTTGCAGCTTCGCAAGGACCAAGAAGATGCAATCATTCCATTGATAAGAGCAAGACAGAAGTTGAAGGAAGAGAAGTTGGGAAAATCAAATGTGGAGGGCAAGAAGGATGAGTATGTCTTGTCTTATGTTGATACGCTGCTGGATCTGCAACTTCCTGGTGAGAATAGAAAGCTTAATGAGATCGAAATGGTTTCTTTATGCATCGAGTTTCTTGCTGCAGGTGTCGATACTACTACCACAGCCTTGCAGTGGATCATGGCAAATTTGGTTAAGTATCCACAGATTCAGGAGAAGCTATTTTCGGAAATGAAAGAGGCCGTCGGAGAAGGAGAGGAAGAGGTGAAGGAAGATGATCTGCAAAAGATGCCGTATTTAAAAGCAGTAATTCTGGAAGGTCTACGGAGGCACCCACCTGGGCATTTTGTGCTGCCACATGCTGTGACTGAAGATACCGTGTTAGGTGGGTATCTGATTCCTAAAAACGGGACAGTAAATTTCATGGTGGCTGATATGGGGTGGGATCCAAAGGTGTGGGAGGATCCCATGGCTTTCAAGCCTGAAAGGTTTCTAAATGGTGAAGGGGAAGCATTTGATATAACAGGAAGCAGGGAGATCAAGATGATGCCTTTCGGAGTTGGAAGGAGAATTTGCCCTGGATATGGCTTAGCCATGCTTCATTTGGAGTATTTTGTGGCTAATCTAGTATGGAATTTTGAGTGGAAGGCTGTGGATGGAGATGCTATTGATTTGTCTGAGAAGCAACAGCTTACTGTGGCCATGAAGAATCCATTACACGCCCACATATCTCGCAGGTCGAGAAGCAAGGTGTAGGGTGTGTGGTGTCATTTAATTTATTTTCTTTTTTATGATGATTTTAGTTAATTAATAATATTGGAATGGGTTGACTTTCTTGTGGAGAAAGGCTGTCATGTTGTGATAAGATATCGAGAGTGTTTGTTTACGCGATCTAGCTTTAGGTTTTAAAGTAAATCTGTAAATAATATGTTTGATAATATTAAAATTCAATTTACTTTTTATGCGGCATTATATTGAAATTGTCGGATTGTAGAGACCAGCTGAGAGTTGTTTTTCCCTCTACCGCGTCTATGTCAGGTAAATTACATCACTTGAACACTGTTGATTTTTTAAAGTGAACTGTGAGTAAATTTAAATTGCATTTTTACAAAACTAGTATTTAATATTATTTAATAATACTTTATAAATTAAAAAAATATCACATGATGATGTAGTATTTATAAAATTTAATTCTATTTTTATTTTTAATTATATTTTACTTAATTTTGTTGCACACTCAAAAAACTATGAAAAATATAGTACTTATCAGATGATTTTCATATGTGATAAAATTATAAATAAGTTAATGGAATACTAAAAAAAATATTTGACATAAACTATTATTTATTTAATGATATAATAGTTGTAGTTAAAACTATAATATTTAAATTAAAGACCATTAATATATCTTTTTTAATTATTTTACAACTTTAATATGAAAAGCATGTTTAACCAAACATGTTAAATTACTTTTTATTTAACTTTAATTTTAATTATATTTTTAACGAAATATATATAAATATCAAACCAATCTCAACCAAAAGTACTTTTTATAAAAAAAAAAAAACCACAATCACAAAAGTTATCTAAATGGCAATAACTTGCAAATGTAACTATTTAAGGAAGGTTTTTTCTTAATATTTTATATTGAATTATAGAGTTAGCATCTAAGTAAGATTTGTCAAATTAATGATGTATTTTTAAGATCAATTAGAAAAAAAAATAATAATCTTATTATTTTCGTGGTCAAAGCCAAAAATGGAAGTAGATGTTTCTTAATCAAGCAAAATCGGAAGGGAATATATATTTTTTGATAAGCTTTACATATTATTAATGATTTATAGTGTATTTGAGAATACTGTATAAATTGTGTTTTCAAAAATTTTAGTTTTTTATTTAAAATAAAAATAAATTTATATTTTCAGATTGCTTTGATGTGCTAATGTCAAAAATAATTTTTAAAAAATAAAAAAAATTATTTTTATACATTTCTAAATAAAAAATACTTTAAACTGTCACCGCTACTACAATTTCAAACAAACCCTTAGAAATGTTAAAGCATCAATTAAATTAGGCTAAAAGCATCAACACTACCATAAATAATAAAGAAACCATAAACCTCTTTTAGTTTAATTTCTTGTGAAACTTCATCTATCAAGTAAGCAAATCTCTTTTTTTTGTAATTCATTTATATTTTAGGTTAATTTATTAAAAAATTATAGTATTTGTAGTTTGCTTGTATATTTAAGTATTTTATATGATAATAATAATATAAAATATTTATATTAGGTTGCATATAGAAACATACTTAAGCTTGTAGATGATAATAATAATAATAATCTTTATAGGAGTATGACGATAGATGTAATGTGAATGAATTAAAATTATTCAAGTAAAGGTTCATGTAACATCCTTTTAGATGAAAAATCAAATGCAAATGCAGCTAGTTTTTTTTTTACTTTTAAAAGATTTTGATAAACCATTATAGAAAGGATATACAACTCATAATAAATTATTAGTCATTGTATAATTATTTACCATCAAGTCAGATTATGGGTTACGTGAAACCGATTATGATAGGATCCTTGAATGGGTAAAAATCATGTTACCTAAAAGGAATAGGCTAGAAGATAACTTTGATGCTGCAAAATCTATAATGAAACCTGTTGACCGAGAATATTAAAAAATTGGAGCATCTAAACTTGTGTATGTTGTACTATGATGAATATATAAATTTTATTGAGTACAAAACCTGTCAGCATACTCAATATAAATCTAATTATGGTAAAATATGGATACTTATCGCATATAAAAAATTAAGATACTTCACAATTACTTATATGTTTGAAAAGTTATTTATGTCTTCAAAGACTATTGAACATATCCTTTCAATGGTTAAGCTTGAAAATAGTTTAATAGGATGCGTCTATAATTTTCAATGAAACTATAAAATATACATCTTGTCTTATGTACAAATGAATCCAATCCATTCGGATCCTTTTCTACACTTTGTTCTTGTTGGCTAGTTATATTAACAACTCACAACTTATCCCTAGAAATATGTATGAAGTTAGAATTTATGTTTTTATCTATGGTCATACCTGGTCCTTACAATCCAAGTACAAATATAGATGTTTTTGTTAAATCATTAATTGATGAGTTAAATCAGTTATGGTTAATCGAGGTTTTGATATATAATGTCTTAAAAAAACAAAGTTTTCAAATGAAGACAATTTTGATGTAAACTACAAATGATTTTGTTCTATATAGGATGGTTTTAAGTTGAGTATATATGGAAAATTATCCTTTCCATATTTTATAGATAATAATAAGACATTTACCTTAATTAAGAGTGATAAAGTTTTTTTTATTACTATTTGAGGGTTTTACCTAGTTATGTCGATTCATAAACAATATAAAGGACTTCTTTAAAGGTTAAAATGAAAATAATGTTGCACTTTTAATACTATTTGTTGAAGAAGCATACAATAAAATTATATTTGATTTTTATTTTCGTTAGCTAAAGTTTTTAGTTTTGGTATGACTCTCAATTAGGTAAAATAAAGTATTTTTTTTTAGAAGACTAATATCATCCTCTATAATTTAAATATTATACATATCAAGATAAATATATTTGAAAATATTTTTAACATAGTTATGAATGTAAAAGGAAAAACAAAGGATGATATAAAAACTAGAATGGATCTAACTTTATTTTGTAATAGTGAAAATATAAATTTTTTTAATAATATATTTTATGTTGCAAAGCCTAAAATTATCTTCACATTATAAAAAAATGTATAACTTCTTGTCTATAAATGACTTAGAAATCTATAATTTCTAAATGAATATACTTCAAACATAGTTAGATTGGTGCATTTAGATGAATACAAACTGAATAAAATAAAGAGTCATGATTGTCATTTGTCTATGTAAGCACTCATTTTAGTTATTTATAAAGATTTATTTTCAAAATAGATATAAGATGCATTCATGAAGATTAATTACTTTTTTAGATATATTTGTTCAAACAGGTTGCATACCCAACATATAGAGCAACTTATAAAAAACATTAAGATAATTTACAAACATAAAATGATCTTCCATCTATCTTTCTTCAACTGCATAGGTTTTCATCTGTCTTTCTACCCATTTATTTAATATATGAGGCAAAAGTTAAAAGTCATGTATAATACATATTTATATATCCATTCAAGAGGTTAAGATTTGCATGCATCTTTAGTAATTATTCATTGACTTTTTAAAACAAATATTCAATTATTCACCTCTACTTACTTGCATACAAATATTTATTAATAAAATTTTCATCGGCAATTTTATTAGCTTTGTTGATATGTCAAATTGTCGACGGAATTGCTGATGCAATTGCTAGCAAAAATCTTATTGATTTTTTTTTCTTCTAATTCCATTTCTAGTTTAGTTAGAAATTATTGACGGAAATGTTTCATTGTCATTTCCATCAGAAACTATTGATCGAATTTTTTTATCAATATTTTCATTGTTTTTTTTAATTTTCTAGTAGTGTATTTGTTTTTTTAAAAAATAGTAGTTAAAAAAGGAGGAATTGTATTAGAAAATTATTATATTCTTATGGAATTTAAATTAATGCTCTTCTTGAAAAAACATATATCTTTGACATATAATTAGGTTAAAGAATTTGGCAAGCTCCTTTCAACACAAAATCAAATATATTAAGTTATATTTATCTTTTAACTTCCAAACTTCATCTTTAATTAACATTATCAACTTTTTTTACATGTATTGACGTTTATAATCCTCAATAAAATTTATTATGTGCAAACATTAATATTTCAATAAAATTTATTAAATGCAAACATTAATGTTTTAGTTCACTATTAAAATTTTTCTTGATACACTAAAATACATTAACAACACCTGTATATCTTTTTACATTACAAAAAAAACTTTTGATGTGACCCGTGACAAAGTGTAGTTCTATTGACTAGTATAAAATAAAAGAGCAATGTATTTCACTATTTCTTTTATTATTTCTTAACACTCAGTTACAATATGGATTGTTACAATAAAATTGAGTTTGACCCTTTATTTTTTGATCCTTGAACAAATATTCACTTCAATCACAAATTTATTTTTTTTAATTTCATCCTCCCATACTATTTTTACTTAATTTTAATAGTTTGCATGCTATGTTGTCAAAAAAATATCCCAACATTGAGTTGATGCTTGATTTTGCAAAATAAAATTTAATTTTTCCACTAAAAAAATTAAAATAAAATGAACCAAATCTAACATAAAAACAAACACACGCAACTCTGTTTTCTTTTAAATGTCTATAGGGCATAAAACTACAATTTGGTCCTAAAGTATTTTACCTTTTCATTATTTATCCTAATTTTTTAGAGTTTTATGTTTTAATTCCATTTGTTTTACATTTTATTCTCTAGAATTTGAGAGGACGAAGAGTAGCCTAAAAAAAGTTGTTATTTAACTACATTTCAACGATTAAGAAAACCAATATTGGTGTTAGTGGATTCATATTGAAGATAGGAGTTCAGTGAAAATGATGTTTTTTTTAAACATGTTATAAATAGTAGATCTAGACCTGTAAAGTTTTTTTATTTGATTGAATTTAGGATTTTAGATTTTAGAGTGATTATATGCTGTTTTAGGGTTTAAAATAAATTTATTGAAATTTTTATGATATTTCAAGATATTTTTGAGTAAAACAAGTTAAAAATTATATATTTTGAATCCTAAATCTTAAACTAACTTTTTAACTATCACAAACATTATTAGATATTTAAAAAAATATTTAATAAAAAATCATCTATTAAAAAAACCAAATAAGGCATGCGGGCTTGCTTTCTAGGCCGACAGGTAAGTGTCTGCCTTGTTTTTCTAGGGTTAAGCATGCTTAGACTAGAAGGTAAATCATGTAAATACTTGTTTTATATATATTAAAAAATAAAAATATATCTTTAAACTAAATTATCAAAATAATATTTAAATGATTATACCATTATTTTAAAAAAGATTAGAATTTTTGTGATGATGTTATCATTACTTATAAATAATTATGTAATTTTTTAATATATATAATTTTCTTATTGATATTTAATGAGAATTAAATATTTTTTTATTTTTTATTTAATTTTCTTAATTTTAATGTTCTTAAATATCTTTTATGTAAATATCAATTCAAAATTTTATAATTAAGAGTTGGTTTGGCAATCATAATACATTTCTTACTTTAAAAATAATATTTCTCACAAAAAAATGTTTTTCGTTTAAATAAAAAAGAAATACAACAATAAAAAAAATAAATTTTTTATTAAATGTTTTTTTTTTCTCTTTTATGTCAGAGACGTTGCCTTCGGTGATCTGTCTGTTTAAAAGTACTTTTCTCTCTTCCTCCCGATAGAACCAGTAAAGTATATTCGAAATTTGAAATTTGAAATTTTGAGAGAGATGGCAACAGCGTCAGGCAACATGAAGGGTTTCTACAGGCAAAAGAAGAACAAGCATGGTGGTATCACAAAACCAACATCGTCCAAGAAATCGTCCCTTCATCACATTGCCTCTCTTGTCTCCGATATTACACAACCACCTGCCCTGATTTCCCATGGCTCTCCTGATCATAAAGGTTTTTGTTTCATATGTACTCTCTCAAAATTTTATTTTATTTTATTTTATTTTTACATTTAATTTGTTTCTTCTTGTTTGATTATTGATGTATTTTTCTTCAATAATAAAGAGAGTGGATTTATTTTTTGTTCCAGGAAGATAATTTTCCATTGTTGTTTTTAATCACATTTTTTCATATTTATTTTTACTCAAACTGAAAAATCGTCTCTGGGTTTCTTCTTCATTGTGATATATTCTTTGTAAACTATCGATCTACATGTAGCTTACTGTGTTTTGTTGATTTTTTTGTGTGTGTTTGATAGATTATTATGACGAACATGAGGAACTGTTGAGACAATTTGACATGAACATGGCATATGGGCCTTGTCTTGGGATGTCTCGGCTTGCACGTTGGGAGCGTGCTCAACGTTTAGGTCTAAACCCACCGAATGAGTTTGAGGGGCTGTTGAAGGCTGAAATGGTTCGATCAGAATGCTGGTGGGATGGTCGCGTTTAGAAGTTCTAGTATTATGCTTTGGTGTAACAATGGAAGCTAATGTATGACTGCAAGTTGTGCTTTTAATTTGTAGTGTTCTGTTCAGCCTCTGGCTGTGTTAGTGTGAACTGGTGAAATTGCTGATCTTAATCAAATGCTTTTCTTGAAGTAAATGTTGTGTGTTGTAAAATTTGAGCTGTGGCCCTTTGTGTGGATTACGAGCTTATGTGCTGTACCAACTAGGGCTTGTTTGCATCTATGATGTTGAGCAACATGGAGAGTTTTTTAATCATGAATGTGTCTAATTATTCTGTTTTAGCATGTCGTAGAGAGCCTTGTGATCAGACTCTAACAAAAAAGCAGATATCGCTCTATGTTTTTTGTTTAAATTTTGAATATCATGATTGAATGCAGGACTTTCTGCATAAATGAGCATGGTTACCAGCAGATGATGGAAGAGACCTTAAGAACTTGTCAGCACGTTCCTAGCTTGTTGGAATAGGACAGGTACTATTTAATGATCAATTTTTCCTTTCGATTGTTCAATGGATTGTCTGCAAGCAATATACATGAGATATGTTGACTGCTCTGGCTATTGGTTCCCATCGTGTGGCAAATATTGGTTTTCTTGGGCACAAGGAGAAGATTTTCTTCTGGTGCTAGGGCAGAATATTCAAAGTTATTCGCTCCCTATTCCAGTCTTTTCCCTTTTTTGAGAATGTATTCGATCTGTTAATACCACCAAACGAAGCAACAAGCAACAGGCTTGCAAGAAAGGGATCTTATCTTCTGGTATTATAATTTTACTCGACATTTGACAACTTATCATGGCTCTTCAATCTGCTCCAGGCATCCCCCCATTTCAAAAAATCTCCAGTTCTACAAGTGATCAAAATGCCTTCCATTTTATCCTTATTTTGGTTGTTTGGTCATTGAAGAAAGCACTGCCAGTCTACCAGACATCTGAATGCTCCTACTTTACCTCCCTCTATATCAGGAAAGAAAACAGTCCTTTCGTAAACCAATAGATTGGCTCCGTTAGAAATCTAAGAGACGAAGGACCAGTATTCCACAATTTGATGTGGGATCTCTGCTGTTAGTAAGTATGAAAAGAGATCCAACAACACGATGTCGCAATATATAGCTTTCAAGATATCACAAAGAAATTCATGTAAGGCTGCAACCACCACTAAGCATACATATTTCTGGAGAATAAACACCTAGTATACTTGTAATCAGACATAGCGGGAAATGTGGTATAAAAGAATATGCCGTAGAAAAACACCGCAACTATAATCCTACTCCTTTTTCGTGCTGGTTTTTGCCTGCTTATCGTCAGGAATGCATGATGACCAATAGATTGGCAAGAGTGTGCAGACTGCCTGTATTAGAAGGGCCTGAGGAAATCCTGAAAAATCACTGCCAGTTACTCCAACAAATGATGAAAGTGCAACTCCAAGATATCCACTCACTATGAATGAAAGGGCATTAGCAGAAGCCACAAGAGCCATCAGGGATCCTTCACATCCTGAAGGGCAGAGCTGTGCTATTAAAATATTGAATGGCAGAATCTTGAAGAAGAATAGAACCTCCAAAAGGCCTGAGAAGACTATAACATACAACGAATCTGGCACACCCATATTCCGATAAACTCCCTTAACAAATAGCAGATCAGAAAGCATGAACACTGCCATCACTCCCTGAATGGCTGCAATTAACTTCTTTGATGGGACTGACTTTAAATAGCAATTATAGATGATGCTCCATAGAAGCATTGCTGCCTGGCCAAAAACCTTAGAGATCCCCAATACAGATGAATTGATGTTCAGATACTGTGTTTGGTAAAAGAACATGGTTCCTGTTAGTGCCGGGATTATGGCATTAGATGCTGCCAACCATGCTATCGAGTAAGCAATCTCAGGTTTCTGCAATGCAACTGCAAGCTCTGAAAGCTGTTTTCGAATTCCAACACCGGATGAACTTTTGGGGAGGTTAAGTGAGCTTTCATGGACAGTGATCGTAAAAAACAATTGCAGAGCAACAGTAAGGCTGAAAATGAGGAAAATGGCTTGGGGAGCGTATCTGTTAATGGCAATGCCACCAAGCAGGTTTCCAAGGACACCACCAGCAGAGGAAGCAATCCACACAAATGATTGGAGCTCACCTGAGGACGATGACTGAGAAGTTTTAGGGGACATGGTGGGCTGCTTTCCTATCCCAGCAACAATGGCATCATTTGCAACCTCAGCTATTGAAGCACCAAGATTGCTAACGAGGAGACATAGACTCAAGGTGAAGATTGAGATGCCTGATGGAGAAAGGATTGCTATAGCTAGCCATGAAATGGCTTGCAAGAAAGCTGCAATAACAGATGAGAAAACATGTTATGAAGCGATTTTGAGTTATATCATGAAAAAGATATAACAGAATCATGCATATTTGTGTAGAATCATATCCATCAGTTCTCCATGGCACCAAACTTTTTCCTTGCAGGCAAATTACTAAGAGATTTTTAATTTGCAATTCATTATTACTCTATTTCATAGCCATCTTCATCAAATGATATGTAACTTGTTCCATGAGCGAAAGTATAAGGATAAAATTATCGTGAAGGTGGCAACTGGGGTGATTCAAATAGATAAACATGCGAAGCAGGACTATTACAAGTACATACAATTTGAAGAAGCGATGAGATAATTCCCCTGAAAGTCGAAAACAGATTCAAGCAGTATTATCCTAAATCACCTGTTAGATAGTCTTTAGAACTTAAATAATACCATAAAAAAGGTTGTTTCTTGAAACTTAAGATGCATCTGTGCTCTGCCTGTCAGCCTTTGCTGACAAGAAAAGTAGTTTGATATAGGATCCAACCATCATTTCTCAACATGCAAACCCTCTTTATCAAGGGATATAGAACTTATCCAATGAGTGAAAGGCATAGGTTAAAATCATCATGAGAGCAGTTTAGCTGCAATGAAAACATCTTAAAGCTGTTAACCATTGAAATCCTCCTCCCTTCCCACCACCACCACCAAAATGGAAGGAAACAGAACAAAGCATGCTAACTATCGACACATACAGCCTCAGAAAGAAGCCTCTTCGCTATAACCAGATCAACATTGCAGACTCTTGGAAGCAATGTTCCTATAGAGGTATGACTCTAAACAGAGAGAGAAAAGCTTCAGAGAACAGCAAGACTTGTGCAGACCATTCAAGCCTGAGTCTCTGATTTTGGTTGCCCATTTAAAAATTAACTACCCACACGTAAACAGTATGTTAAATAAATTGCAAGGACTGAGGAAGATCTCCCAATGAAAAACATCACCTGGTTCATTTCTCTAACAGGTATACGGTGGCCAGCACATGTTTCAAAAAAATAATAGAAACTTGTCCATTGAGAATGGCGCAAACAAAATTATGTAACTCAAACTAGCCACACTCCGAACTAAACCTTGGAAACATCCTTAATTCTTTTTATACTATAAATAAAAAAGAAGTAAATTTGCTAACTGAATTCTAAGAGAACAACAACCAGCGGAACTACTTGTACAAATACAAAAGCACACTCATAAAACAAACAACATTCCATGTAAACCCTGCATTGAACGTCCAAAAACTTATATTTCCATAACATAATAATAATAATAAATCCTTTATCAAAATACTCAAGCTTTTAACATATCTTAATCAGATCAAGAAGAAGGTAAATAAATAAATAATGACACCCCTGCTGCCTTTACTTTGATCCCAGTTAAGTTCTGGAACCAAATAAAATAAAACCAAACAAGTGATTCAATTAAACACATCAATGAACAGCAAGAGAAAGAAAAAAGAAAAGAAAAGCTCGAATGCTTTTTTGTGATTAATTCACTTACCACCGATGGCAATATAAGGAATGCGGTGCTGGCCAGAAATGTAAACAGCATCGGAAACGACACCGTATAGAGGCTTACCAACCATGGGAAGATTGGCAGAGTTTTGAAGGAGCTGAAGAGTAGAAGGGTCCACATTAAGCCCATCTTTCACGAAAAAGTTTATAGCCATCCATGGTAAACACCTGAACCCTTGTACCCAGAATCCCAAAACAAGTATTCTCCTCATCAAGTTCGAGTCCTTACCACCATCTGGTGAAGGAGAAGGAGAAGATACCATTTTTTTTTCTTTTTCTTTTTGGGAATTTTAAGTTCGAAAAAGCTGTTGGTTTCGGAGGTTTTTCTTTTCTTTTCTTACAGAGTTTGGGGGCTGTCTATGAGTTTATTATGCACACGAAGAGGTTTTTGGGAATGGACACGTGTGAGGTGTCGGTCTCTTTTTAATTTTTTTTATTCTCTTAATAATATAATTAAGAACAGAAGTCGAATATATCTACATGCTTTCTAAAATATAAATTATGTAAAGGAAATAAGAGTAAGAGAATTAAAATTTCTTGTCGGCAAATACTAGAGTATATTAAGAGTGTTGTTGATAGCAAGGCAGTAATTGTTTTTAAAAATATATTAAAATAATATTTTTTATATTTTAAAAATTATTTTTAATGTTAGTGTATTAAAATAATTTAAAAACATAAAAAAATATTAATTTTTCAAAAATTAATAGATTATATTTTTTACTAGGATACTCTATGTTGTAATTTTTCAATTTTCATCCTTTTCCTTCTATTAAGAGGAAATATCTTACTATTTAAAAGTACATATAAGATTCAACTTCCTTGTATTTCACTTCAATTTTCATTTTTTTCTTTTTATATAATTTAAAAACAAAGAAAAAAAATATCAAGACTAGTAATAGTAATGTAAAGAGAAAATTATAATTATAAAATAATATTGTAGATAAAATAATCATGGTGCATGCAAAACAAAACATATATTTTTATATTTTTTAAGTTAAACTAGATAATATATTAAAATTTATTATATATGAAACAAATATTGGGTAGCATATGATTTAAAAAATAATAACAAGTATATCGAGTAGAATAATAATGTAAAAAAATATTCTCTTCATAAATACTCAAATTTATGATAGCATATAAAAAGATATTGTAATTTATTATTATTATAGATTAATGTTGGTGTTTAGATTAGTTTGTAAGTAATTTTACAAGATCTAAAATTAACAATCATGTAAGTTCCTAGTAGTTATCATAAACAAAAAAGCTCTTAATTTTAAATTTTTATAACTTGGTGAACATGTAAATAATTAATTTATTATTATTATTATTATAGCAGTAATATTACTGTAGTAGAATATCCTTCACATGGCCACATGAGGGCAGATCTTAAGTTTGGAACATTCCAGCACTTTATTTTTATTATAAAAGGGAGGACCATAGAATATTCGTGTAATTCCGTCGCAAACTTTATAATTTCTTTTCTTTTATTTTATTTTCACAAGACAACAGTAGCACACACATCAAGGGAAGGATATTCCGTCACAAAATTTATAATTTCTTTTCGAGTCAGGGATGTCGAAAACTGTAGCTTTTAAAAATATTTTTTATTTTAAATTATATTAAAATAATATATATTTTTTATTTTTTAATATCATTTTATTAAAATAATATAAAAATTAGAATTTCATAAAACTCTGATAAAACATACGCAAAGGAAAGATATTCCATCAAAAAATTTATAAACGTTTTTAGAAGATAAATTAGAGACTGGAGAGGTAGTTTTTTAAATTATATTTTTATTTTAAAATATATAAAAATGATACATTTTTTATTTTTAATAATATTATATTAAAATAATCTTAAAAAATAAATTAAAATTTGATGAAACTCTTTTTCAACCGCTGATAAACTCATACTCAAAACACTTGTTTAATTAAGATGTTCGATGCTTGCAAGTGGCATCCACTCGCTTGGAGTTAGGTCCAATTTGACCTTGAACACATCCTCTATCAAATAAATAATATCTGGATATAACATAATTAATTTTATCTGGACATAAAATAATAGCTTTTAAAAAAAATTAATTAACTATTATATCCTTAATGAAGATCTCACTCATCCCTAATTAAGAAAAAAATCAACATATTGTCTTATATTACTTTTTGCTCATTTGATAAATCATGTTGATATATATATATATATATATATATAAAGGTTAAAATTCTTATTCATTTAATCTTTATGCTGGCTATAGCTTCTACTCACATCACATATAATCTAAAATAACTCTTTTAAATTATTCATTATAATGCCCTATTATAGCACTAAAAGTAAGATCCTAAATAAACAATGAGGCTCTTCTTTCTTTTTTTATTTCTTTCATTTTTCAAGAAAAATGTGGAATTTTCTTATAACAACAACGTAACGTGTGTGATAGAAATTATTAAGTTTTATTTAAGAATTTTTAAATTTTAAAAATCACACGTTTTAATTTAATAGATGGTAAAAAACATTTATTTATAAATCACTCAAACTCATATTAGAAATTACATATTCGCGTGTCTATTTATTTTGAATGATTTATAAGTGAGCTATGTGAGAAATGGCAAAAGCTTTTGCGAGGGAGAGTCGTGACGGAAGGGCAGATCGCTGTGAATTTCGATGGACGGAAAAGGAACAATCGTGACGGCGAGGGTGGGGGACAGAAAGTGGTAGAAAGCTGTGGTCTTTGATTTGGGGAAGGAGCTGTTTATTTTACTATTGACGGTGGATGAGATCAAAAGCGTCCGCTACTATTTGTGGTGGGTCAGATATTTTATTTCTCCGTTAAAACACTTTCGGTGGATTTTTTGTAGATACAATGTTGAGCATCTAAAATTAAACAAGAACCCGTGTATAGATATATGATTTTATTAATATATAAATGAATATAATCTCTATGTAATATATTATTTCAAAAAAATATAACAATCCTTTGATTCTTCCCTTGAATTTGATGTATGGTGACTTGATTTATTTGAGTAATCAAGCCAAGATTTGTGCTTTGCAAGAACGCGAATTTGGGCGTGTATTGCGAAACAGAATTTGATGTTTGATACTTTGAAGAGTACCTTTGATTCGTCTTCAAAGTGTTGTTGAAAAACTCTTATGAGGCGTTTTGGCTTGATCCAACAGAGCTTCGTTCTTTGTAGACTTCAAGCGTAGATGAAGGAGGCTTGAGAACTCTTTGAGAGAAAGCTTCCTTGCTTGAAAAAGCTTGTCTTGAAGAAAATTTGTATCTCCCGACATCCTTTTCTTTTAGGTTGAGGTCCTCTATTTATAGAGATATGTAGGGGTTCTCAGGTCCTTTTCCAATGCCACATGACATAATTTTATTGGTTGATATTTATTGACATGATCTTATATTTATGAAAAGATATATGATGAGATCTTGAATTTATGACAAGATATTTTGAATATCTTATCCCACGTGTCAACTTTTCATTGGTCAAAAGATATATGAAGGCTCATTTATTTTCTATGTCATTTATTTCAATTTTATTTTATCCTTTCTTTTAAAGAATAGAATAACACATGGCGAAATTTGATTGGTAGAAAATTTGTGTTTCTACATATGCCCCCTCAAGACAAGTTCAGTTACTTTCAAAATAAGTGGGCATGTCTCGAAAAATATGGTTGAGAGGGTTGAATATTTTCGACTAAAATTTGATTTGACCGTATTATATTTTCACAACAATCAAATAAATTTTATTGTGAAAATAAAATATGATAGTCAAAATTGAAAATTTATGACCAATCTTGATTGAACTTTATCAATCCAAATGATAAAATATCCAAATTCAATACCTCATTTGAAACTGTTGCATATTCAGGACCAAGCAAAATTATCTTTATATCCTAATAGTGACTATCACTTTGATTGGGCTGCAGGAACTTTTTTTTTTTTTTTACTGGAAGTGGTCACTATAACATCTTGTTTTGAAGATTTCATTGTTTTGAATCCAATGATGCAATCCGTTTGTGATTCCGAGTAGTGGTTAATGAATTATCACATATTAAAGATTTTGATTCATATTCTCTTTCTTTTCTTGATATGCGCGCATTCTTTGATGAAATATTTGCTTCATTCCCGTCTAAATGCTCTTTACTTTATAATTCCTTGTATTCTTAACCGATCGAGAGCAAAGACTAATCATATGCTTTTCAAGTTAGGAAAGATAGTTTGCCTTTTCAACAGTATAGGAAAACTTTGTCTTGGGTAGCATGTCGCATCCTTTGTTTCCTAAATGAATTGCCAAGGGAGGGTAACTGAAGAGTGCAGACCCAAACAGGAATTATTGATTTTTTCGCTATGACTTGAATAGGAAAAATTTGCAGAACTGAACAGGAATTATTGCTTTTGTTTCAGAAGAGGAAAAGCAACTTGCATAGCCGACCTTTGTATCACAGAATACAAGTCTTCTTCTTCTTCTTCTTTTGTAATCAGACAACGGTCTATAATGTGGCTATAAAAGGCCATTACATTGTCTCTTTTTTTTTGTCACCATCTTAGCAGTCCTTCTGTTCCTTCATTAACTGTGTAGCATCCACCTAGAAGCTCCAGATCACAGGCGGTCCTAGCAGGTATGCATAGCTCTTCAGTGTTTGTTTTACAACTGCAAGTCTCTCTCTTTTTTTTTTTTATATATGTATGCAGGACACAATTCTGAGTTTGTGCAGGTGCAATAAGCTTTAAACTTCTAACCAAAGCTTATGATGATAGAAATTCAAACTCCTCTCTTGTATAAATGCACTTGCATCGTCTTCCTATTTTTAACCGCATGGAGAAAAGTGAAATTGTACATGGCCTAGAGTAAAGCAAAAGGCGAGCGACTGCTCAACGAAATATTTCCAGCAATTTGCGTAGTCTTAAGATGTGACATGGAAAACTTGACAATCCGCAGTCCTCTATTCGTTGAATTATATAGTGACGCAGTGAAACTGCATTTGGCCATGTGTTATTTTCTCTGTCATGGTCGAATTACATGAAGATGCAGAGATGGTGACTGCTCAGCCACTAGAAGGCAACCATTCTCTTTATGTTGACAGCAACGGTGAGCTCTGGATGCCGTAGCAACAACAACAATTTTTTTTTTTTTAACTTCACCTTAGCAAGCTGTGGAAAAGTTGTTTCACGACTGTTGTTATCTAGATGAAAGAACTCCTTTCAAAGCCTTGGGGCACTGCGAAGTTTCTTGATAGCACATCCAAAGAGAGAGCCTGTATTGGAAGAGAAAATATAGACGCCAAAAATATATTTGGAGGAGTTGTAGCAGCTTTCTTGTTGGGGTTTGCTGCATTCTGATTTTGCTTCTATTTCAAAAAATATATTTGGAGGAGTCGCAGCAGTTTTCTTGTCGAGGAAAAACATATTGTTGACATGTGTGTGTTAACCAAGAACAACCTTTTTTGCTTCTATAATTGCATAATCGGTGGCGCAAACTTGTTATTGAAATAGACTTTACTAAGCCTGATTGAGTTGTTGGTGAGCCTGTCTGTTTCCATTAATTAACATCTATTCTTATTACAAGGTTGCAGATTTCTTTGGGTGATCTAATTCTCTTACCGTAGTACTTCACAAGCCTTGGTGCTTGACAAATTATTTCTTAAGGGTCACGATTGTTGTTTTTAACACGTCATCAATTTTGGCAAGTCATAAATTTCTTGGAGCATCACTTTTCTTTAGCTCTTGATCAAGGTAAGTTCTTATTCTCTCCCTTTTTTATCATTACCTTTTTTTTAGGACATATAAATATCATGGGATTTATAATCTTGTTCCCCATCTCTTCTTTCAAATATACATCTAATTCATGTATTTTTTATGTCTCTCTTTTCTTTTTAGATGGTGCTTTTCAAGAATTCTTCTTCTTGTACTAAAAGATTCTTAGTAATTGATGAGAAGTATCGTCAGACAAGTCTTCGCGTATATGAACCTGCCATTGGTTCATTTGCTAAGAAGTGGTCTTCCGAAAGCATCAAGCATTTGGCTTCCTGGTCATTAGAGACTTCTTATGAACTTTATGGTCATGGTGGTTTGCCTCAATCAGTTTTACAACTTCAATCCTCCTTTCCACATTCAACAACTTTTCTAGCTGATCTGCCGTTATTAGACTATCGTAAACGTGATGGAAATGCTACTTGCAAGGATTATTTCCCAATCTCTGATGCACTTGAGTATACTCCCAAGTATTGGGAATGGACAGAAGATATTTTGAAACATTACGAGCCAATTCTCGAGAGGGCACATATTCGAGACACTATTTTTGCATCCCTTTTTACATATGACTGGCAGATGAATGTTATCCTTTCTTTCTATAACCATTGGAATCCTACTACCAACACGTTGTCTACCCCGAATGGCGAGGAGTCTATATCCCTTTGGGAGTTAAAATCATGTAGCGGTCTTCCTATTTTTGATACTTTTTATGATGAAGTCATCCCTTCTGCTGATGAACTTAATGAAGCTAACAAGAAAGGATGTTCTTTTCTTCCAAAGAGTTACAAGTACTTATCTATCGCCTTTCATAAAGAATGTCAGACCATAGATGGTGACCATGTGATGACCCTTCAAGATTGGGTAGATTTCTAGTTTTGAGATACAAGGTACCCTTTTCTGTGGGTAAGTCTAACGGATCTAATAAGACTACCTATCCATCTGGCTCAATTGATAAGTCTCGTGTTCGTTCCAGTAAATTCATTCATCCTTTTAAAGAGCTTAATATCCCTTCTCATATTCAAGATGAAGTTTATTTAGCGGCTTTTCTTTCATGCTGACTATGCAAATTTGTATTTCCTAGCAAGAACGTTGGTTTCATTCGTCCTAGTACTTTCAAAGTAGCATCCATGATGGCGATTGGAAGGCAATTCTCTCTTGCGATACCAGTTCTAGCAAGTATCTTCAAAGGTCTAAAGGAAGTCCAATCTGTATTAAGTGTGACTGCATGAGACATCCCTTTTCCTATTCATTTTCTCAGTAGTTGGCTTGCAGAAAAATTCAGCACCCATCAAACAGCCATTAATTCTGCCAAGTTAGTTAGGATGACAAAATATGCCGGCGTGGGGTTAGCAAAACATTTCAATGAATCTCAAGCTAATGCTCTTTTCAGAGATCCCAAGAGAGTTATATTTCCTGCATTACTTCCCCTGGCCAAAGTTGTAGTCTTGCGTGATGATGGCAGCTTATCAGTCCTCAAAAGTGACTACTTTATGTGTATTCGATCCGGCTATTTGACTCTTCGTTATGATGATACTTTTATTATTGAGTCTTACTGTCATGATAGATTCAGTAGACAATTTGGGTTTTGCCAACATGTTCCCCGTGACTTTGAAGGGAGAACTAGAGTTCCAACCTTGGAGGATGTATCCCAACTTTGGCATAGTTTTACCAAACTCAACACTTGTTCTCAGTGCAAGCTTCCATTGCCCCCAAGTGATAAACTTCCTTTGGTGATTAAACGTTACATGGACTGGTGGACTCCGAAGTGATCCAAAGTTTGTTCTCCAGAGGTACAGACCATTCTCAAAAGTCCTGGTAATGTTGCCATAGTATCTCGAAGGACAAAAGAAAAGAAAAATGACCCTCTCTTAACCAAAAAGAAATGATCTTCTCCTACCCATAAAAGAGATAAATGGACAGTTGATGTTGATTTAGGCAAAGAAGATGGTACTCAAACATCTGCCCATATAAGGAGGACACCACTTGTGATTCCTAGTGTGAAGAGAGTGAGTACTTCAAAAGATCATCTCAATAAGAAATCCTCTAACTCCTCAGAGGCAAAGGAAAGAAGTGCACAATCCTTTTCTCCATAATTGGTAAATAAATACTTATCCCTATTTTTATATACCTTATTAATTCCTTTTTTTTTATTGAGATACTCATAAGGATATGCATGTAGCAGGAAAAAGAAGACAATTTTGAAGCAAATAATACTCATAAGGATATGCATGTAGCAGGAACAAGAAGACAATTTTGAAGCAATCTTAAATGTTGAGGACAGTGAGCATGAAAACAGTGATCATCATTGGAAACGTTTAAAACGTACCAAGAAAGTGTTCAATCCTTGCAACTCGGGTTTTCTTCATGGAGTCCCTAGTGCATCAATCATGCCAGACAATATTGATGAACTGGTTCGACACTTTCTTTTTTTTTTAATTCATGTTACTTGTCATATATTAACCCCCTTCTTTTTTTGTTCTTTGTTTCAGCTTGGTCAACAAGACCCGGGGAATGACTTTGATATGTATATTGGGCCAGAAATGAGTGTTGCTTATGTTGCTAGCCCTAACCCTTTCAATATTTTAGCTGCTGGGATTGGAAACTCTCATCTTTCATTTAGTTCACCTTATGAGCAGCCTAATCCACCTCCGCCGATCTTTAAGATAGTGACCAACTTACATAATCTTGGACCTACTACTGCCTTTGAGCCTTCATGAATTACTAGGTATTGTGTTGATGACATAATAAGAGAGATAAGATCTGAATTTGCTATCAAGTGTTGGGAGAGCATCAGAAATAAGATTATTCGTACACCGATCCATTATATTCCTAACCTGGCTGGTGAAGTTGAGAAGATCCTCCACTCCATTGAAGATATAAAGGTTGATTGCTCCTCTATCAGAAGAATGGTGACTAAGGTGATTGAGGATGCTAAAAAGTTTATCCACTTAGAGGCTTCATTATCTCCTATGATGACATCAGAGCAACGAGCCTTAGATGTTGAAAAGCTTGAAGTGCAACTTAAAGATTCAAAAGCTTTTGAAGACGAGGCATCTAAATGTATTTCTACCACTCATGCTGAGATAACAAAAATAACGAAACAATTAATGGAGCTGCAGAGTAAGAAGATTGAGTTAGAGTCATCTCTTAAGGCGTGTGATGAAAAACTTTCTGAGAGGAAAATCATCACCTCCAACATTCGAGCAGAGATCACCACACTATCCTCTTCCCCTGTGATAAGTGAAACTGATGCAGCCATTCTTCAAAAATTGAAAGGATTGTTGGAGACCAAACAAAAGGAGTTAGCAGGACATAACTAGAAACCGTAGTATGATAATGGTTTCTTATGCTTTGGAATTTTTTTGTTTTGGTAACACCAGCTTGTGACTTTCTGTTAAGGCTACATACTTTATGTAATAGAATTCTTCTTTCTATTAATAAAGTCTATATTTTGCCTTTACTTGTGTCTTGTTACCTGGATTTTCATGTTATGATTGTGTTTTTGAGGTTTATTTATCCCTCTTTTTTCATGTGAACAATCATATTTGCTCAAATAACTTTTAAAGGATGATGTGTGACTATACTTAGAATAAATTCTAAGTTGCCTATGTACCTTTATGGATAAAGGATCAAGTCACAACGTAGTTCAAAACATTTTTTTTTTATCAAAGACCTTTTTTTGTGATTGTACCCAGAATGGATTCTGAGTTGCCTACGTACCTTTGTGGATAAAGGATCAAGTCATAACGTAGTTCAAATTTTTTTTTTGTGCCTTTCACAGTTTTAGCTCGTGCGGGCTAGGAGCTACATCAGATTTCAAGCATAGTATCTTTTCAAGAATTTGCCGTTGATAGGCCCAATCTTCAATCCATTCTCATCGATAATTTTGTAAGCTCCATTGGTGTAGACTTCTTGAACCACATAAAGGCCGTCCCATTTGGAGAGGAATTTGCTGCCCATGCGCTTTGACATGATTATTGGGCGTCGTACTGCCAAGACAAGATCTCCTTCTTGTAATGAGCGTGGTCGTACCTTCTTGTTGAAAGCCCTACAAAGTCGTGCTTGATAACATTCTAATCGCTATTATGCCTCAAGACGTTTTTCATCTAAAGCTTCAAGCTCTTCAAGGCGTAGACGGACATTGTCTTCATTGGAAAGTCCTTCTTGGATTGCGATTCTCAAAGATGGAATTTGACATTCTAGTGGAAGAACAGCTTCGACCCCATATACCAAGGAATATGGAGTAGCTTGAGTTGGTGTTTGGAATGTAGTACGATAAGCCCATAACGCCTCTCTAATTCTCTCATGCCAGTCCTTCTTTGAGCGATTCACCACCTTCTTGAGAATGTTGCCAAACCATTAGCCGGAGCATTGTACATAGAAGAGTTATGCTGTTTGAAGCTGAATTGTGCACACAACTTGTTCATGGCTGTATTGTAGAACTCCTTTCCATTATCGGTTATGATCTATCTTGGTACCCCATAACGGTAAATGATGTTTGTTCGAATGAAGTTTACAACTGTCTCTTTCTTGACCTTTTTTAATGTTGCAGCTTCTGCCCACTTTGAGAAGTAATCTGTTGCAGCCAATATGTAAAGATGCCCCTCAGAGCTTTTCGGTAATGGTCCTACCACATCTAGTCCCCAAGCATCAAAGGGCCAAGAGGCAACGGTCGGGTGTAAAGGCTCGGGTGGCTGATGGATCAAATTAGCATGCAATTGGCAACTTTGACATTTTCTAGCATAATCTATGCAATCCTTCACCATTGTCAGCCAGTAATATCCCATTCTTTTGATCCAAAAATGAAGTTTAGGGCCTGATTGGTGTGCTCCACAGATCCCTGAGTGAGTTTCCTCTAGTGCTTTTGTTGCTTCTTCTTCTCCGAGACAACGCAAAAAGACTCCATCAAAAGAGCATCGGTAAAGAGTGCCTTGAAAGTATATGAAGCGAGAAGCTCTTCACCTCACCTCTGTCTTATGACGTAGGTCTTTAGGTAGCTTTCCATGTCTCAAATAATTGATAAGTGGCCGACACCAGTCTTCTCTTTCAATTTTGTAGACAGAAACTATACCCACTGGTTCTTTCTCTTTTATGTCATGATTTAGCGGTGGAATGACCCATCTTTGACATACAGAGATGTTTATTTCCTCACTACATGATGCTAATGTTGATGCAAGATTTGCTAAGGCATCAGCTTGCTTATTCTCTTTTCATGGCACATGTTCTAAAGTGACACAATCAAGTGATGTTATCAGTTTAATTGCATACTTGTGATATGGAATGAACTCTGGCTTCTTGACTTCATATAGTGAGAGGAGTTGTCTGATGACTAATTAAGAATCCCCAAAAACTTTAAGGCGAGACATCTTTATATTCACTGCCATTTCCAACCCAAGAATCAAGGCTTGATATTCAGCCATGTTATTAGAACAACATTCAGTAAGTGAAAAGGAGAAAGGCAAGACCTCTCTTTCTGGTGTGATGAATATAACCCCAGCCCCGGCTCCATCTTTTCTTGTTGCGCCATCAAAGAACATTTTCCATGGTTCTAACATTTCAATAAACAAAACGTCCTCATCAGGCAAGTCTTCCAAGAACTTCCATTCATCGGGAATAGGATGATCAGCGAGAAAATCAGCTAGTGCTTGCCCCTTGATAGCCTTTTGCGAGACGTAGACAATTTCAAATTCTTGAAGCAATAAAGCCCATTTTGCCAATCTTCCTGATAAAATTGGTCTTGAGATGATGTACTTGAAAGGGTCAGCTCGGGAGATTAGTCTTACTGAATGTGCTTGGAGGTAATGTCTTAGCTTCTTTATTGCAAACATTAATGTTAGACATGTCTTCTCTATTGGAGAATAATTCAGTTCAGCCTCATTTAATGTCCTACTAAGGTAGTAGAGAGCACTTTCCTTGCCTTCATCATTTTGTTGCACCAACAACACCCCCAAGGAACGCATTTGAGCTGCAATATAGAGGATAAGTGGGTGTCTCGGTACTGTGCTTGAAGGATAGGCGGATTCAACAAGTATTTTTTTATCTTGTTGAAGGCATTAGTACAAGCTTCATCCCAATAGAATGACGTATCCTTCTTCATTAAGTGGGTGAATGGTTGACATCGACCCGCTAAGTTAGAAATAAATCTCCGTATATAGGCCAACTTTCCTTGGAGACTCTTCAACTCATGGATGTTTCTTGGCTCAGGCATTTTTAGAATGGCTTCAATCTTAGACTGGTCAATCTCAATCCCTTGATGTCGAACTATAAACCCTAGGAATTTGCCTGATGACACACCAAATGCGCATTTTAGTGGGTTCATTTTTAGCTGGAATCGACGTAATCGTTCAAATACCAAACGAAGATCTTGCAAATGATTTTCTTTTTCTTTTGATTTCACCACGAGGTCGTCAACATAGCATTCAATATGTTGGTGAAGCATATCATCAAAAATCTTCTGCATTGCTCTTTGATAAGTGTCACCTGCATTCTTTAAGCCAAAAGGCATAACTTTATAGCAATATATCCCTTTCGGAGTTCGAAAGGTCATCTTCTCCTCATCTACGGGTGCCATTCGAATTTGATTATAGCCAGATGAACCGTCCATGAAGGTTAATCTCCCATGACCTGTGGTAGCATCAACCATGATCTTAGTAATTGGAAGTGGAAAGTCATCTTTGGGACAAGCATTGTTAAGGTCTCAAAAATCCACGCAAACACGCATTTGGCCATTCTTCTTTTTTACTGGCACAATATTTGAAATCCATGTAGGATACTTGACCTCACAAATGAAACCTGCCTGGATAAGTTTATTGACTTCAACCTCAATCTATGATATGAGTTCAGGACGGAAGCAACGCTGAGCTTGTTTTACAGGTCTAACCCTATGTTTTACTGCTAGTTGGTGGACAGCAACCCTTGGGTCTAAACCTGACATTTCATCATAGGACCAAGCAAAGACATCTCGATACTCCATCAAAAGTTCCATGTAATTTGCTTCCTCTTCAGGTGATAAATTTGCATTGATAAAGGTTGGTCGTGGGTTTTCAACAGTTCCCAAGTTAACCTCTTTAAGTTCATCCATTGTAGGCTTATTTTCTAATTCAAGGGAAGGTAGAGCTTCCTCAACATCTTCTTCGATGACAAACTTATCATTATCATCTTCTTCAATAGTGATGTGATTTGAAGTAAGACACATTATTTCATCTCCCTTTTCTTCATTATAGGGGTTTGTCATCACTATTGTGCGTGTTTTTCCTTTCAACGTCTCCTCAGCACTTACCACCCATTCACATTGTCTCTTCATACGTGAAGGTATTTTGCTACGAAGAACCTTTAAATCACTCATCGAACTTGATTGATGATCTAGTGTATGCTTGTTATCTTTTGACATGGATTGTCCAAGTCTTGCAAAGATTGATGTGCATTTTAGTGCCTTTCTATTATTTTGGGTTCCAATCCCGGCAAAAATAGGAGCACGACTTGTAGTTCCACTAAGATGATCCCAGACTGAAGCTCTAAGAGGTGTCAACTGATTTTGTTGTTTGTCTTTCACTTCTTCCGCACTTATGTATTGTGAGGCTTCTTTATTAATCTAAAAATGTAGCGGTGTGGAAGACTCATATCCAAAACCAGCCTTTAAAGTTTTGCCATAAGTTTTCTTCTCTCTCCATGCCTTTCTAGTCTTTGTAGAAACTTGTTTACCTTCAAGTTGAGTAATATCACCATTCTTCGCTAACTTATTGATGTCCTCACGACTATAACCAGCCTTGGCTAAAAGCTTATAAGCATTAGGATCAAAGCCATTCACCCGTTTATCAGGGAGTCCTCTAGGATTTATCAGCACTAACTTGGTTTGATGAACGAACCCTTTTAATAAAGGTTTTGAGACCTTGTTCAAGGCGAGATTAGTAGCTGGCAAGGTCAAGTTTTCAAACCCCTTATTGATCTTCTCTTCATCATTGGCAAAAGAAGATTGACCCTCTTTTCTTGCTGATACTGGGATATATCGGAGTACTGTGGCTTTACGTGGTAGTTTATCATTAACAAAGTTTTCTACCACCTTTTCTTTTCCTTGATTCCTCATTGGCTGAGACACCCTTTCATTTGCGGATGACTTATGCCCTTTTGAGCTTTTGGAGTCAATTCTTCCCTCTCCTAGATGGTCAGGTGGGGATCGTAGTTCTTCAATCACATTTGACTTGAAATAGAATTTTGCATCTGCGAAGTGAGCTTCAGCTATAGTGAAGGGGTCGGTGTCCGCCACTATTTTTCTTATTTGTCCATCTCGACAATACTTAAAACATTGGTGGAGTGTTGAGGAGATGATACCATTTTCATGCATCCATGGTCGCCCAAGCAACATATTGTAAGTAGTTTTGGCATCTATGACATGGAAAAGTGCATTGGATTCCATATCTTCCATGCGCATTGCGAGTCTTATCTTTCCGATGGCGTTTTACCCACCTTGATTAAAACCTTGAATCATCAGATGACTTAGAAAAAGTTCATCCATAGGAATCCCTAGCTTTTTCATAGTCTTAAGAGGTAGTATATTAACTGCTGAGCCATCATCCACCAAGATACGATTCACCATCTTTTCATCAACATATCCTTTAATAAAAAGAGGTCGGTTATGAAGTTTTGATCCAAGCAACAAGTCTTCATCACTAAAGGATATCTCTATTGTGCATACACCATGACATAAATTTAAAGAGTCATCATAACCTTCCTTCATGACAGGTTCAATAAGAGTTTTCTCTTCATCAACCTGATAGCAAGTAACAAGTACATTTTCAACTCTTCTCATCTCTATTGGCATGTACTCATTTAGTGTAATGGGCTTTCTTAGACTTTACCTTGAAAAACTCTCCTTTCTAGCTGGCATGGACTTTCGTTCAATCTTTCGACGTATCGGCTCATCAATTAGCTTGCTCACCATTGACATTCTTATTCTAGTTGGCTTTGTCATCTGCATGTGCTTCTTTCTTCCTCTTTTACGCGTGACTAAAGTCCATCCTTCATCATCATAATTTTCAAACGAATTAAGCTTCAAGTTGTCAACTTGAGGTGCGAGGGTTATGCACGGAGTTAGACTTGAGGATGCAACGAAGCTCATCGGGAAAATGGCATCAAGTCTTATAGGTTCAAAGGAGCCGAAACTTATTGTAAGGAGTGATTGACATGGTTCTAAATTGACCGTGGTTATGATATTAGAGGCTGCTATTTCATCATCAAAGACAATATCTCCATTCTCGTATAGCCTCATGATCTTGTCTTTCAACACAAAACACTTCTTTACAGGATGACTGATTAAGCGATGATATTTGCAATAATTTGGATTATCAACTTGGTTTGCTTCTTCAAGGCGTTTCACTTCTGGCAACTCAATAATATTTGCCTCAAGCAGATCATCCAACATCCTAGATATGTCTGAGTCGGGGAATGGATACACTTTTTCTTGTCGCTCTTTCAATGATGGTTTCTTTCTTTCACCCTTTTGAAAAGTAGTCGGCGTCGCATGATCATTCCTCTTAACTCCAGTTGGTACCCTTACAGTAGCTGAATTAACTACTAAAGATTGCTTTCCCTCGACTTTTAGAGTGCTCTTTCCGAATCTACGACCTTCAGGCTTATTTCTCTTAGGCTCTTGCATAGGTAATAATGAACTTTCAGCCGTTGCAATGCTAAGTTCCATATCATGTGCACGAGTAGCCAATTCTTCAAAAGACTTTGGTTTGATGCCTTGTAGAATATAGCGTAGTCCCCAATGCATCCCTTGAATACACATGTCTAGCGCAAAAATTTCAGTGAACCGATCTCTACAGTTGAGGCTAAGGTTTCTCCACCGATGAATATAGTCGATGACAGGCTTTTCCTTCCATTGACGCGCATTAGTGAGTTCAATCATGCTAACCACGCGACGAGTGCTATAAAAGCGGTTAAGAAACTCGCGCTCTAACTGCTCCCAAGTCTCAATCAAGCTAGACTCCAAGTTAGTGTACCAGTTGAAGGCATTACCTTTTAAGGAACGAACGAATTGTTTTACCATGAGATCACCATTAGTTCCGGCATTGTTGCAAGTCTCCACAAAGTGAGCTACGTGTTGCCGAGGATTTCCCTTACCATCGAATTGTTGAAACTTTGGTGGTTGGTAACTTAGAGGCATCTTTAACATGTCGATTCTTTGGGTGTACGGCTTTGCATATGAATACGAGGGTTGAATTGAGCTTTTTACTTGGTCTGTGATGGCTTCCTTGATGAGTTCTTTTAGTTGATTTATGGTGAAGATGCCATCAGTAATACCACGTACATTCTTCGCAGCTTCAGTTGCAGACTCCTTAATGACATCTAGTTGATCTGCTTGAAAAGCCTTAGTAGTCGAGGTTTGGCCTCCTTCATTCAAGCTCTCAAGTTTGTTCATCAACTTTGTTATCTCGTGGTCTTTTGCCTTGAGTGAAGTCGAAAACCCCTCGACAAGTTTTGTCAAGTTAGCCACTTGATCCTCTAAAGATGTCTCGGTCATCATTACTGATATGGTGCCAAAACCCGAAGCCTTACTTGGTGATTGACACGGAGAAGATTCTATAGGTGAATTGTCTAAGTCGCCTTGAGTGCCGAATAGAATTTCACGCGCCCTACTAGACTCTTGTAGTGGAGTTGGTTGTGGCTTTATTTTCGAGGTGAGATCTGGTGCCTCTCTTGCAATCGAAATTGATGTCAACTTGAGAGTCGGCTTAGTTTGTTCATACAACTTGATGATGGATTTTGTTTTCAGTGGTGGTGTTGAAGAATCTTCAATAGTATATTGGTGACTTGAATCAGTGGCCTTGTTGCTTTTCGAAGCAACAATGGTGATCATGTTCTTCCTAGTTGCCATTGAGAGTTTGTTGAAAATTCTTTCTTGAAGGGAAGAGATGAGAGGTAGAGATGTCCCCAGCGGAGTCGCTAGAAATTTGTAGACACAATTTTGAGCACCTGAAATTAAACAAGAACACGTGTACAAATATATGATTTTATTAATATATGAATGGGTACAATCTCTATGTAATATATTATTTCAAAAGAATATGACAATCCTCTGATTCTTCCCTTGGATTTGATGTATGGTGACTTGATTTATTTGAGTAATCAAGCCAAGATTTGTGCTTTGCAAGAACACGAATTTGGGCGTGTATTGCGAAGCAGGATTTGATGATTTGATGCTTTGAAGAGCACCTTTGATTCGTCTTCAAAGTGTTGTTGAAAAACTCTTATGAGGCGTTTTGGCATGATCCAACAGAGCTTCGTTCTTTGTAGACTTCAAGCATAGATGAAGGAGGCTTGAGAACTCTTTGAGAGAGAGCTTCCTTGCTTGAAAAAGCTTGTCTTGAAGAAAATTTGTAACTCCCGGCATCCTTTTCCTTTAGGTTGAGGTCCTCTATTTATAGAGATATCTAGGGGTTCTGAGGTCCTTTTTCAATGCCACATGGCATAATTTTATTGGTTGATATTTATTGACATGATCTTATATTTATGAAAAGATATATGATGGGATCTTGAATTTATGACAAGATATCTTGAATATCTTATCCCACATGTCAACTTTTCATTGGTCAAAAGATATATGAAGGCTCATTTATTTTCTATGTCATTTATTTCAATTTTATTTTATCTTTTCTTTTAAAGAATAAAATAACACATGGCAAAATTTGATTGGTAAAAAATTTGTGTTTCTACAGTTTTCTTAACGTATTCTTATAGTTAAACAAAAAAAAATAAATTAAGAGAAAATTTAAAATTTTATGTATATATATAGTTAAATAAATTAAAAATTATTTATGTTAATAAATAAATAAAATAATAAATAATAATTAAAAATAAAATTAATAAACAAATATATAGCATGATATTTAATATTATATTTACTTAGTTGTGTTTGCTAAATTTATTTATTAAAATATTTTTTATTGAATTAAATTATATATATATTAAATTTGTTGAATAAAATAAAAGTAAAAATAAATATTATACAAGATTGCAAATAAAAAAATATTATCTGAAAATAATTTTTTTAAATAAAGTTCTTGTATATAAAAAGAAAAAAAATAATAAATCAAAATATTTTAAAAAAAATAAATATGCATATGCACAATTTCAAAAAAAAATATTAAATAAAAAATTACTAAAAAAATATTAATTGAAACATAAATTTTTAATATATATATATATATTAAATAAAAAAAAAACCCAGTGAAACAGGCTCCTTCGTACCAGGAGGATTCTTCCTTCATCTTTACCCCGAGTTTTAACAAATTTGTAATTTACTTTTTAATTGCATCGCATGACCTCCGATAAGTGCAAGCTAGCACCCAGCCACGTGGCCTTAAAGCAGCACTTAAAACCAATTTATTATATATTTTATTTTATAAAGACAACAAGCCATGTGACTTCCATTTTGGTGTGAGTGGCCGCGTTCGCCTCACCGTCCATGGTCAGATAATTTCTTCGTTATCTTGACTTTCACGAGTAACACGGGACAAATGCCGCTATTTACACTACAAACAAAATTCACAACATTAAATAATTTTTTTGTGAAATTTTTATTTATTGAAGTTATTTTTTTATTTTATATCATAAAGTAGAAGAACAAATAAAAAAAATCAAATTCATCTAATTTTTTTTCCCGCTATTAGCTTAGCTAATATTGTCGTGATCATGTAGATATTATAAATAAAAGATGGTGTAATAATTAAAACGATAAAGTAATGAATTCATTGATGAAACACATTTGATGACTTCAAGGCCTTTTTTTTTATCTTTTTTTAGAGAATTGATTTTTCATTTTAATTTTGATTTTTTCATGTTGGGGTTTTTGCAATTCATAAATAAAATGTTATTTCCAGCAAAACATTTTCCTTTAGCTTTTTAAAATAACATGAAAAAATTAGATAGCCAAGACTAGAATTTTAGAAATAAAGACAAGAATTAGCCAACATAAATAAAAATTAACAAAAAAATTCAATCAATTTTGTATTTTTAAAAACAAAGTAAAACATATATATATATTCACCACCAAATAAAATATGGCTAGTCGAGTAAATGAAAAATTAAATAATTTCTAATTTTTATATATTTTTTCAATTTATATTTTTTTAAGTTGAAAAAATTAAAAATTGACATTTAAAGCTTGTTTGATAATATTATTTTAATTGTTTTTAAAAAATATTTCATAATAAAATATATTAAAATAATATTTTTTATTTTTAAAAAATTATTTTTACAATTAATCATATTAAAAGATTTAAAATAAAAAATTAATTTTTTATAAAAAAATCTTAATAACACAATGTTCTTGTAATTCTCCATAAATTAAACGTTCGGAAACGAAGGGTTTTTTTTTAAAAAAAAAATTCCATGTTTTCCAAATTATTTTAATATATTAATATAACAAATAATATTTTTTAAAAAAATATTATTATAACACATTTTCAATTCAATTACGATTACTACCACATTCTCATTCACAATGTAGAATATCAAATGGGTTTCTAGTTCCATTAACCGGAACCCAGGTAAACACAGAGCCCAAATGGAGGCAAGCCTTGTGAAAAATATTTGCCGGCCAACCGGCATCGGGAAAAGGCAGTGAGGCCACAAATGGCGCCCCCTTCCTTGATTAAACACAAGTAATTCGAAAGAAGCAAAGCATGTTTCTGTCAAGTTATCCACCATCAGAAGATGCAAAATTTGAGACAGTGAAGGTAGGGCCAATACATCTCTATCTATCTATCTACCATCAATCAAAAAATAAAAACTCCAGTTTCTTCATCTAATGTAACTGTTGTTTCTTTTATTGCAAGATCAATGAGAATCTTACACTATGCAGCTATCATAGCAAATGTTTCTCAACAACAGTCCGGCCAAACTTCTCTTGGACATCCTTTGGAGTTTCAATCTGGAAATAGCAAAGATAAAACAGTGATCACAAAACCTGAAAGAAAGGGAGAGGGAGAGGGAGAGGGAGAGATGTCCATCATCTAGGCAGACTGGATTACTTACAGCATTCAGAGCTTTAAAGAGAGCCCTGACAGTGTTATAAGGATTCCTAGAACCAATGACCTGCAAAGAAGTCCGAGCTTTCAATTAAAACTCCAAAGCCTAGGAGGTGTGCCAGTGACTCAGATTTGGCTAATAAGATCTTTACCTTGGATTTAACATTTTTGAAACCAGCTAAATTCAAAATGGCCTTGACAGTTTTTCCTGCTTTCATGCCTGTTCTAGTTGGGGCAGGCCACAGGTACAGCTAAGGGGCACGGACAAATAGAAATAAAAACTAGTAAAAAAGAGGAAAAGGGATAAACTTGAGAGAGAGCGCGTCGGAAAATGAGAGATGGGGAAAAGCGAAAACCTTGGTTTTCTTGTACTGTGTTTGTACTGCATTTGCAATTGTATGCTCCTCATGGCGCTCTATGTAGTGGAGATTCTGGAAGCATTTCTCACGTGCCTGTTTGTTCAATCAAATTAGTTCACTATTCCAAATATCTCAGGCACATAAAGGCAATTGACAACTCGGGCTATTACAGTTAAACAGAAAGCAAAAATAAAAAAAATAGGAGCCTCTATTAAACAGAAAGCAAAATTAAAAAAATAGGAGCCTCTGAACACCCAATTTTCACAACAGAGGTCAATTTCTAAATGTGGTGCAACCTCTTTCCACATACATTCCTTTAATGATTATAGCCTTTTCAAGAGGGTAAGAGGGCAACAAAATGAAATGGAATCAGAACTGCATGCATTCCTTAGCTGCCCTGGCTTTACTGGTAGAATCAGAGAGGAGGGGGATATGAAGCCATCAAAGGAGGTTAGGCTACAAGAGATGAATGAGTTCAATACAAGAAAATCTTGATGATATGATACTAGATGAATGAAATAATGAAGCATATTAGTCTGTCAAGGGAAAAGAGAACAAATAACTTCACCATTAAAAAGCAACATTATTCAAGGCCAAAAGCATCAAATTTATCACCAAGCACTGACCATTACAAAGTGCTGTGGAACTTGGAAATCTTGATTGCCATTTACTGGTAGAGGAGTACTTAATCCCTTGGAGAACTTATCCAAATTTTTATTACTCTCTTTATCCAATAAACAAAAAAACATGAATTCCAAAATAGATACAAATTAACAAGCCGTTTTGAAGAAATAGGAGGGCAGATCAAAGTAACACTCCTGCCTGAATGACAATGACTCACAAAGGAAACCAAAAATACCAATATCAAGATCAAATAGGTAAATCTCATGACAATCCTGAAATGCAGGGAGAGCAGGAAAGCCTAGGAATAGCCAAGAGGCATCATATACTACACAATGAAAAATATTGTACATATGAAGGAGCATACAAGCTCAGAAGTATCTCAAAAACATCCAAGCATTCCACACCTTCAGGGACAACAAGCATTCTATATTTGTGTCATAATGATGGCAGAAGATCACAATCATAGCAACATGTACGGGATTTAGATCAAAATCTGATTTATGCTAGGCCCAAAGAATGGCGAAGAAAGAAAAAGAAAGCCTGCAGACTAACAATAATGTGTGCGCCATGTAAAAAAAGGCAATAAAAATCACTATAATAAAATAATAACATTTTAAATAAAATAACAACACTATGAATTACCTTCTGGATAGCAACATGGACTCTTGGGCCTTTAGCTTTAGCAAAACCAATAACACCGTGATAGTTACCACAAGCTAACATAGCAGTGTACTTGACCACTCGCCCTCCCTGGGTCAAAAAAAACATTTCAGTAACAATTCTACATAGACTGCTCATAAATCAAAGGCCTCAACTGGTAAGGCAGTAATACCTTTGTAACTTTACAAGTTCGATTCACATTTATCACTCTGTCATCAAAACCCTGTCAATATTGAATAACATTTTGGATCATATATGGAGCATAAAACTTACCAACAATACCAAATAAATACAGAAAAATGAAAATACAAAGAATTAGTATTGTGAAGCATGACTAAAATGATGTCAAAAGTGGTGACGCAACAATCGAAAGAAATCTTATTGTAGATAAATCAGCCTAGATACTTAAGGGCGAAGGCAACCACCATACACGATGTACATAGATATGAACTTAAAATTGTAAGGGTAACATCTTCCTCCAAAAACTTAGAGACACAGTGCGCATTCACAACCAAAGATTTTAAAGGTTGAAATTGACGGAACAGACATCGCTCAAGAAGCTATAAAATAGGTACCTAGAAATAGAAAGCAAGTACTTACTTTCCGGTACATTGGTCTTCTTTTCTTTTCTGTCAAAGAATTTCTCTGCTCCGCAAGATTCCTTATCTCCTCCTCAAGAACCTTCCCCTTCTTTCCAAAAGTATAATCCAACTCCGCTAACTTCTCTTCCAGTTTCTTGTCAATCTCATTCAGCTTCTCTAGCAGTATATCATCCCTCTCCTTCATGTCATCAAACTCATCCTCCTCGTCCTCATCATCCTCATCCTCCTTGATCCCATCATCCTCATCCTCCTTGCCCTCAACATCCACACCTGGTGTTTTTTTCTTTTGCTTCTCAGATTCAGCATCTTCTAAGGCATGGCCACCTGGTGCCGCTCCTGCACGTTGAAAAAATCCATAATTGGCAGGATTATTAGGATCATAAGCTTCCTTCCACTCCACCAATCTCATTGCCTTGTTTAATTTGTGTTGAAGGATAAATTTATCCTTTCCTTCTGCTACCTTCAAAAGATTAATCAAATCCCCAATCACTCTATACTCAGGACGAAGCCGAAAATGTTTTTGCTCAAAATTGTCAATTTTCTTCATCCATTTGAATGCATCATCAAGTGTCTCTGACAATAAAAGAATTTACTCAAAATCATCACAACCCATTACATATCCACAATAACATTACTTAAATAACAAACCGAATATCAAGAGCAACAATTTTATCGCATACCAGCATCAGCGAAGTTCTTGACTAACTCTTCGTGTTTGTCAAACTTCTTTAAAAAAAGTTCATCTCTTTTCTTAGCAGCATCAGTAGAAAACCAGCTATCATCGTCACTATCCGAATCGGTAGCTTCATTTTCATAAACTTCCGGCTTACCTGCATCCTTTTGAATCTTTTTCTCTAATTTTTCTATCAATGGACCCACACCCAAGTAATCTTCTTCATCTTCTGCATCAATGTCTTTAGTATCGAGACCATTTCTCCTTCTTGCCTCTCTTTCCTTCTGCTTCTCGCGCTCTAGCTCAGTCAGAAGTTCCCGGGCTACACTGGAGGAGGCACCAGAGAAAGTTGAGAAATGGGTTTTGAACAAATGGGAGAGTGAGTGTGTTTGGGTGCTGGGAAAGTGGGGGAAAGTCGAGATTTTCCGGGAAAGTTGGGGTATTGGAGATTTTCTAGGTTTTTTCAGGGACTGATTGAGGAGTAAGCGAGACCATGATTTAGGGTTCATTTGTTCCTTTCTGACCTTTCCCGTTCAGGTGTTCGTTATGGAATCATTTGTGACTTGAGAACAAGAAGAGAGTGTGAGAAAAACCTGTCTGCTAGGGTTCTACGACCTTTTCTTTTCCTAAGCCCTAAAAGGCCCAATAGGGCCCAAAGCTGGCTTTCGATTACAGTGTCAAGCCTTCGAAGGTATCTGGAAATGGAAAGCATTTCTTCCTCACTGAACTCTTCAAATTGCTTAAATCGAATCCCTCTACTGTGTTTTGGCTTTGATTGAGCCCCTTAATGGAGCGAATGTGGTTCGTCCATATGACAGGACCATTAATCAATAAAAATAAAGAATAAATAATTGGAATGTATCCATTAAATAATGATTCCAAGCTAAAACTTTTTTTGAAAAAAATTATTATAGCTCAATTAATTAGTTAATAGATCTAGGTGATGTTAGGATTCTTTTTTAAAAAAAATTTAACAAACTTGAAAATTCAAGTTGAGGTTGATAATAATAAAAATTTTATAGAATAAAAAAATGATTCACAAAGATCTAATTAAAAAAAATAAAAGAGAATTTTTAAATAGATTCAAGCTAGCTTAGGTCTCTAATAAGTTAATAGAAAGTTTGAATAAATTTTTCCATAACCTAGGAATTTTACTTATCTAATGCTAAAATGAAATATAAATTCAAACTTAAATTTAAAAGATATTAATTTGATAATTTTAAATTTAAATAAAACTAAATATTGTTGGTATATTAAAATAAAAATTATCACAATTCTACTTCTGTTAAAAAAATCAAATTAGGATTATGATAGACCCCTAGCTATCTTACTTTAATTTTCTTTTATCAAAGAATTGTGAAAAGTTAGCCATGGTTAGAAACTCTAAATGGAAAGCCACCTTTTCTATATTTGGTTGTATATAAATAACTTGTGGTATTTGTAAGCTAGCTTTTGATTTTTCTTCTAGTGCATGCTTAATTGATAACAGGATCAAAGTTTAAAATATCTAATCTTCTTCTTTTAATTCAGTTTTTTTTATATGTTCTACATGTATCTTATTTTTTTTTATGCTTTACATAAGTTTGATTTGATATTTTATAATAGAATTGCTTAATCTTTTAAGTGCTTCTTTTCAACTTAAAAAACCTTCTTTAGATTGATAAGTGTTTCCGTAAGGTCATCATAGATGGATGCCTTAAATGTGATATGTAGGGGATTTTCTCCTTTAAACCTAGAAAAATCTAATTTTAATGTTCTTAATTGAATCGAGTTGTTATTGAATAATTCAACTTTAAGTCGACGATGTCCATTCAACTTTTAAACTTGAAAAAATCTAACTTCATTAGTTTTTCATATTTAACATAATTGTAAAAATAAAATATCATTTTAATTAATCTAACTCATAAAACTCAAAATTCAATATTCTATACATTATTAACTAAGCTTCAATTTATGCTAAAATAAAAAGCTAATAATGGTGAAAGTGATTCTTACCTTCCAAACACAAGATATTAAAGAAATATTACAAAGGAAATCAAGCTTTCTTCGCCTTTTCTTCGTTCTTCCTTTAATTTTTGAAATTCTCACTTTAATTTTTGAAATTCTCACTTTAAAGTTCATAAACTCAATAAAAACCTTTAAATTTCTTGTTTAGATCATCTAAACCTTTTTTTTGTCTCTTAATCTAGCTTAAATTCTTTTTCTCTCGTAATTTGATGTAATTTGATGAAAAAGTGAAAAAAAAAACCCTAGCTCTTCTTCCTTGTTGAATTGCAAGCCATGGCTTAAGATATATACATTTATATAGTCACAATTTAAGTTATTTAATACAATACTTTTATGTTTAACTCATGTGTTTTATTTTTAATTTAACTGAAGACTTTATCTTAGTCCACATTTAAAATATTGCACTTAAAAGTTTATTTAATAAAAATTTCTTTTTAATTATTTATTTTTCTTCCATTCTAAATTCTAAATTTACTCTTTCCATCATTGGGTTTAATTTCCAATATTTTTTTAAGACTATAAAATTTTAAAACATAGGTTTACATTTGAAGACTATATGGCATTTCATATTTAATAGCGTTCAAATTTAATTTTCTAACAAGTATAGTAATAACAACAATAACACAACTTTCATTATCAATAAACATGCTATATGTTGTATTATTTATGTGATATCTAAAGTGAAATATGTTATTTATTTGTTGCTTTACATTATTCTTTTAAATCTGAACATTAAATGTTCTTCTAATCACCAAAATCCTTCCATCAGTTGGGTATTCAACATCACTACAGTCCTTGAGTGGTGGCATTTCATCTTTTTTAGATTTGTTTGTTTCAAATTTTATATCTTCATGCTTTCTTATAACCATAATCATTTTGTTTGGACATTGTAAATCTATATGTTCACTCCTAAAACATCTAAAATCCTTAATGTCATAATTATGATTAGATTAGATCTTAGCTTTACCTTTTATTTTAGGCCATGTTTGTTTCTCGAAAAACAGTTTTTGGGAAACCATTTTCCAAACTTTCTTATGTTTGTCTGTCATTAGAAAAGTTGGTCAACGAAAAATATTTTCCAGTCAACGAAAAACACTTTTCGGTTAACGAAAATATTTTTTAATCAAAAAAAATTTTGACTTGGTTTTCAGGAAAGTGTTTTTCTTTTTAGCTGTGTTTGTTTCCCTGAAAGTGGTTTCCAAGAAAACACTTTCCAAACTTTCTTGTGTTTGTTTTTCAAAAAGTGGCTTCTGGAAAATCAATTTCCAAACTTTTTTGTATTTGTTTGCTGTTAGGAAAGTTGGTAAATAGAAAACACTTTCTAGTGAAAAGAAAATTTTGCTTAATTTTCAGGAAAGTGTTTTTCTAAAAAATTTGGGAGGAAAATACTTTCCAGAAATTGTGAAAAATTTAGAAACGTCATTATTTCCTGATTATATCAAATTTGATCCTCAAACTTTTGATTGCTATATATATTTTGTTTTGAATATTTATTTTTTAATTTCATTTCTTAAAATTTAATTTTATTATTAACTTTAGTCCTCATTTTTATAATTGTTATTTGCTTTTTTTCTATTATTTTTTTATTGAAATTTTTTTCTATCAAATTTGGTCCTAATTCTTTTGATTGTTATTTATTTTACTTGAAACACTTTATGAAATGTTAATTATTATTATTTTAATTTTTTCATCTTTTTTTTAGATTTTATCTTTATTATTTTAATTATTATTTATTTTATTTGAGATAATTTATGAATTTTTTTTTCAATTTCATTATTATTCAAATTTTTAATTTTTAATATTTATTCCTTATTATTTTAATAAACTTGAGAAAAATAAAATATTAATAAATTATTTTTTAGTTTATTTTCCATAACATAACCAAACACTGGAAAATATTTTCCATAACACTACCAAACATAAAAAAAAAATACTTTACTTTTCAGGAATTTATTTTTTCCAGAATTTACTTTCTAAAAGGAAACAACTTTCCTGCAAACAAACAGAACCTTAGTGGTCAAACCTTTTCTCCTAACCCTAGATAATTTGGCTTTATTGCCTATAATGTTTAGCTTTGATGTGACAATCTTTTCTTACCTATAATTCAATCTCCAAGCTGAAATGAAACCTTAACTATCTTATTGATGCTACTCTTTTCTTGAACTGCCTCTCTATTTTATAGCTATATTAATCATATGTTCAAGATCAATATAACACTGTAACTCAACTATATTAGCTATATTTTTATTAAATCCATTCAAAACATTGCTATTATAGCTTTTCTATCCTCCATGACATTAATTCTAATCATGAAAATCTTTATTTTTTTTATGGTAATCCTTTATACTCACAGAACCATAAAACAAATTTGCAATATTTTATATAATTCTTTATAATAATGGCAAAAAAAAAACCTCTTTCTCATGAGTGCTTTTATCTCATTCCAAGTCTTTTTAGTCTCTCTCCATTTCTCCTTCTTCACAAGACAAGTTGATCTTATCAAATAATGCATAGTTAGTAAATATAATAACAATAAGTTTTATTTTTTTTACCTCAAAAAGTAATTATGACAACAAAAAATCAACACCATTTTTTTTCCACTCCAAATAAGCTTCCAAATTGTTTTTGCCTTGAAAAGCTATAATCTTCATCTTAATGTTGCCCAAATCTCTATCTAAACTATTTTAAAATCCATCCTTCCTATATTCTCTCTTGTGGCTGAATTACTCAAGTAACTGTACAATTTGTTTAATATGTTATGTAGTCAATCATTTAGTTACACATATCATTATTATATTAATGTAAGTACATATTTATTATTAATAAATACTTAATTTATCTTTGATATTCATATAATATTAAATTAATAAACTTAGAGTAAAGTTAAAGTTTATAAGATAAAAATATGTTGTAAAGAAAATTATAAAGTTGTTATAATCATAAAAATTTTATTGTATCAAAGCATTATTTCTAAAATGTTCTTAGTCATGCTCTCTTAAATATTGAGCATTCATTAGAGTCATAGGAACTAAAAACTCACCCCAGAAGAATCTATAATAATAAATATAAATAATTAGCCATTTTGGTTCTTAATACTTTATTTTTTTTTTGTTCTTTTATAAGACTTTATTTAACCAAGATCACAAATAATTTCTATTTTAAAAAAAAAATAGATGCCACAACTAATTTTTAGAGAAGATAAATAATTTAACAAAAATAGAGCATATGAGAAACTCAAAGATAAAAGATATATAACTTGATTTAAAACCTTGTTTTGATACCAATTGATGTGAACCCTATGGATATAAAGATCTAAAAACTCATAATCAACTCAACTCTTCAAACAAAAAGGTAATATCAAGTTTGTAATTGAACTTGACACAACAATAATTTGTAACTAGACACCAATACTATAAGTGACGAAACCCTCACCTAAAATTTATAAATAGACGTGAACAAGAAGTATAAAAAAAATTATAAAGCTTGATTAATTATTTAATAAGTTAGAGTTGTTAAACGAAGAATTAAAAAGTATGAGTAAAACTTGGCACAATAATAATTGTTAAAATCAAAGTCTTTCCTAAAAAAAAAACCTAAATACAAGCTAAATGATTCTATTTATAATATGCAAAAATATCCTAAATAACACTAAAAAATAATAATAAAAGAGTTCTAAAAAAATTAAAAAAAAATCATAAATCAACAACAAAAACTAACTCAATTATCACACAATAGCTTATGAATCTTAGTGTAAAGCCATACCAATATTCGATTGCCATGAAATTTTAAAATAATATAGAGAAGACCTCTAAGAACTTGTGGTAAAATTTTGGAATAATAAAAAAGGTCAAATGAAAAATTATATTTGTTAAAGTAAAATTATACATTAAAAAAATAAATCTTTAATTGTTAAAGTTAATTAACTCATGAAGTAGATAGATCGAACCCTTCTTATGCATGAATTAATTTGACTAAGGTCTTATATTTACTTGTTGATATATCCTCCATGAAACCCATTTTAACCCAAATATTCCAAATAAACTCATTTAATATATTTTTGAGCTTTGTTGCCTTTTATCCTGTAATTAACATAATTAAAATTACAAATGATTTTTTGGTACAATCTTGATTGTATCACCTTTGTTTTACTTCACAAACACGCATGTATGCTAAAATTCTATTATATTATTAGTATGCATGTTACATCTTTGATTTGATATCAATTACAAGTTTGAATACATGCTTCATATGTATGCTAGAATTCTATTATTATATTTGTGTTAAAAGTATGTTTGCTATAAGTTTTTAATTTACTTACTTATAGATTTAAAATTTTACAAAATTTAGAATATCTTCTATGTTTGAAATGCTTTTATTATAATAAACTAAACATCCCTATACAAGTATAATTATTTTTAGAAAACAATTATGTGCATTGTAATTATCTCTAAGGCTAACTATCATCTAAATATATAATTTGTTTTTCAAGTATCACCAGCAAGTTTATAGAGAAGTTTCATATTGCTTGTAGTTACCACTTGTACACTAATAATAGATCTTACAATGAGAACATGCAATTAAATAGAAGAGGTAATTTAATAAGAAATGAGAACTCTATTGTTTAATTTAGTTTTTGAAAGATTCTAAAATTAAAATATCATAATATATAGGAGATATAATATTTGAATGTCATATTTTTATTTTTTTTGTGATCTCTCTATTTTCATGTTGATGCCTCCTTTTTAGATATTTTATAAAAATGTTTAACTTCTAACTACTACGAGGATTCATCTACTAAATAAAAATCCATTAATTTTAACTTCAAAGAATTCATAGAATGATCTATTCAAATTACTAGATGTCCTTTTTTATTGGATATAAAAGTTTAGCCTATATCTATAATACTATAAATTATAACAAAAATAAGTGTAAATATATGACAAAACATAATAAGTTATTGATTCTTCATTCTCCTTATTATAATGCTATTTGGTCGTGTTAGTTTATGCAAGATATAGGAATTGTCTTGTTTAATTGTTAAAGTACTTTTGTTTTTTAATAAACAATTAAGAAAAACCTCTAATTTTATTATATACATAGTTTTTCAACTAGGTTATTGCCTTTATACCTACAAGATTATAACAAAATTTACCTTTTGATAGCTCGAGTCAAATGGTTTTGATTGAGGCTTATAAAAATAATTCATTAAAAAAATCTCATTACACTTCTAAAAACCCCTAAATTAACTACATTACAAATATATAAATAACAACTCCACTTTTTATGTTTTCTTTTATTCAACTATTTATTTGCTATGTTAATATCTCCTATAAACTCTGATAATTATATAATTTTGTTCAAAATAAAGCAACTTAAAAGAAAAGTTGTTATACTTTTCATTACATTTTAGTTCTTAATTTTTAAAATTTATTTACAATTAAATTACATATAATTAATCATCTCATTTTAATTTTTGATTAATAATTTTTATATATGTAACCTATTAGATTCTCTAACAGATATAAATCATAAATCTAAATAAAATAAGATTAAATAAATTAATTTATTATCAACTTAACAATTAATATATTTATATTTAAATATCAAGTACAATGTTTAACAACCTGTCATGATCTCTAAATGTTAAGAAAATCATAAGTAATTTGATTTGACTTTTCAGTAATTAATTTCTCAATGTAATGATTATCCCTTCATCATGAATGTATCAATTTAGATATTATAGTATGAAATATATTTACTTCGTTAAATCATGTTAGTTTTCAACATTATAGTCAATAATTCCTTGAATAAGATTTTACAATTCTTTTCAAAACTTATTTGACCTTGAGAGCATATATAATATTTTATCTAATTCACCTAGGATAATAAATCATCTTTTAATTATTTAAATATTTTTATATAATTTATGATATACTCAATATTTATTTATTTGTTAATTTTAATTAGGACAACATGTGATCTTGATCAAAACATAATATTCTCTATATAAAATAATTTAATAATATCAAGTATAAGGATCACTTACACAATTATCATATGCCTTTTCATATATATATAAATGATCTTTCTATATAAAATTCTCTTACTTATCAATTTAATGTGCATATCATTTAACAATCACTTACATATTAAATTCAAATATCCCTCGTACTTTAGTTTATGAGAACAACTATTTTTTTATAATAAAAAAACATAATATATATCAGTCTCATCAACTTTAATTAATATATAATTTTAATTAAAAATTAATCAGGAATATTTACAAACAATACTTTAATATAATAAGAATATTATAATTGTAACTTCATAATTTTCTTTAATTTTTTTTTATGAACTTCAACTTTATTCTAAATTTATTAATTAAATATTTAATTTATCAGTCCAATATCAATAAATATTTAAAAAATTATTAACAATAAATGTTTTTTCACATAAATAAAATCAATGCTATAGTACATATTTACTATTACTATCAGGCTTCCTCCCATGGATAATTTCTCTGACGTAATGCTATTACTAGAGAGGAGGAAGCACTTCGACCGATGCCCTTTATGGACTCCACCTTCGGTATCTTAAATCTCCTGTAACTACTGTCTATCTCGTAGTTCCTCGAACATCATTAATTCGATTTCAAGCCCATTCTCTGCAGCTATATTTGTCAACATCTGTAACCAATCTCTCTCCCTTCAGAAGCCATTGGTCATGCTCAGTGAACTTGGCAAAAAATTCTTCAGTTTATGATTACTGATCACCATGCATTCAATTACTAATTCTATTTGCTGCTTTTGATGTTAGCCCTGTTATTATCAGCAGCTTGTATTCGGGGAGCAGGCCGTCACTCTTGCTCTATCCTGGGATTTGAAGAAACAACATCACAAATACATGCAGGAGCTTTGATAGAACACTTCACCAATAATCTGAAATTAATTGTATATTTTATTTAACTTGCAAGAATTATTTGCTCCTCTCAGGTAACTTCAATGCGCTTTGGCATTGGTCAACCAATAATCTTGTATTATTACAATATCAATTACAACATACTCATCCTAATTTTTATCTCAAAGTGCAAACGAATGTGATTCCCATACAGCATCCTCTCCAGTTCAAATTTCCATAGCCAGACTAGTGGCAAACTTAAACCAAGGGCTGGAGTCGTAATCTTAACTGAGCACTGGCATCTCAACAGTGATCGGTGAAGATGAGTTTTCATAAAACTTAAAACAGTCAAGATGATAGATCAGGTTGCTTCATCTTATTTACGCGCCCTTGGAGCATGACTTGGGAATTCAAGAGCCAAAAATCAACTCTTTCAAAGACCTAAGAGGTGAGCTGTATCCATAAACTACAGTGTCTCTCCATAGAGCCATACCTGTAAGGAAGGGAAACTTTTATGTTCAGCGCTATCACAAGCTCCGCATAAGTGTAGAATGTTGCTTACTTGCCCACTATTTTCTGGGCATGTGGGGTCGGGTCGCAGGGGCAGGGGCAGGGAGTTATCTATGCTAAATTCCAAACATAGAATACACGAGGATAGAGGGGCTACCTATCCATGAAACCAAACCAGCTGTTGCTGCCAAAAGAAATTTCCAACTGATGCTGTTGAAACTGCATCATAATTGAAGTTCTTCAGTTGCTAAGTCTGAAAAAAGAAAAATAGCTAGCAATTGCAGATGAAGATTCACTAACAGAAGATAACTTACTAGTACATGCATAAAATATTCCCATAACCATAGAAAAGGGAAGCCCATGTAGAACCAGTGAACCTGCAAAAGGTGACCATGCATCTGTCAGATCCGGAAATTAATCTCAAGATGGATAATCTAATGCACTGAAATATCAAAGACAAATCAAGAAGATTTTTTATTATCATCCTAACTCATGGTTAAGAAGTGTTTAATATGATTAGTGCCCCCCTAGAGTGTATAGATAAAGATTTATAAATCAGAAGTGTCATTATTAACCTGGCAGCAGAGCAGCCTCCTCACCATTCTCACTATGAAAATAGACTAACTTTACCTACAAAAGCCATTTCTCTCATTTTCTTCCACAACCCCACCCTCGTTTTCAGGATTTTAATAAAAACTTTTGTGTTGATGTCATTTTACTATTCCTTGGTGATGAATTACTGTTAGCAGCTGTCAGTTATGGAGCATTGTGGTGGTACACAACTGATGAGTAAAGTTCTTGTTAAATAAAATATAATGTTGAGACATGTCTAAAAAATGTAGCAGACTGGTCGGAGTCCCTTTTCCTGACTCCTTTTGTAGTCAAGAAAAGCAAGCATATTGAGAATTCTCAAGAGTTGAGAGTATTAAAAATGAAGTAAATCAACTATACTTATTATAGAAATAAGGTGTTAGCATGTGAGATGATCACTGAAAAACTAAGATTGCATATAACTATGAAATTTTAGAAAGTTTAGCATAAAAATGGGTATATCTTATCTGTAGAAAAATGAGAGGCGTAGAGAATGATGGGGTAAAAAGCAGTACCACATGAAGTCACGAGTAAAAAGGGCACGAGGGATCATAAGTCCATTTCCAATCATAGCAAGCAGCATTGAGAAAGCCGATAAACCTTTAATATTATCAGGATTCAGGAAATTTGTCCACTGAATAAGAAGCATGAGTCTTGGTCAGGGATGCAAAGATGAAATGCCTGATTCGATAAGCCAAATTCTCAGAGAAAGACCACATATATTACCATTTGTGACACTGGCATCCACATGAAGAGAAGTGTTGCTGTCCATCCAGATATTCCTCCAACAAATTTTACACCTTTTTCAGAGAGTTTTCCTGTTCGTGCCTGCAAAACTTAGCAGGTAAGTCTAAAGGGGTGCTGAATCAAAAGGAAGATTTCCTATGAAAAACAAAGAAAGGGGAAGGAAATTGCAAAATTATAAATCTAAACACGAGTTTCAAACAGGTTTGCTAGGCATTATGAGCAAATTACTTCAGTATCATCTCATTGTCATTACTCATTAAAAGCCTGAAATCTTAAAAACCATTATAGACGTGAAGGATGCAGGCACGGACATATTTGCTATCAGCTATAAAATTTGTACTCAATCGGTCCTCTTTATGAATGTTTACAGCATCGCCCGTCATTTGAGCTTACGTTAGTAAACTTAGAAGCAAACTCCATTCAAACAGAATTAAATCATCCACTTCTACATGCTTTCTCTTTGCCAACCTTTAAGGGTAAAAAATGACACGTGATTATATCAATATGACCAAAGGCGGAATAAAACCCGAAAAGCTTACCATGACAACAGCTGCTATTGCTGTGACAAAAGATATTACCCCTGGCAAAATGGAGTTTGGTATATATGGGACAAATGTAGACCACATAACCTGCACTCAAATTTACAAACCATTAAAAGAATATTTCATGAATACTTAAAGAGTATATCAATATTTTTAATCCCACAACAGCCAAGATGAACACATAAAGATGAGAAAAGGCATGGGTGCATAAGTATTTAGAGGTGTGTAAAAGTGAGACAGAAAATGGGGTACCTGAGGGAGGACCGACAATCCACAAACAGTGATAAAATCTTCCCAGAAGCGCCAGATTCCAGCACTGAGCATTCCATAGTAATTCAAGAAATTTAATAGCAAGCCAGTTGCTACAACAACTGAAGTGACCATATAGTAAGGCAGGGGCATGGCCTCTGCCATTGCAAGCTGGGCAATTACAACGTAAATCGAAACCACTCCCAGTGTCTGCACCACAATAACCTCGGTTTCCCTCTTTTTCGCAAAGTAGGACAGCAATGAAAGGTTTCCAAGCAGCCCAGTTAACATCCCCTGCATTATGCAAACTCAGAGTTCCACGTTTCAATACAGCTAATAAAACAGTCGTCCCATTTCAGGTCATGGGATAGCAATCATCCCATTTGATCATAAAAGGGAAAAAGATAAAACAAAAGGTGGGAAATTATGGGTATCACTCAATTAATCAGGCATATGAAGAAGCTACGAGTGAGTAAAATAAATAGAAGAAAAGGAAGAGGGAAAGGTGAGAAAATTACCAGCCATGGTACAGCCAAAAGGGCAGTTTTATTTCCAGACATAAGATTTTTTGCATTGAGAATGATTTGAGGCATTTGGAGCAACAAAAAAGGGACATTTGATCCTCCAGAGAATTTGGCTGTCCAAGAGTCCCATTCTTCAATTTCCTTACTTCTACTATTCTTTACCTTCACTGTTGAACCCTTTTCAAAACACAAACAACAAAATCCTTAATCCAACACAAAGTCGTCACCATCAACACAAATCATAAGGTTTTAGAGTGAGCAGTAAATTACCTGATCAAGAGGGTAAGGGACGTCAGAGTCAAGAGCAGGAACTGGAATGAGTCGGCGATGAAGTGAATTCAGAGAGAGTGAGTGAAGATGGAGGAAAGCCTTCGATGGAAATGATTGAGAGTGGTGAGGAGGAGGGCAATTTGAGTGTAATGAAAAAGAGTGGCAGTGAGATGGTGCTGCTAGGAGTGACTTGCTAGCAGCAGCTGCTGCTGGTATCAGAGAATTTGCCATTTTCGTTTTTGAGGGGAGAACCAGAGATTGAGAGAGGGAAAATCTTGTACATACTAATAAGGAAAGGAAAAGTTAAAAATCAAGTTGGAGACTTGAGATTGGGCAGTGAGTGTTTACGAATCTCCAGGTGACATGTGGCTCCTTCCTTGCGGTGGGAAATAATACTTTTTATATAATGAAATACTTATTTTCTTTCTTTTCTTGATTTGTAAATATGAGGGCACCGCCTGACATTAAAATCCTGCTTGGTACTGCTTTGTAAATTTGAGATATTTTTATATTTAAAATTATTTTAATATATTAATATAAAAATTAAATTTTTAAAGATGACTGGAATGAGGTGTCGGGCTGTCCATATAATTGGTGTTCTAGAGAAACAGCACAGGAGTGCTTGAAATTAGCTTGGTTTATCTCATAATATAATATAAGAATAGTTATTTTTTAATATTTTTTATTTTAAAATATATTAAAATAATATTTATATTAAAAAATTATTTTTAATGTCAACCTAACCTAAAAATATTTTAAAAAATAATTTAAAATTAAAAATATAAAATGTTTTAATTTTTTAAAATCATTTTTAAAACATAAAAGCAAAATATTCTTTAATCCTTTTTAATAAACAAATAAAAGGGAAGAAGAGACAAGCAGCGGTGGATCGGATCTTGTTTTACTGAGCTAGAACTGGGACTGGGAAGCAGGATTCTTGGTAGCTACTCCTCGTTGAGTTGACTGGGACTCCATTGATGGATCTCAATGAAGAAATGATGGGTTTGTTTTTTTACGGGATCTCCGGCCATGCATGGGTGCTCCTGCTGCCGCTGCTTTCAGCCACAGCTCACATGTGGTGCATTGACTTTTTGACCTTCCTTTTCTTCGTCTTAAACCCATAAAAAATTAATTAATTTCATTAATATTTGTTTAATACAGAGATTAAGCACCAGTTGACACGTAACAACTTGAACTAAGCACTCCAAATGAGGGTGGAAAAGGAATTAAAATCAAATTAAATTAAAAAGGAAGTCTGTTTAAATAGAACGCGCTCAAAATAGGAAACGGAGATGGCGGATGAAGAACTGTTTTTTTTTTTTCTAGATATCCGGGTTATCTTATATATACCATAATTAATTTTATAATTTATTAAACATTTTATAAGTTTAATCCTACAAGTGTAATGAATATATAAAATATTACGGGGTGATAAACATGTATTGAAAGATTCGAATACGAGTAAAAAAAATAAGTTTCTTTCACCGGCTACCACTTGAAGTACACGAAGATTTTTTTTTATTATTATTTATATAGGGTGTTTAGACCAGTTTACACGTATTATAACTAATCTTCACAATCTATTAAATACCCTATAAATTCAGTAAATATTTAAAGCATCGCGAGTGACAAACATGTATTTCATGGCTCGAACCAGGTGCAAGGCTAAGCACTGAATGCCGAAGAACTGTTTCTTGTCTTCATTTATTGCACTTGTGTCGCGTGATTTAAATTAACCTTTATGAGCTGTCAAAGTTGGCTGGAATAAAAAGAAAATTGATGGAAAACAGTCCTGGCGAGTGGGCTGCGCTTGCGCAACAACCACCTAGCTTTCGACGCTTTGTTGCTCGCACCACCAGGTCGGGGAGGCAAATGAGTGTGTTCGTGGTGTCGGTCTCCTCCATTGGAGCTGAGAGATAAAATGTCGAGAATGAGGCTACTTCTACTGGACAAATCGAATGGCTATGTATTTTTTTCTCTCTCTCTTTCTTGTGTTAGGGTTTCTGCTCTCCATATTTTAATCTTTATGTGTGAATCGATTCCTATTTATATTATCTAAGATCCCATGTAAAATATGAAAAATTAATCTGGAAAAATAATGTTAAGTATTTATACTGTTTCATTCGTAATCAAGGGTTCCTAATTAATTAATTTCCTTTTCTAACATGTAGGATCTCTTCGATAATTTTTTAATTTTACTTGATCCTTCTTTTTTTTTTCCTCCTGTTTTACATAACCTCCAATTTATTTATTTTTAGATACTATGCTTGGTCCTTTGTCCTCTTTTCTTTTTATTTCACTCTCTAAACTCTTTTTTTTTAATTATTATCATTATCTTGATAAGAATTAAATTAAATACCAAAAATTAAATTGAACTAAAAATATAATTTTTAAAAATATATATAAAAAAATTCAACAGTCAAGAAACAAGTTTTGAAAAAGAAAAATAATAGTACCCAAATTTTTTTTTCAAAATGAAACAATTTCATCTGTCCTCAAAACAACATAAAAACAAAAACAAGTCTCGTAAAGAGATTACTAACCTTAAAAAAATCAAAACAAATCTCATTGATAAATGACTACCCTCAAAATAATTAAAAAATCAAAATGAGTCCCATCAAAAAATAACTATTCTCAAAACAATAAGAGATGATTAGCCTTAAAACAACAACAACAACAATAATAAAAGTAGTTTCACAGGGAGGTGACTAACCTCATAATCAAATAATTAAATAATTTGTCTTATTAAAATATGACTTTTATTATATCAAATAATCAATATAAATAGTCTCATTAAAAAATAATTATTCTCATAGTCAAATAATCAAACATTGTCTTATCAAGAGATGACTATCCCTATAATAAAATAATTAAATAAATAGTTTTATGGGAAAGTGATTGCTCTTAAATTAATTAAAACAAACATAATCTCATTGAAAGCCAACTACCCTAAAAAATTCAACACAATCTCTTCGAGAGGCAACTACCCTTATAATTGAATAAATAGACGTCATTGCACTTAAATCAAATGATCAAATAAATAGTTTTAGTGTGAGGTGATTACCCTCGTGTCAAGTAATCAAACAAATAAGTTCATTGGAAGATGATTGCTCCTCAAATAAAGTGTTACCCTTATTCCAAAGTTTAGTTTAACTTACCTAGCTATGTAATTCAACCAAAGATATCTTGATCGAGACTCAGCTTAAACTTTCTAATTATAAAGTTTAAAATTTCTTAATTATAAAATTTAAAATATAAAACATGCACTTTTCTGATGACAAAACTTGAAACTTCCTAATTAGAGGGCTTGAAAAATTCATTATAGTAGGGTTTGAAAACTTTTTAATGACATGGTTTGGAACTTCTTGATTGCAAGACTTGAAACTTCTATAATAGAGCTCGAAACTTCCTAATAAAAAGGCTTGGGACTTCCTCATTATAGGTGTTAAACTTTTTAATGTGAGGGCTTAAACTTTTTAATGGCATGGCTTTAAATAAAAGAAAAAAATGGTATTAAAAAAATTTATTATTAAATTAATGAGTTTAATTTGAAATAAAAATACTACTTGAAAGAATTTATCATCAAATTGATGAGATTTACTTGAAATGAAATGTTTTTTTTTTTAAAAAAAATTGTTATTAGACTAAAGGGCTTAGCTTGAAATAAATTTTTAATTGAATTAATGGGCTTAATTTTGTTATAAACTTTTTTAATAGAAAATTAATATCAAACTAATGAGCTTTAATTGAAATAAAATGTTATTTGAAACAAATTTATCATTGGACAAATGGGCTTAACTTGAAATAAAAATATTATTTAAAAAAATTATTATCAGACTAGTGGGCTTTACTTAAAATAAAATATTATTTAAAAGAAAAACTTTTCATGAGATTGATGAGCTTGATAGAAAAAATATTATTGTGATTGAAAGCATTTGTTTGAAGAAAAAATTATCATTGTTGTTAATTGACTTGAAAAAAAGATATTATCATGACTAATAAGATTGATAAGATTAAAAATAATCCAATTGAGGGATGACTAAGCTTAACCTGTTGAAGCAATATAAGTCAAGAATTTCATAAATTAACATGAGACTTGAGTTTTTTTTTTATACTCGTGGCTGATTTTGTTTCTAGATAATACCTTATAAAGCTAAGACATATTTTGAAAATTCCATCTTTTTTTTTCATGTCAATTTCATTTTTCAAGATCTTTAATTTCATAAGTATCAATAATAATTAAGTACTTACTTAAATTGTTTAAATGACAAAAAATTCCACCAATACTCTATTAGTTTTTCATTTGTTCATTAGTTAAATATGATTTATTCATCCTATTATCTTGGCTATATTGATTCTTTTTATCATTGCCATACAAGTGTAAAATAAGAGTATCTTTTCATTACTATTTATTTTCAAAATCACCATAAAAAAGTTGTCGCCTCTACTATTTTCAACTTGTGATGGAGTTCTTTAAATCATCATATAACTGTAGTTTTTACCATAAGTTTTTTTAAACTAAAATGTCCCTATTTAACCTAGCTATATTTATCTTTCTCATAACTATCATGAGGCATGCATGCATCATCACCACTATTTTTTTCAAGAATCTTATTGTAAAATATTTTTTCTTTGTTTTTGATACCAAATTGCAAATTCTAATGATTATGCTCATATAAATCTAAATTTTGAAATGAAATTGTTGTGATACAAATTTAAAAGTATTTTTAACAAATAAATATTTAGGTTTCTTTGATTAAAAACCTAAAGCATGTCATTCAAAAGCTAGATACAGCTTTGGAAATTTTTTTGTTAGAATAAGAAAAAAATAGATTTGTAAAAAAAAGACTATCCATAAATTTCTAACTATTTCTAAGAAATGGCATGAATAGATTTTTCAATATATATAAAGCTATTTTATAAGGGAAAAAATTGGTTTTCAAAAGGAGAGTTTTGACTTTTTTTAAAAGGAAAACATCTTGCTTTTTGTTGTGTTTATTTGCCTATTTATTGGTGAAAACTCATGAATCAATCTCATAAAGGATCATATGTAACCTATAAATAGATCATGATTTTTGCTTGACAATCATTTTCTTTTTTCTTTAGAGGCTACCACTTATCAATATAAACAAACTCTTTTTTTTTTCAAAAAAAAACTTTTAAAAGCATATAATATAGGCTAGAGAACTTGATTATAAAAAAATAAGATATATATATATATATATATATATACAGCTCAAATGGTGTTTAAGGTTCTAAAAACATATAATCATTTTCTTTATGGAGATCTTTTAGGCTTATTGCCTTGATTTTAACATTAATTGATCTCACCTTAATCTCAATTCTTCAATCTCTATCTCATTATTTGTCGTTGACATTTTTCTTCAATTTTAGACTTTACAACATCATTAAGGATACTTTTTGAAAAAAAAATGGGTTGGAGTACTTTATTTCACATGAAAAACTACAATCAAGTAAAGCTTATTATGATGTTTTTTGCAAACATAAGAATAAATATGGAGCATAGGATTGTTATTCAAAATAAATCCGTGTAACTTTAGCTAAGATATTAGTTATATCTAATAAAGGACCTAGAGTATTTGAAGTCAGAGTTATAAAAAAAATTGATGGTTTTATATATGATGAAGATGTGATCATGCATACTAATAAGCATGACTTTGCATTAAGTGTAAAGGTTAATGCGGTTAATCAGCATAGAGTCATTGCACACAATATTCTATAAAAAAAAAGGTGTAATGAGGTTAAATTCACAAACATGTGCTAGATAGATTGTATGAATTGATGTCACCATATAAACCTACCATATATTATGATGAGGAACATGATAATGGCTCATGACTAAAAACATAAGTTTTTTTTTATGATTAGTATCTAACTTCTATCTTTGACCTTTTTTAGATATTGTTGATGGATATAGATAAGACACTGTATTTAAAAAACATGAAGATAAATAATAAAATTATTACTAAAATGGGATATGTTCTAAATAAAAATAGTGTTTGGATATCTAAGAACCAAATAGGAGAACAAACTATGAAAAAAGCATAATATGATAATGGTGGTTATTAAATTGAAGCTATATTTGAATCATTATCTCTTGCTTCATTACTTGAAGCAGCTTCTTAGAGTTCCTAGCAATCAAGGATCGAAGATTGACCACAATGTATTGAGACGAACATAAGTCATTTTCAGGACACACAGGACCATATAGTCAACGATTTGCAAGATAGCAAAAGTGTGATGACCTATTTACTCTTTTGATATCCACTATCCTAGATGATTGTATAAAAAACATTTACATTTTGTTTTATACTTTTTATATTTTTATGCTTTTATTCCTTCATGATTGTAATGAATGTTGTATTTTATTTTAGAGATCATGTCATGGATGTTTTATTCCTTTTATGATTTTCATTATTCATTATTTTCTCTCATTGTTAATGCCTAGGTATATTTTTTTTAATGATGCCAAAAGAATAGAAAATAAATATGAAAATAAAATGATGAATTTCATTGCAAAAGATAATGCACAACTGATTACTGTTTTATATATATTGCATTGCAAAAGATTGGGGAAGACACTGTTTCACATCTAAGTTATCAATTTATTATCATCATAAAAAAGGAGAGATTGTTGATCTTTAGGTCATATATTTATGTTTTTTTTTATATGTTTTGAAAATAACAATAAAATAAAAATAAGAATATATGTTATTAAGAATAAGTCTTTAACAAGTCCATATAAAGATTACATTAACAAAGGCTTTCATAAAGAAATCAATAAAGATGTCCAAGATAAAAAGTAAGTGAAGACTTAGACTTAAGTGTTCTTTTTAGTGTTTATGAAAAATATGTTACCTAAAACCAACAACCACCATCAATTCATCCTTTAGCAGTGACAACTCATTTTTTTTATTTTCAGAAGTAATATATTAACCTCACAACCATCCTTCTCACGACCAAGTCAAATTCCAACAAACATGTCATTATTCAATCTTACAATGTCGTCTTTTCCAGTTTTGATTACTAGGAACAACACCACCACCACAATATCCATTAATCAATAATAGAAAGGGTGAAACTGAGAGAAACAAATTTAGGGAGAAAATTAAAAAAAAACTAATTGTGTTTGTGTGATTTTGTTTTCTTTTGCAAGTAGTGGTGACATTTATTACCAACTTAGAAAGAAAAAAAAAAGAGAGATGACGATTCAGATCCACCAAGTATTGATCTAAAAAAAGAAGATGACAATTTAGATCAATTAGGTATTGACCTCCTATGAATGGCAACTCATGATTTCAAGTGTTAGTAATGGTAGTGACTTGTGGAAACCACATGCCACAACTGTTCTACTATTATTTTTTAAGCTTCAGTGCACCATGACATCTCCTTTGACCATTCAAACCTTTTCTTAGAAACTTTTCTTTACATTTTTGATGATTTTGTGTTTGCTATGATTGTTATGAAATTGTGATAATTATATATATGTGATTGCAAGTTAAGTGAGTTATTTAGAAGAGGAGATATGTGTGTATGTGTGTGATGCATGAGTTTAATTTTTAGCATATGTTAAAATAAACAAACAATCAAACAATATATCATAATTTTTTTCTCAAAAACTTGCATCAATGCCAAGCATAAAAAACAAGAAAAGAAGAAGCATAAAAATTTATCTTTGGCATAATTTTTGTTAAATACTATGTTTAGCATTAAAAAAATCATTTTATGTGTTTTAATATCATAAAAATATTTGTGTTTTTGGCATTTGTATAAAAAAATATTTATTTTTATTTGTATGTTTTTGGACATGATAACAATTTTATCAATTCTATTAAAAACTTAGTCCTAATAAATAGCTTATTGGACCTACATAAAAAAAATATATACCATGATTTTGTTAATTATGAATTTTTGTACTGTGACATCGTTTATTTTTATTGTTAGTAAAAAAAATATACTTTTTTATCATTATTTTCATATATATTTTTTTTGTCTATAAATATTTTTTTTTAAATTTTTGTCAGTTGTGAATTGAGCTGGGTTGGCATGATTTCACATAGGCTCAAATTTCATAAATGTTCTATGACACAATCAAAATATTGATATTTTGTCTCAAGTACATGAGTGTTGAAGTAATAAATAACGCAGCAAAACCAGAATTGAACCACATGAAGTTTAACTACATAATAATAATGAGGAGGAGGACTTTGAAATGTAAGATTAATGTGAAGATTAAACAATGATAAAAACAATTATCAAAGTTAGAGGATCCATTAATAATATTTCAAATAAGTATAATATAAACTTTTTTTATTACTCAACTAAAAACCACATATAAAGAAAATTCTAATAAGATGATTTGTCATTAATAACTTTTTATAAATTATTAATATGATCATGTTAATTATCTTATTGAAGCAACATCAAACTTTTAAATATTATCAGGAATTCATAATGCTAACTTATGTTAATAACAAATCAAGTTCTTTTCATAGCATAGGTATAGGTTATACTATACAGTTGACTATGGAAGTGTTAATCATTTATTGTATCAAGTGTTATACAATATAAATTTACATTAACTATTTATTAAGAATTAATAAGATAAAAATGATAAAGTTTATTAATAGCAAGATGTTTATGATATAATCATTAGAATCCATATTGAATTTATATTATACTTATCCTAACACCATTAGTGAAATCTTTTTACCTTGATATAATAAACCTTTTTATGCCTAAACATAATGAAGAATAAAAACATATATAAATAAGAGGAAAATATGATTATATAAGTATAGTAAATGAAATGAAAGATATAAACAAAAGATTAATGAAAGTCAAACTTAAACATTACAAAAATACAAAGAAAAAGAGCAGCAAGAATATGATTTGATCTAAAAACTAAGATGCCTAAATGCATGGTAAATGCCTTCTTTTATAGGTTAAAACTCAAAACTATTGATTTGATGACTAATTGTTGAGTGAGTAATCATCTTTTGACTTTGTAACAATCCTTATCTTCTTATCTAAATATAATATCATTGATAACATCAGAATTTGAAAAGATAGTCTTATGAAAGTTCTGGGAAATTGTTCAGTTTTTCAACAAAAACAGAATTGGTGCATTTGAACTTTTAAAACTTGAGATATTGAACACTGAACAATATCTAGGTTGTATGGCAAATTCTGACTTCTCTATTATTGCTATAATTTGAACTTGAAAAAAGCTTTTTTGAATCTTTGACTCTTCATAAAAGGTTTGGGCATATGACTTAGCTTTCCATCCACATAGACCATATTAAAATCCAAGTTCTATAGCTTTAGTTATGATCTAATAACCAAATGATGCTTCAGTTTAGACTGAACCAGCATCTCTTTTCTAAGCTTGACGCTCTCTTTGTTTTTATTTTTTTTTTATTTTTAGTAGTTAAGCTCATCAATTAATCCTTTGATTTATATGATAGACTTACATTTAAGATAAATATTTATCATAAATTAAAGGTATATTATATTATTATATATGTTATTAATTATAAAATATGTTTTATTTAAGGAGTTATTAATACTTCAAGTGCAAAATGATGATATAAAACCTTAATAAAAATACATTGTTAAGTACTAATCATTCTAAAAGACAAAATGAGTTTAGAATCCAATTCATATTTAAATTATAAACAAGCTCTTAATAAATAGAATGTGAATAAATCTAGAAAAACATAAGTAATGGCAACTTTTTATCTGAAAAGATTTGTTAAGGATGATGTCTTTATTTTTTTAAGTATAACTAACTCTTGCCTAAATCTTTGGAATCAATGTTAATTTTAAGATTCCTATTTCCTTTAAACTTCTAGGTGGTGACTTTAAATCTCTTATTTTCCCTATATTTTTCAAATTACAAACCATTAATTAGTTGTCTCGATGTCTACCGAGGTATGACAAGGGCTTTGCTGGATAGGCTATTAAAAAGAACTATGGTTGTAAGATGGTAAAATAATATTGTAGTTATCATCTCTTTTATCAATTTGTATCTTTCTTAAACAACCTTTTTGGATGATTACGAGTACAATATGATATTAAAAATAAATGTTTATTGATTTTTTCTAATAATTGGACTAATGTTTTCAGACAACAAAAATATTAAAAAAGAAATTCTACTAATGGGCTTAGGAATAGTAAAACTATAAAACTATGGTTACTGATTTATGTTGCAGTTTTAGGAATGTAATATCTCTATTGTTCCAGTCTTATCATATGATGAAAGATTCATAGAGTTTATTCATTTTATAATTCATTTTAACCTTTGCTTATAGAAATTGTTTCTATATTTTACATGGATCCCCCATTAATTCTATTTTATCCTTAAATCACCAAAGTTGCTAGTCCTTGAGGTTTTTATAGTCATGAATGAATCAATATAACATCCCTTCTTTTGATTGCTTCTATGTAGATTATGGTCATGAGTGATGGGTTTAATCGAAACCGATTTTCAATAGCATCTCTATATTGGTAAATAGTCAAAGTTTTCCTTTAAAATGTAACTTATGAAACTGATGACCAAATTTGCATCACCTTTACACTTGTATCATGGTGATAGCTCATAAATCGTGTTTTATCCTTGTCTTTTAAATTTTGCTAAGTACTATATTATTTTCCCGTTCTACATGGTAAATTAAATTATTTTTTTTTGAAATGTTAAAAAAAAATGTTCAATCATTGCTAATTCTAATAAATAAAAAATTAACTATGTAAAAATTAACTTAATTGACTTAACAAGTCCAAAAGCTACTTAGACAAGCAAAAAAAGCATAGTTTAATCTAATAAAATTTCAAGACAATATTTTTTTTTTAAAAAAGTATTAAGACAAGAATATATTAGATCAATTCGGCTTAACCTAAGTTCAAATATCAAATTCATGACTTGAATCATGAGATCATGATAACCTCATATAAAGTAAATAAAAAAAAATTATGAAGCTCAATTCTCAACCAATCTAATGTTTAATGATAAAATTAAAAATAAATCAATTAAAAGAAAGGAAAAAAAATAAAGGAGTAATTTAGGTTAACTTGACAAGCCTAAGTCATTGAGATAATCTCATAGAAAACAAATTAAAATAAATTATGAAACTTAATTCCTAATCAATTCAATGTTAAATAATAAAATTGAGAAAAATTAAATTAAAAAAACAAAAAAAAATCCAAATCAACTCAGGGTAACCCATTAAACCCCTAACCTGAGTTATAAAACTAAAATAACTTCATAGAAAGTATATCAAAACAAATTATGAATTCTAATTCCTAACAAACTCAATGCTAAAAGATAAAATTAAAAAAATAAATTAATTAGTCAAAGTTTTTCTCTAAAATGTGACTTATGAAATGGATAGCCACATCTGCATCACCTTTACACTTGTATCATGGTGATAACTCATAAACTGTGTTTTATTCTTTTCTTTTAAGTTTAGCTAAATACTAGATTATTTTTCCGAGCTACATGGCAAGTTAAATTAATTTTTTTAAAATGTAAAAAAAAATTCAATCATTGCTAATTCCAATAAATAAAAAATTAACTATATAAATATTGACTTAATCGACTTAGCAAGTCCAAAAGCTACTTGGACAAGCAAAAAAGCATAGTTTAACTTAATAAAATTTCAATACAACATGTTTCTTTAAAAAAATATATATATTGAGATGACAATATACTAGCTCAAGTCGGTTTAACCTAAGTTAACATATCAAATTCATGACTCGAATTTATAAGATTGTAAGAACCTTATATTAAGTAAATAAAAAAAATTATAAAACTCAATTCTCAATCAATCTAATATTTAAGGATAAAATTAAAAATAAATCAATTAAAAAAAGGATAAAAAAAAATAAAAAAAGTCAATTTAGGTTAACTTGACAAACCTAAGTCATTAAGATTCTCATAAAAAGTAAATCAAAATAAATTATAAAACTTAATTCATAATCAATTTAATGTTGAATGATGAAATTGGAAAAAAATAAATTAAAAAACAAAAAAAAATCAAATCAACTTGAGGTAACCTTAAACCTCTAACCTGAGTTATGAGACTAAAATAACTTCATACAAAATATACTAAAACAAATTATGAAGTCTAATTCCTAACTAATCTAATGCTAAAAGATAAAATTGAAAAAAATCAATTGAAGAAAGAATAAAAAAACTTAATTCAACCAAGTTAATCTGCAAAACCTGTGACCCGAGTCATAAGACTAGAATAATCCTACATAAATTAAATCAAAATAAATGATGAAACTCAATCCATAACAAACTCAATTTTAAAGGATAAAATTAAAGAAAAAACTTTAATATTAAAAAAATAAAAAAAGGTATTATTCCAACAAACAATACCTTATGATAAGGGGAATTGACATACAAAGAAAGATCAAGTTAGGTATGGTTAACCCACCAAACTCGTGACCTGTTCATGAAAGAGAGATTACTTTATAGAAAATATACTAAAATAATAAATTAAAACATGATACAAAACATAAGTCAATCAAGTTAACTTTTAAAACTCATAACCTGAATCATGAGAATTGGATAACCTTATAAAAAACAAATCAAATTAAATTATGAAGCTCAATTCTTAATAAATTCAATGTTAAATGATGAAATTAAAAAAATAGCAAAAAAACATTTTACTTGGAACAATACTTTGTAAAGAGAATAATAATGAGTTCCCTTCCTCTTCTAGTGTTTTGTTAATATGCCCAAACTAGAAGTGATTTGTTGATTGAGTCATATTTTCCATCTAGAGAAACAACACTAGTTTTGAGCATGATCACAAATGTACCCTAAAACAACTATGCTCTTATTTTTATTTAGGTACAAAGCTAAATGGGTGTCCACACTACATTATGGGTTTGATTAATTTTTTTTAATAGTAAAAAAGGATGCATAGATGATGATAACATTTTTGAAGTTACAAAAAATATATAGAACTTGAGTTAATTAATAATATGATTATAAAAAAAAGAAAATAACAAAAAAAAACAATGACTAATAAAAAAAATAACGTTTGCTAGTATTATGAAAATATACCCTCTAAATATTATTAAAAGATCTTAACGATCTTATTTGATAATAAAAAAAATTAAATAAAAACAAGATAACCTTTTAGAGAAAAAAATAAAAAGAATTCAAAGCTTAATTGCCGACAAATCAAATACTGAAGGATAAACTGAAGAAAAAATTAATTTTAAAAAAGAACAAGAAAACCTAACTTGAGTCAACATTGCAAATTCACTACTCATATAAAGAAAAATAAAAAGAAATCATGAAGCTTAAGGCCTAATAATTTAATGTCAAAGAATAAAATTAAAAATAATCATTTTTCAAAAAAATAATTTTAAAAAATAACCGAAGTCAATTGAGCTAATCTTTAAAACTAGTGATCTATTCGTGAGATCCAGATTATCTCGTAGAAGGAAAACACAAGAAAATCATGAAGCAAAATTCTCAATCATCTAAACTTAAATAAAATAAAATAAATAACAATAAAAAACAAGAACCAAAATTAATAGAAATACAAACTGACATGATACGTTTAATTTTTAAAAGAGTAGATACAGAACCCAATGCAAGGAGAGAGAAAATAAAGGGAAGAAGAAAACAATTCCACCAGAGCCTAACTATTATGTTGTTATATACATGTCTTTGGCACAAGAAAAAGGACATCGAGATGCTTTTAACACCTCAAACACAACTTAAAGAGTGTAGATGTTTTTCACTTTGGTTATGCAATATTTTTTTATTTTTAAATAATATTTTTTATTTATTAAAATATCAAATTATTCTCTAATTAACTTTATTGTAACTAAGAAGCCATGATAAAAATACAAAAAAGACTTTAGATACTAATTCAAAAAATCTTACTTCTAAAAGTAATTTAATCATTATACTATACATTAAAAAGTAAAAATTTAGAAAAGCCCCTAGTTGCTTCTTAAATAAATGTTACTTTTAAGGTTAATTTAATCATTTAACTATACTTTTAAAAATATAAAAGATAAAGTTATCCTCAATTAATTTGATAATAATTAATAGATTTTTTTTAAAAAATTATATTATCTGCAATAATCAATTTAATGATTTTGTTTATAAAAAATGAAAATATCAATATAATATTTTAATTCATAATATTTTATGTTTGTTTTTAAACACTAAACTTCTTTAGAATTTTGTTAATAATTGCACATATTCTATTAATATTATTTCAAATATTTTTTGAGTCTCACGTGAGTTTTTTTTCCCTTTGATGTTAAGAGTACTCATGAAAAATTTATATATTAATTAATTAAAGATATTTTTTTGAACAATTTTAAAACACATCCTTTATATCAATTTAATACATTAAAATAAAATTTAATGAGTTTTTTCAGTGATTTATCTCAAATCTAAACTAAAAAATCACTAAACAAATCATCCATAAATATTATTGATATGACAAAGCTATTTATATTAATGCAAATTAGATTTGTGGGCTTCTGTGTTACATTATAAGTTGAATTTTTTTTAGCAGTTAAAAAATTCAAAGCATTATTGGTTGTATATATTGTCTAAAAAGTGCGGAGGGTTATTTATTTATTGGCGTGTGCTTTGCAAGTTTTAATTCTTTAATTTTATTGGTAACCAAATTATTTTACTGTGAAAAAAAAAATAAAAAATTCTATCGTTATATAATTTAAAAATAATAATTAAATATGAAAAAACCATCTTTTGCCGTATCTAATTCAAAGTTTTTGTAGTTGATAGGCACTTTCACAGTTCCATCATTCCAATGAATTGGTGTCTGCGTGCAGAGTAATTTCTCTATGAGATTTGTTTTTTTTTTTTTTTTTTTTTTACCATATTAAAATGGACTTAAGCCTGCGCCTCTAACTCCTAGGTCCATTATGATCCCGGGCTCAACAAAGCCCTTGAAAGTCCATGTTCCCAACCTCTTCGTGATTTCTATCGGAGACAACCATCATCATCAACGTTAAAAAGAAAATTCCAAGTTCCTATAAGGTTTTGCAGTACAGAAGCGGTCGTTAGGGTTTTCTGTTTTCTATTGCTACAATTTCCAGTATAAGGTAAGCTTATTGTTATCTCTATAGCATTAGCAAAATTGATTTGGAGCAAAACCCTACAGATTATTTCATCGGTAAGCAATTCTTCATTCCTCATTCGAATTTTAATCTCTGATAGATTTGGTTTCACAGAGTCATAAAATCAAAGATGGATGATTACCAGGAGGAAATGGAAAGATTTGGGATGGAGAATGACTTCGAAGACGGCCGATTTATAAATGGAGAGTTCTACTTTAAAAAACAGAAAGAAAAACGAAAGCAATCCAAAGATGATGTTCTTTATGGTATCTTTGCGGATTATGACTCCGATGATGATTATGTTTCCTCTTCGCGAAAGAGGAGAAAAGACTCCCGAAAAGCTGACCTCACTAAGCCTGTCAATTTTGTCTCCACAGGTAATGTAGAGATAGATGTCTTACTGATAATTTAATGACTTGTAATGCTTGTTGCTGAAAATTATGTGCTTATGAAAGTTGTTTGTTGGTTTGCAGGTACTGTTATGCCTAACCAAGAAATTGATAAGAATTTGAGGGACAAGAACAGTGATGTTATGTTTGCTGCTGCTGATGATAACAGACCTGGGATAGGGTCTGGTTTTAATACTGGGTTAGGATTTAATTCAGGGCTTGGTGATTTTAATGGGGTTAAAAAGAGTGAGGATTTTGAGGATGATGGTCGTGACGAGGCTGAAGATAACTTTTTGCCAACAGAGTTTGGGAGAAGGATAAAGGAGGGGGCAGAAAGGAGAGAGCAGGAGAGAATGGAAAAGAAAGCAAAAGGAGTGGGGAAAAACAAGGAATTGAAAGATGGAGATGTTGGGGTGTTTGAGAAGCATACAGTAAAAGGAATTGGGATGAAGTTGTTAGAGAAAATGGGTTATAAGGGAGGTGGATTGGGGAAGAACCAGCAAGGAATTGTAGCCCCAATTGAAGCAAAGATGAGGCCAAAAAATATGGGAATGGGGTTCAATGATTTTAAAGAAACATCAGCTAAGTTGCCTCAATTTGAGGAGAAGGAAACTGTGAGCCAAAGCCAGGTTCAGATGGTGGGGAGAACGAAGGAGAAGCTATGGTTGAAGGGTAAGAAGAAGCAGAAGCAGGAGAAGTATATAACAGCAGATGAATTGTTGGCAAAGAAGGAAGAACAAGGTTTTGAGGTTTTTCAGAAGGTGATTGATATGCGAGGGCCGCAGGTGAGGGTGCTGACAAATCTGGAGAATCTGAATGCAGAAGAGAAGGCGAAGGAGAATGATGTTCCGATGCCAGAGCTTCAGCATAATGTGAGGTTGATCGTGGATTTGGCAGAGCTTGATATACAGAAGATTGACAGAGATCTGAGGAATGAAAGAGAGACTGCTATGAGCTTGCAGCAGGAGAAGGAGAAGTTGGAAACAGAGGCAGCACGCCAGAAGAAGCAATTGGATAATGTGGAGGAGATCATGGGTGTGCTGAGCCATATTGAGGAACAGAAGTCTTCGGGAACTTTGACCTTGGATTCACTAGCAAAGTATTTCACAGACATAAAGCGGAAATTTGCAGAAGATTACAAGCTTTGCAACTTGTCATGCATTGCTTGTTCATATGCTTTACCTTTGTTTATCAGAGTATTTCAGGGCTGGGATCCTCTTAGAAATCCATTGCATGGATTGGAAGTAGTAGAATTATGGAAGAATGTGCTGCAAGGTGAGGAAAGTAGTGATATATGGGATGAAGTTGCACCTTATGCACAGTTAGTAACAGAAGTAGTTTTGCCTGCTGTAAGAATATCTGGGATTAATACTTGGGAGCCTAGGGACCCTGAACCCATGCTTAGATTTTTGGAGGCTTGGGAGAATTTGTTGCCTGCAGCAGTTGTTCAGAGCATCTTGGACAATATAGTTATGCCAAAATTATCTAGTGCTGTGGAATCATGGGACCCTCGTCGGGAAACCGTTCCCATACATGTTTGGGTACATCCATGGCTACTGCAGTTGGGATTGAAATTGGAGGGCTTGTACCAGATGATACGAATGAAGTTAAGTATGGTTCTTGATGCGTGGCACCCTAGTGATGCATCTGCTTACACCATCTTATCACCTTGGAAAACTGTGTTTGATGCAGCCAGTTGGGAAAATCTTATGCGCAGATTTATAGTTCCCAAGTTGCAGGTTGCATTGCAGGAGTTCCAAATAAACCCGGCTAATCAGAAGCTTGATCAGTTCTATTGGGTTATGTCATGGGCTTCAGCTATTCCAATTCATCTCATGGTTGATTTGATGGAGAGATTTTTCTTTTCGAAATGGCTGCAGGTTTTGTATCACTGGCTCTGTTCAAATCCTAACTTACAAGAGGTTCATAAATGGTACATTGGTTGGAAGGGACTTCTTCCACAAGAGCTTCAGGCACATGAAAATATTCGTTATCAGTTTACTCTTGGACTCAACATGATTGATCGGGCTATTGAAGGTATGGAAGTGGTCCAACCTGGTCTGAGGGAGAACCTTAGTTATATTAGGGCACAGGAGCAGAGGCAGTTTGAGGCCCAGCAAAGAGCTGCAATGCATCCTCAATATCAAACTGCCGCTGGCATGGGTAGCACAACACAAATGGGTGGTTTCGGTGGTGGTGCAGTTGAGATGACTTTGAAAGAAGTTGTTGAGGCCCATGCACAACATCACAGCTTGCTCTTTAAGCCAAAACCTGGCAGGATGCATGATGGTCACCAGATATATGGGTATGGTAACATGAGCATATATGTGGATTCAATACATGAAAGGTTATATGTCCAGAAGGAGGAAGATTGGTTACTGACAAACCTTGATAATTTGCTTGAGATGCATAATAATTCTCTTAAAAAGAGACGGTGAGTAGTAGAGCCTTGAAGATGTGTTAGGATGTGGGGGTTAATGCCGGACTGGTAAGCCATTCCTTCAGTTCATAAGTTGTATGTTTTATGCATAAAATGCATTGAAGAGGTTAGCTATTTCTTATTCTTTGAGCTTGTTGGTGACTGAGATGGCTTTGTTGTAAGAAATTATATCATTTTTTCCTGACATTATTGTGATGCAATACTGCTTAACTTATTTTAACTGTTGCATTTTCATATTAGCTGGTCTTGTAAATATTTTGTGCCATGATATTCTTAATGATAATAGGTCTTTTCTATTCATTTAGCTTGCTGCGGATGTTCTTTGTTGCTTTGCTTTTTAAGCCTCTCTTAACTTGTTCCCATGGATTTCTTTGTTATTCCTTTATCTCTGTTTTCTTTTTCTTTTTTCTTTGTTGTTTTGGGGGTTGGTATTTTTTGTTTGTATCTATAATCCTGAATTTATGCAAATTTGGGTTAATAGATGTAAAGATGGAAGATATTGTTCTTGTATAGTAACTTTTTTTGACTCATTTGTGAGTTTGAAGTGTGTTGTGGTTTGAACAAATATTTTGAAGCTTAGAGCTTGAGAAAATTGTTTAGAGAGGAAATTCTGCTGTTTGAGCTGGTCATGTTTTCCTAAACCGGAAATGAGGACCATTTTTACAGTCTAGGTCTCTTGTTAGCATACTTGGTAATGCGAGCTTTTCCAGAATCTTTTTTCGCTCTACTTTTACTGTCGTGCTTATGTTTTTGTACATGTGTTTTTATGAAGTAGATAGAATAGAATGCAGAATTCTCATTTGAATATAAAAGAAGACATTTCACTGGTGCCTGAATTGGGATTCAGCTCTACCATGAAACATGGATGAAGTATATATGAAAGCTTCATATGAAGGGCTACCGTTGTGTCACTGGAATAAGGAGCATCAATTGCTTTGGTCTCTATAAGGTGCTCTGTTCTTGTCTCGATGCGCGAGCCTTGGACAGTTTTAAGGGAGATGATATGGTTTCATTGTCGTCTCTCCTCTCTGATTATACTTTCTCCATTGAGGTTATGACTGCTTTTCATTATTTACTTCGATTATTGGCTATTTGTTGTGGACTTGGTGCGCAACTTGAGATATGTTTAAATTTGACAGATGAATGTTTGAGAATGCATGAAGTTCGACTCTCTAGAGGCTTTGATGAGGGATGGGCAGTTGAAGAGACGATGCAGGAATTTGATGACAGGGTTTCTAATGCAGTATGTGTGGAAGCGAAAGGGGCGAAGGGGTTTTGAAGCTCCAAAAGATTTACGAATATGTTTCTTCCTATTGGGATCTTTAGAGGAACAAAGATTTATTCGTGAAGCTCCACGAGGGAAATTCCAAGTTTAAATCACCTGAAGCATCCATGTTCGGTTTTTGTATTCGTATGCTGGTTTTCGTGGCCTTTATCTAATTTGGTTTCAGATTCTTTTTCCGTATATACACTTGCGCAGTTGCCGGTTTCAGATTGACTTTACTGAGTTCATATCAGACTTTTGGGTATTTTAGTGACCTATTCATCGAACAACTTTTTTTTTAATCATGGCTCTAAGATCAAAATAGGTACGTACATCGAAGAATCCTTTTACGTGGCATATTAGAACTGGAAAAGCAACGGATTCCGGAGGCCGCTGAAGAGAATTTCCAGGGGCGGCGGCGGCGGGTGTTAACAAGCCAATCTGTTAAAAAGCTTGATATCAGCAAAGCTGTGCACCTTGGAAGGCAAATAAAAAAGCTCGTTGCAAATCCAAAATAAAGTGCTACACCTTACTCTATAAAAATACACAGGAAACTCTCTCTCTCTCTTTTTTTTTCTTCTAAAACGTTTTGGTATACCAGTTCGCTGGCGTTCTGTAGAACATTAGAAGCCCTTTCTCTGGAGCTGCTCTTTTAGATCACTTGTTTATAGGTTTTTCATTTCAATTTCTAGCGTTGCACTTGGCTGATCCTGTAACTTAAAAAAGAGTTCATATCCTTCCTCCTCTAGTGTAAAGAATGAAATAAAAATAGAGCTTTATCTCCCTCTTTATACAAGCTAAATTGTCCCCCGAGATTCCTAAAGAATAGGGAATGGGCAGCCTTCTTTCTTATTAATTTGGATTTTCTACCTTTTATTTTTATATATTTGTCTTTTCTAATTCAAGCAGTTACGTCGACCAATTATGAACAAGGGTATGGTGAAATTTCATACTTTCTTATTTACTTAAATGGAATAATTTTCATTTTTTTTCCCAAAACAGAAACTTGTGCCATATAAGCGCTGAAAATGACTGTAAATTAAAAATGAGAAAGATTAATTAGGATTTTGATTAATATGGATTTTTTATGACAACAAATAAAACTTTTGGTTGTTTATGTATCTTTGGTTGTTTATGTATCTTCAGTATACACTGGAGAAGGCTGCTAGTTGTTAATGTTGTATTAGTGATGATGTCCAAAATATAAATGAAATTTAGGAACTTAAGTATTGTTTTTTAGAGAGAGAAACTATAATCATATTTTAGTGAGAAAAGCTCTAAAAATATATATGTTAAAAAATATTAAGAATAAAAAGAGTGTTCATTTTGCATCTAAAGGGTTCCTGAAGTATTTATAACTCATAAGTCTTATTTTTTTTTATGGAGAGGAGGGGTTTGAGTATTATTTTGCTTTGATAACATTTAGCTAGAAATAAACATTTATTACACGTTATTAATGAGAGATAAATATCTTTTATACATTATTATTATTATTGATGAAAATATGATAGGTCTTTAAAAGATTTTTTACACCTAGAAGTGTTGAAAGATGAATATTTTTTACCTCAACATTTTATGTTATTGATGATAAGAATAAACAAATGAAGTTTTATAGCCCAATAAAAGGCATAAAAAGATTGTCATCTCTAGGGCTTAGCATGTAGTTGAGTCTAGACGTGGGTATTTGTTCTTGATCGTTACCTTGTTTAATGCACGATAATCCACACATATACGTAAGCTACCATCTGCCTTTTTTTGAAATAGAACAGGAGCACCATATGCAACTTTCGAAGGTTGAATAAAACCTTCATCAATCAATTCTGCCAACTGCTTTCTCAATTCACCCAATTCCCCTGGCGACATGTGATATGGAGGTTGCGACGGTGGTGTCGCATTAGGCACAAGTTCTATCTTGTGATTAATAGCCCGCCTTGGTGGAAGATTTTTAGCAACTCTGGGGGCATTTGACATGACTAGAAGATTGATATTTTCTTCCAAGTGTAGGAGTGTCGAAGTAATAAATAACTCGACAAGATTAGGGTCGAACCACAGGGAGGTTAATTGTATAAATTATAGATGATAATAATATAACAACAACAACAACAACAACAATAGTAGTAGTAGTAGTAATAATAATAATAGTAATAGTAGTAGTAGTAGTAATAATAATAATAATAATAATAAAAGAAAGAAAAAGAAGAAGAAGATGATAAAAACTTTGAGATGAAAGATTAACGTAAGGATTAAACAATGATAATAACAAATGTTAAGGTTAGAGGATCCACTAATGGTATGTTAAACAAGTATAGTATAAACTCTTATTATTCAATTAGAAATCACACATAAAGGAGGTTCTAATCAGATTATAAATTATTAATATGATTACATTAGTTATCTTATTTGATTAATGCTCATACTTGCAAATCTCATCAGATATTCATGATTATAACTTATGTTAACAACAAATTAAGTTCCTTTCATATCTTAGATGTCGGTTAGACATACAGTATGAGATATGAAAGTGACAAGTATTTGTTTTACAAAGTGTTATACAACATAAATCTAGATTAATCATTTAATAAGCAAAGTATTAAAGAGTGAATAAGATAACAAATATAAAACATGTTAGTATCAAGCATTAAAGTGCATGTTAAATTTACACTATATTTATTCTTACACTGTTAATATAACTTTTTCACCTTGATATAATAAACTTAACTAAACATAATAAAATAAAGAAAAATAAATAAACAAAATAAGAGCATAAATAAGATAAAAGTTAACTAAGCAAAGGAAAGGAATTGAAAGGCATAAACAAGATATTAATGAAAATAAAACTTAAACGTTACAAAAATACAAAGAGAGAAAGCAAAATCATGATCTTGATCTGGAGACTAAGATGCCTAAATGCATGGCAAATACCTCATTTTATAAGCCAAAATTGAAAACTATTGATTTGATAACTAATTGATGAGTAGGTGGCCTACTCTTGACTTAGTAATAATCCTTATCTTTTTTTGTCTGCCCAAAACATCATTGATAACATCAAAATTAGAATCACTTGAAAACATGAATGTCGTAGGAAATTATGTCAGCTTTCAAGAAAAAAATGGAGTTCATTTGGACTTCTAAAACTCCAGATATAGACCAAACACTGAACAGTATTTGGGTTGCAGGACAAATTCAGACTTCTTTGTTGTTGCTATAATTTGAATTTGAAAATGATCTTTTTAAATCTTGGACTCCATATAAAAGTTGTAGGCTTATATCTTACCTTTTCATCTATATAAAGTAGACCTAAATCCAAGATCTACAAACTCTAGATATGACCCAACAATGTTCTAGTTTGGACTGCACCAACATCTCTTTGTCTTTTCAATTTCAGTTCTTAAACTCATCAATCAATCCTTTCATTTATGTGATAGGCCTGCATTTAAAATAAATATTTACCATTAATTAAAGATATCTTATATTATTAGATATATTATTATAAAACATGCTTTAGTTAAGGAGTTATTGATACTTCAAGTGTAAAATGATGATATAAAATCTTGATAAAAATGTATTTTTAAGTACTAATCAGCATCACATCTCTATACCCCTCCAACAGCCTAACAACAACTTTAGGTATTGACCCAACCTGTTTTAACTTCTTATTCATGGTTATTGCCAATAACATTTCACCACCTTTCTTAAAGGCCTTGCTGATCGCAATGACTAAAACCAAACTACTTCCCTCCTTTCAACTTTTAACTACCATAGCCTTATGACAAGGGATAAAATAGGGACATACCTTATTTGGAAGCAGAATTCCATCTAGATGAGGCACGAATGCAATCTTGGCTCTCTTTAGAAAATCCAAGCCAAGAATAACATCGAAATCATCAAGTGTCACCACAAACAAATCTTGCTTTCCCTGCCACTTATCCTACACCATAGGCATGCCTAGTATGCGATGCGTCTTGGCATTCACTGCCTTTATTAAAGTCTAGCTGTTACTCAAGCATAACCCAAATTGCGTGACCAACCTGTCGACAATGAATGTATTCATAGCACTATAATCCAATATAGCAACTATCTCTATGTCATTAACTCTAATTTTAACATATATTAGAGAATCCACAGCACCCGACTTACTTTGTCGCAGCACATCAATTCATGCTAACTAAATTTTAACAAGGCTGGATTCGGTTATCGAATCTTACATCTCAGCAACTAAAAAATTCAATACACGCATCAGGTTGATGTGAGTGATTGTCTTCTCTTGTTCACTATCACCCATAAGAATTGCATTCAACTTTTCCTTTTTCTGGCATTCGTGTTTGTTAAATTAAACTTGCTTGGTTTGTCAGCAGGACAAGGTGTTAAGACAAAAGGAAGCAGGGTTATTGCAACCTTTATCAATACTAAAAAGGCAATGGAATTTAATTTTAATGGACTTTATAATAGGGTTTTTGAAAGTCGATGGGATGGACACTGTTATGGCGATTGTTGATAAGTTTTCGAAGTATGCTGTTTGTGTGGCTACACCATTAGTATGCAAAGTTGAAGTGGCTACTGGTTTGTTTTATAAATATATGGTGAAGTAATTTGGGGTTCCTTTAGATGTGGTTAGTGATTGTGATGTGCAATTCATTGGACAATTCTAGACATAATTTTTTGGGCTAATAGGAATAAGGCTAAAGTTCTCGACAGCCAATCATCCATAAATGGATGGAAAAATGGAGAGGATTAATGCATTATTGGAGGAGTACCTTTGACATTATATGATAGCAACACAAACAAACTATCTTGAGTTATTTGATAGTGCGCAGTTCAATTATAATCTCTACAAATCATCAGTGATGAATTTACATCCATTTGAGTTAGTTTTAGGGGTACAACCTCAAACTCCAACAAAGATAACAACCTAGAAGATTGGTAAAAGAAGTTCAGCTGCGTACAGATTTGCTAGGTAGAGGCAGGAACTCTTCAAACAAGCGTAAGCCAGTTTGTGAAGGGCAAACAAGTATATGATAAAACACGCTAATCATAAATGGAGACCTTTAAAGTTTGATGTTGGTAACAAGGTGTTGTTGAAGTTGACTTTATGGATATGGAAAAAGATAGTTGGAAAAAATCAGCACTATGGATTAGTGCTAAGATATGATGGGTCGTTTGAGGTGATAGGAAGAGTAGGTGCTGTTGCGTATAGGCTGAAGCTACTAGAAATGCTGAAGTTTCATCCTATATTCCATGTTAGCTATCTAAAACCTTTTCATGACGAGCTTGAGGATTCAAAAAGGGGCAGATCATTGAGGGCTCCACCTATGATTCAAAAGCAATTTAAGTGGGGAATTATGAAGATTTTAAACCACCGGATACTTGGTCAGCCCAAGAAAAATCAGCAGATATAATTTCTTATGAAATGGGAAGATGGTTAGAAGGTTTGATGGGAGAAAAATATTGACTTGTGGCAATTTAAAGACTTGGTGTAGGATTATCTTACTACCAATTTGACGAGGGCATTGGCTCCTTTAGGTGGGGGAGATTTGTCATAGCTTTAGGTGTAAGGGCACACCAATGATTTGCTGCTAGGCAAAGGCATCACGCAAGTGTAGAGGTAGTATGCATGGGTAGTGCAAATTTTGGCAGCGAGTATAATGGGTGTGTGCGAACAATAGGTTTATGCTTTGCACCATGCTGGACTTAGACGATGGACTGTTTAAGACATCTTGAGTTACACGTGAGGGCTAGCAGCTAGGAAAATTAGTTTAAGCAGTTTGGTTTGTTGGTTGGCAAACCAAGAAAGTTACTTGTGGGCAGTTACAAAGCAGTTACGAGGTGCTTGATTGTTTTTGAAATGTGCTGTCTAGAAGGAGTTAATCTATCAAGGGACAGTTTTATATGTAACTTCTATTGTATATATGTGTATTCCTTTGTTGGTGAATTAATAAAGGTTGGGTTGGTTCTTGTAAATTGTTTGTGTCGTTATTATGTTGTTTTTGATCATTAACTTATGTTCTTGATTGCTAAAATTGGTAAGAGTTGTGGGAAAAACCTCTAGGTGTGTTAAATACTTAGACTTCAGGCAAACACAAGTGAATTAAGAGAAAAGCTGAGTTTAGTAACGGGACTAGATTACTGCGTTGGGATTAAAATTATGATGAAAATTTTATCCCTATGACAATGCATCGAGGGGATGTGGACCAACCATATATCTACCTATTGTTTAGGTCATTCACTCAAGACTACCAGGGATTTTGACTCAATAGAATCAAACTGCGGGTAAAAACAGTATAAAGCTTCGAATCCTTGAATAGACAACCCTATGCTAACAAAAAAGAAGCTTACTATGCCCCTATCAGGATAAAAAGATAGGTATGTTAAGTTATCACCCTGCTTTAATCCCTTTTAATCATGTGCTTTTTAAGCAAACAAATCATGCATAAAATATATTAATCCATTAGTAGTCTCTAAGTCTTTATATATCAAATATACAAAGTTCTGAAAGATTTGATTTAGTGAGAGTTTTTTTTTTAATTTTATATGAGAGTTGTTTCTCTTATTGATAAGAAACCTTTTACCATCCTGTGAGATTTGTCAGCCTCACATAAAACTGTTAGGATTCTACATGGCTAGGTTACTTGTCCTTATTGAAAAAGATGGCTAGGTAGCCTATTTTGTAACATCTCCAGATATTTGGGTACAAATTCTTTTATAATAAATCTACAAGCAATGTAATTTTTTTTCATTGCTTGAAAAAATGATCAACTAGTTTATTTGGAAAGTCAATTAGTCAACCGAATATACCAAGACCTTACTCTTAAGTTTTGATCAATGTCTATCTTGGGCATTACATCAAATTAACAATATTTTTTATTAAAATTTTGGAAAAGTTTTCTTTGTATTCAAGGTGTCTCAAGTGTTAATATCAATCAAACAAAATAATAATAAAAAACTTGATAACTACATGTTCATGCAAAATCTATCAATTTATTCTTATTCTTAATCCAATCATCTTGGATCTCAATATAATTAATCCACAATATCACTAAAAACTATTAATATTCACATTATCTATAATATTACTAAACCATCGTGATGATTATAATAAAATCTACATTAACAATATGCAAGTTAAATTAGCTGTATTATTTCTACACAAAATGCAAAGTCATGCATAACATACATTTATGACTTTAGTTTAAATGTTTTAGGTAGTTAGTTATATAATAAAATAAAATATCTACAATTACAACCTTAAAAGTTAGATTATACATCATGCTAGTCCATATTTTCTATATCTAAATCAAGGTAGAAACTATTTGCTATTCTTGATGAGCATGTGAATTACTTGTAACAAAATAAATGTCATTATTTAAGTCTTAAGTTAAAGTTTATTAGAAAATTAAGAAATTTCATCTAAACAATATTTTAAAACATTCTTATGATCATTGTAAACTTCTCATTACATTTACCCATTCATTTTCCAAACATTCTCATAAGGTTCATCACATAATTAATAATTTAGGTATCCTAGTATGAGAACCAACAATCCATTATTCTTTCATGACCATCGATTACTCCAATAACCCATATTGGCAACTATTTAATCCAACATTACCATTTATGAGCTAATAATCCAGTATTTCTTAAAAATACCAATTAATCTACTCAACCCATTTTGATTGGCAATCAATTCAGTGTTTCCATTCAGAAGCTAGTAATTTATTATTCCTTAATGAATACTGATCAATTTGATTAACCCATCTTAATTTCCAATTAATCCGATATTTCTATTTAGAAACTAATGATTCAATATTCTTTAACAAATATAATCAATCCAGTTAATCAATCTTGGTTGCAAATCAATCCAGCATTCTCATTTGAAAGCCAATAATCTGATATTCTTTAACAAATACCAATCAATCCAGTCAACCCATCTTGGCTATAAATCAATCCGACATTCTCATTCGAAAGCCAATAATCTAGTATTTTTTAACAAATACTAATCAATCTGGCCAATCCATTTTGATTACGAATCAATCCTTCATGTATATCTTTCTTTCTATGTCTATTAATAATATCACTATCCATTTTTTTTCATAGATCAACTAATTTTACATATAGAAGTAGAATAAATTTTTCAAAGAAAATTTTTTACAAGGTACCGGGCACCTACTTATAGTCCGACTATGAGCAACTCCACTAGCATGTTAAATCATCCCAACAATCTCCCCTACATCAACATGTTTTTTAATTAATCATTATTTTCATATAAAAAATACTCTTTATTAATTGTAACATTCATTATAATTATATTCAAGTTTTTCATCCATATTTTTGAATCATTAAATAACAAGAAAATCAATTTAATTATATAAAAATGCATGATTCCTTCAACTTTTAAAATTGCAGAAATTATAATTTCTCTAAACTTTTGCATTTTCATCCTTTTAGGCCGAACCATTCAATTACTTTATATTTTATCATTTCATTACTTCAACTCAATCAAAATCGATATTCACATAATCATACACACCTTTATAGCACAATGAATGAATAATATCATAAATGCATAATTTTCTATTTAATTCTTTATATGGTCGGCCCTTACAGGCTTTGTACCTATCACTTTTCTTCATTATTCTTTTATGATTTCACTCCTATAACAACGTACAAAGGTCCTGGAAGCTTAATTTCAAAGAAATCTTTGTTTTGTCCAATTTCATCTCAAGAACCTTAATTCAACTTTTGCTATTTTTTGTTCAAAATCAACTAAATATTATTTTAATCAATATAAATGATTTCCAAACATCTAAACTAGTTACAAAAAATATTTTGAAAGTCAACCAGTAAAGAGTTTCTCAAAGCTTCTCTATTTTCCTTTTTTTTTGTCGTTTTTTCTATCTAATTCAATCTCTCCTCTCTTTATTTTTTCTTAATTTCTAGCATGGATGTGTTTTCCTCTTCAAAACTCTCTCTTTTTAGTTCTAAACCTTACTCTTTAGCCCTTTAAAATGAAATAAATGAAGAAGAAATGAAATGGCTATTTCCTCTTTTACTGCATATCATTAGGTTATGACATAGACACTAGCTAAAATGGTCTTACCAATTGTAAATCGATCTATAAATATACATTTTTAGCCTATACACATGACCTCAACAAATATTCCAAGGTCTTAATAAATCTTTTTTATTGTCCATCCATTAAGGAATAAAATGCAGTATTTAGATTCAACTTTGTCCTTAGATAATGCTGGATACTTGGCCACAATCATGATGTAAACCAAGGGTCTCGATAAAAAACTATAGATACTAGAACATCATATAAATTTATTACTTCATTCACATACATTCTTGCCAATTTATTAACTAAATCTATCAACTTTATTTGAAAGAATAAAACATATTTTGTTATCCAATCCACAATAACCCATATTGCATCATTACCTCTTTTTCTCTAGTTATTCTAGAAAAATTCATTGTTATATTCTCTTATTTCCACTCAAGTATCAAGAGTGGTTATAGCTGTCCAACAACCATTTGATGCTCTGTTTTCACTTATTAACATACCTTATATTTCGCCATATATTCTACAATTTTTCTTTTTATGTTTCTCCACTAATAAAATTTCTTTAAATAATGCTACATCTTCGTACTACCAAGATGCATTGCAAGTTTAGATTTATAGGCCTTGCCACTTCATCCTTGAAGCTCTTATCATCAAGCAAATAAACCTGTCTTTTTATTGCTACCATTTCATCCTCTGTAAATAAAAAAAAACCTCAATTCATTCTTTTATCTTTTTCACTATGTATATTTTGTAGTAAAAATCATACTTATAAGAATCTTTAAAAGTTTGTATAAGTTTAGCACTCATATTTGAAAAAATATTTAGGAGGAGATACTCTAGATATATGATATTGGTCTAACACCTATACTTGAAAAAAAATATTGAAAGTATTTCTATTCAAGTCCGAGCAAGATTGAAATTTCTAACCTTAGTAGGATTTGCCCTTGCCTAGAAATGAAAATAAATCTAGGTTGCATGTATATCTTTACTTGTTTAAATAAATTCTGAATCGATTATTAAGATGCCCTTAGGATTACATAGTGATTGGAGCTATTGCAATGAAGAGATGAATTCAAATCTTTTAGAGGGTTATAGGGTTATTGCCTTACAGAGATTGAGTTAATATCATCATTAGAAAGTGTGAAATCACACTAAAAAGACCATATCAATCCATTCTAATATAAATTTTGCAATTGCAGTAGGATGACAAAGTTGATTCCTTTCAAGGTAAACTGTGCAATCACATTAGAAATATTAAATTTATCTTATTTTTTAAAGGTTGTAAGGTTGTGACCCTTAGATATATCTGGAGAAAATGAAAATATTGTTATTTTCAACAAGCTAATTCATATATAAGACACTTATACTCTTAGCCAAGGACTATGATATATTTTTATTTTCTTTTAAGGTATAATCAAATTGGTGACTTGGATATTCAATTTATGTTGAGATCCTGGTCCTAATTTTAAATGAGAAGAAATTAAAGTTTCTTCGGTTGGTGTCTTCTAACTAGATGACTTCCTTTTCATTGGATAATTGTTAAAAGGACTTAACATGTTTTTTGATTTGTACCACCACTCTATTTGAACTCATTGAAGGCTTTCAAGCTCTTAAGGTTTCCATAATGTTCATGAAGTCAATAGAAAGTATAGCCTAAATTTGTTTATCTCACCATATTTTCAAGTAAATAAGAGAAATCATTTCGACTTTGAGCAACAAACATGTTAGATAGCCTTAAAAATTTCTTACAAAAGGTGCACATCTAGCATTCACACATCTAGCATTCACAGTAGATTATGATTTCCAAACTAATTTGAAACATTTTTAATTATAAAAGTAATCTTTTTTATGAAAATCCTCCTGGTTAATTGATGTTATAGTTTTACAAAGCTTTTATTGGATAATATATTGGTGCTAAAACATAATATAAATTTAATAGTGAGATCATTGACAACTATGTTAGAGGCTAGTTATTTTACTAGCTTATTGAGCTTGACTATTCATTTGAATGACTAGTACTATCTTAATAAGAAGTCAAACATGATTGAAGGGTTGATAATATTATGATAGAATAGCCTTGTCATGATTGTTTATCATTGGTAATGATTGGGAATATCAAAAACCATTACTAGAAGGATAGTTGATGATTTTTTTATAAGATTTCAATAGATGGTTCTATGTTTGATAATCAGTTAGTCTCTTGATTCTAATAATATAATTTATTTTTGTACTTGGTGCTTGATAAGCCACGGTGGTAGGTAATGTTATAACCTAATTTTGATCAATTTGCTTTTAATTTAATTTTATAGAGATTAAAATTTAAAATTAAAAGATCAATAATTTATTTGGATGAAAAACATGGTTTGTTAACTTGTGAGAAAATTGATACTACAATGTATTTTTGTCGTTCTTTCTTTATCATTAAGATAATGATTGCTATTTTTTTAAAATTTAATTTTTAATCAAATTAAATTTTTTAAATAAATTTATATAAAACTCTATTTCTCATATGTCATAAAACTCGCGTATTATAAATAAAAATTATGATACATTACCAGAAAACCTATAGAGTACACAATATAAAAAATATAAAAAACCTAAACCTACTTCTTAGCTGGTGTGTCGGCTCTCTTAAGAAGCTACAGCCCCCATCATTGGGAAAGAGACCCCCACCCCCTACCTCCAATGAGTCCACTACCAACAACAACTGAGAAGTCGAACCCGAAGACCTAACGATTCCGATCGCATGCAGCTTCAAAACAAAGAGAAGAGTTTTCCTCAGAACTCAGCTGTAGTAGCAACCTCTTCTCTTCGGTCCAGCACTTAGAGCAACACTAATATTCCAGTGCAGTAGTAGCAGTAGCCAGACCCTTCCTCTCAGAGCAACAATAACAGTGGCAGCACGAAAGTCGGACACTCTCTCAGCCTCCAGTAAAGCAACATCTGGAAGTTCTTCCTCGCGCGAGCAACCCTATCTTCACCGTAAATAGCAAGTTGGATTCTCAGCACGTGGCCAATAGCTCCATTCTCCTTCCATAACGGCGAGGAGCAACATAAACCAGAAAGGAAAAGGAGAGAGAGTAGAGAAAAAAAGAAGAAGAAGAAAAACCAAGGAGAAAGGAGAAACATAAAAGAACAAAAGGAAGGTTGAGATGTTTGCCCAACCACCGGTCTCCATTGTTATCCGGTCGTCTTCCTCGACTTTGCTTCCAGTAGCAGCAGGCCCAGGTAAGCTTCCTTCCCTACTCGCTAAAATAATTAACATGTTATTATTGTTGTATGCATGCTTGAATTATGCATTGTCCAAATTTGGTTCATGGCAGGTACCATTTGATTCTCTATCTGATTCCAGTGAACTTCATTGCATTGTCCAAATGTTTTTTCTTATCATTTTTGTTGCAGCAATTTACATTTAGTTCTTTTGTTTTTCTGTGGGTTGGTATACGCTTGTTCTGCTTGCCTTTCTTTGTTTGTTATGATATCTGGTTGATGTTTTCAATTCATTGTTGTGTTGTACTGGCCTTTCATGCTTGTTTAGGATATTGAAGTGTCTTGGTCACTCCTCTTTGTTGCTCTTGAATATGATATATCTTCGCTTCTGCGTCTTTGTTTCTGTGTTTTCTCTTCATGTCACGAATCTTTCAGACTCCTTTGGCTCTTTTTAAGGACTTGCAATCTTCATGGACATAAAGGAAAGAAAGAGAAGCTTCTTAATCACTTTTTTTATAGTATAGATAGTTTCTTGGAATTGTTTTGTCAGTGGTTAGCTTTCTTGCTTTGCTTGTCTCTTGATTATAGTTTCTTGGAATTGCTTTGTCATTGGTTAGCTTTCTTGCTTTGCTTGTCTCTTGATTTCCTGTTATGTGATTGCTGTGCGGGCAGGTGGTGTCTTTGGTTTTTTCTTGCAGTCTTTGGCATTGGTTATATCTTGACTCTGTTACTGTCATTTTTCCTTGCCTTTAGGTGCAATGCAAATCATGGGCTTTATGGGAGCATTTGGAGCATATAAATTAGTCCCAATTGTTCCGTAGCTTGCTTTGCACTTATCCTTTTTTTTTTTCCTTAGCCTATTTTATATATTTTTTTTGTTATAAGTATGTGAATTTCGATTCTTATGTGATAGAAATTAATTTGCCAATGCAGTTCATTTTATTTGTTTATAGTTTCTTTGATTTTGTAGTCCAATTTCATTTGCTTAAAAGCATTTCCTAGAATTAGTAAATAAATGTAATTTTTTTTGTTATAAGTATGTAATTTCACTTGCTGCACCAAGGGCTTGGCCTGGTGGTGGAAGAGGCTTGTCTCCTTTCACTGCACTTGGGTTCGAGCCCTGGCGTGAACGCCTGTCACCCTCGTGGTGCTTTACATGCCTACTGGGTTTGCAGGGTATTCAGTAGGCCGTGGGGATTAGTCGTGGTGCGTGCAAGCTGGCCCGAACACCCCACGTAAATAAAAGAAAACAAATGTAATTTTATTTATATAAGTTGTGCAGCAAGTGCATATTTCTTAGAGGAATGATAAGTTTAATCAAGAGATTATTAAAAATGATGAGGTTCGATATAAACTTGGTCCATAAAAGAAAAAGAAAAAAACAACCTTAGCATTGGGTAAGAAACACTATCTTCATTGTTTTGGTCTTCTAACATGTTTTTCGGTTATGTGTTTCTTTGTGACTCTCTGGTATTTGTCCTTTGTCTCCATGTTGCTTCCCTTTTTATTTCTATTTTTCCTCACATGCTTTTCTGCTTATGAGCATTCAAAGGCGTAAATTGGCTCATGTTTTAGCATGGTTTGACCTGAATGATTCTGTTGTTGCAACCTTTTCCAGGTTTGTCTTCGGTCAACTGTTTCTTTATTGCCATGTTCGTTATTAGTTTTTTTCCTCTGGAAATATAAATTATGTTTGCCTTTTCTGCTTTTCATCAGTTACTATTGCTCTTTGCCTTTTATACTTCCCATCAGTTACCGTTTTCCTTTCCATTCTAGCTTTGTTGCTTCAATTGCAATTTGTTTAGTGGTTCTCGCCTTTATTGGTGTTCACTTGCACTAACTTCTTGGTTTACTTGAATAAATCTTTTCCACATTGCTTTACTTGCAGAGCTATTTTCCCTGCCTTTTTTACTTACTTTTTACTCTTTGTCCAGATTTTCTTGCAGACTGCTCGCTTTTCAGCCTGCAACCCCCCCAATTTGTAGCATCAAAGATTCAATGTGCCCAAACATTTCTGTTTAAAGGTTCTTTCTTCTTCTTCTATATATTTTTATCTAATGCACCCTGCAGTGTATCTTTATACTTCTGTTTGAAACAGATTGAGAAGTGCAACCTCAAAAAACTTCATCAACTATGTCAATGAGACATGAGCATTAGGGTGCAAGGATTTTAATCATGACATTGTAAGCTCATAAGTTATGGCTATGCTGTGAATAGCGTTTGCCACCCGTGATGTGCAGTTTACTTTTGTGTAAACACATGAAAGAAATAAAGCAGCTTTATTTTTTCCTTCAGAACCAGTTTCCTGTGATGGTTATTTATCTAAGCTGGAAGTTTGGAAACAAGTAGTGTAAATTCTTGCATTATGTCTTTTGGTTCCCTTCATTTCATAGCAAGGTGTCGGAGAGAATTGTGCATGTGTTATCAAACTCAATTTTTTAGCTTTGTCATTCGGGGATTAGATAGATTTGCACATTTTCTGATATTTTGATTCTTTGCACCCTTTAATCTTTGGAATACAAGGTTTTTAAGATTTTTTGTTCCAACCTAAGTCAGCCTCATGCCCTGCTCCAACAATTCTGAACTTCTCATTTTTTCATATCTTTAGAAGTATTTGCTTAATGGGCCAAGTTTTTTGGTTTGGCTGACAAGAAAAATGTCATTAACTCCAAACCCCGTTTAGAACGACCCAAATTTACGCAGTGTTTTCTATATCAGTCAGCCTCTTTTACATTGAAATTGATTAAGATTGATAGAGAGGTTGAGCTACTTTTTCTGGCATTTTTTTGTATGAATTATTTAATTTCTTTTTGCTTGGTATCAATCTATATATATAAATAAAAAGTTAATTTTTGTTTCTCATATCCTTGTGCTCTAAGGCCCTGTTTGTTTCTCGGAAAACAGTTTTCAGGAAACCACTTTCCAAACTTTCCTTTGTATGTTTGGCATTAGGAAAGTTGGTCAATGGAAAACACTTTCCGGTCAACAAAAAACACTTTTCAGTCAATGAAAAACACTTTCTGGTAAACGAAAAACACTTTCTGATAAACGAAAAACACTTTCTGGTCAACGAAAATATTTTTTAGTAAAAAAAAAAATTTAGCTTGGTTTTCAGGAAAGTATTTTCCTTTTGCTGTGTTTGTTTTCCGAAAAGTGGTTTCAGGAAAAACACTTTCCAAACTTTTTTATGTTTGTTTTTCAGAAAGTGGTTTCGGGGAAATCACTTTCCAAATTTTCTTGTGTTTGTTTGCTGTTAGGAAAGTTGGTAAATGGAAAACACTTTCCAGTTGAAGGAAAATTTGGTTGATTTTCAGGAAAGTATTTTCCTGAAATATTTGAGAGGAAAACACTTTCCGGAAGTTGTGAAAAGTTTAGAAATGTCATTATTTGCTGATTATATCAAATTTAATCCTTAAACTTTTGATTGCTATATATATTTTGTTTTGAATATTTATTTTTCAATTTCATTTCTTAAAATTTATTTTTTATATTTACTTTGGTCCTTATTTTTATAATTGTCATTTGCTTTTCTCCTATTATTTTTTTATTGAAATTTTTTTCTATAAAATTTGGTCCTCATTCTTTTGATTGTTATTTATTTTATTTGAAATACTTTATGAAATATTAATTATTATTATTTTAATTTCTTCATCTTTTTTTTTAAGATTTGATCTTTATTGTTTTGATTATTATTTATTTTATTTGAGATAATTTATGATTTTTTTTAATTTCATTATTATTCAACTTTTTAATTTGTAAGATTTATTCTTTATTATTTTAATAAACTTAAAAAAAATAAATTAATAAATTATTTTCCAGTTTATTTTCCATAATATAACCAAATACTAGAAAGTATTTTCCTGTTTATTTTCCATAACACTGTCAAATATCAGAAAACTTTAAGGAATTTATTTTTTTAAAATTTACTTTTTTCAGAATTTACTTTTTTTTAAAAAAAAATTTTCTGTAAATAAACGGGGCTAAAAGACACAAGAAAAGGAGGGCAAGAAACGTTTATGTTGTTAAGATGTCCTCGGCCATGATCTGAAAGTCTTTATGCCTTCCTCCACCATACTGCTCAATGTCAAAGGCTACAATACCTCATGTCTGGATAAATAGAGAGTCCGTCTCTCCTCTCTAAGTACACTGGTGGGCTTTGCCACCTATAGTCTTATCGGATGATGTGCAGCATTCTTATTAAATTCAATCCGGGTTAGATGTAGTTATTTATGAATTAATGAAGAAAAATTAAAAAAAGTATTTAATATTTTTTTAAAAAAATTAAAAAATAATTCATGTAAATATAAACTATATATATTATAAATAATAAAATTTTAAAAAATATTTTATTTTTTTATTTCACTTTAAAAAAATCTGTATTGAAAAAATTAAATTTTTTTCTTGAAAATATATATATGAAATATTTTTTCTTGTGAACATAAAGTATATATATATATTAAAGGGTTTCAAATTATATATTAAAAAGATATTATATTATATATAATATAAAAACTTATTTTTTTCTTGTGAACATAAATTATATATACAAAAGAGCTTCAAATTCTATATTAAAAAAATAAATTTTTTTTTGTGAATATAGAACATATATATTAAAAGATTTCAAATCTCACATTGAAAAAATAAAATATTTTTTTAATATTTATATAGTGAACTTTAAAAAGTGTTAATAATCAACTAAAAATATATGAAAAAAGAGGGGTATGTAGAAAAACCACATTTGAAAAAAACATCGGGTTTCGTCATAGTTCGCTTGGGTCACTCGGGTCATGGGTTTTACCAAGTTGTTGCATTGGCCGATATTTTATCTTGCTCAAACTTGTCCAGCCATCGAGTTGATCGACCTCTGAGTTGACCTATCGAATTGGCTTAGGTTTAATAATAGTAATGTGTAGAGCTATATTCTTTTCATTTTTGTTTTTCTTTTACAATATACAAATTGTTTATTATGAGCTTTTTATTGATAAGCATAAATTCATATATCTGTAATAATAAAGATGAAAATCTTAAATACATTGTGTTGCTTTCTAATTTTTTTTATCTATGTTTTTTGATAAATTTTCAAAAAAAACCAAAAGTAGCAAGAAAGCAATGAAAGCCTTAAAAATATATTTTTGATATATTTGCATTGTTTTTAGCATTTTCAACGTTATTTCAGAAGAATTTAAATTTTCAAAGGTATTTTGAACACATTCAACTTTTAATGCATTAATTTTACAATTACTTATTTTTTTTATTGAGTCGATGTTGATAGTGCTTGCTTTTAAAAGTACAAAATAATCAGAAAAATTAAAATTTATAAAAAAAAGAAAGAAAAGAAAAGAAAAAAGAAAAGTTGAGAGACCGGTTTAGAAACCTAGCAACATTTTACCTAGAAATACGGTGGAGAAATTTACACGAAAGAGGTGAAGAAAAAATTTAATGGGAGGAGGAGAGGAAAATTCACACGAAAAACCCTAAAACCCAAAAAACCCCTAAAAAAACATTTGTTTTCTTTGTAAGCCGCCACCATCTCCCTTTATGACGAAAATCAAAATCCCCATTTTCTCACTGAAATGAGCCACCACCCCCTTTTCTCCTCATTTTTAACTTTTAGTATAACCCCTTCCTTGATTTCCTTTTATTAAAACAAGAAAAACCAGAAAGACCTTTTATTTTGTCAGTTATCTCTCTTTGTTGGACGCTCATGTTTTGGCCTTTGGCCATCTTCCCCTCTTTCCCTGTTGAGGTCAATAGGCCCCCTCCCTTTTGAAAAACCAGAAAACTAAGCCAGAATTGCCACTCCTCCCTCATGTGGTTTTAAACCTTCTCACAACCCCCGTCTCTTAGCCACACCTAAAGCCTCAAATCCTACATTTTCCCTCTCTATTTTTGCTCATTCTCCTCTCAGCCACAACCTCAGTACCTCAGTCTCTTGGCCAAACCAGAGTCTTCACCCATTAACATAGGAGACTAACCCCATAACGGCTTCTTTTTCCCTTAGGTTGAACACAGTGACAACTCCCAATATCTTCTTCCTAGTCTTCTCTCAGTCCTATCGCAACAACAATGACAACTGATTAATATTTAAAAATATACTTTTATCAAGTTTTTATATAATTATTTTGCACGTGAAGTATCAATAACTTCTTAACTAGAATATGTTTTATAATATCATATCTAATGATATAAGATACCTTTCTTTTATGGTAAATATTCATCTTAAATGTAAGCCTATCATATAAATCAAGGAATTGATTGATGAGTTTAACTACTGAAATTGAAAAGATAAAGAGGGGGCTAAGATTATAAAAGAGATGTTGGTTTAGTCCAAACTAGAATATTATTTAGTTATCGGATCATAAGTAAAGCTGTAGAACTTGGATTTAGGTATAAAAATAGGCATAAAACTTTAATGAAGAGTCCAAGTTCAAAAAGACCATTTTCAAGTTTAAATTGTAACAATAATGAAGAAGTTCAAATATGTCTTGCAGCCTAGATACTATTCAATGTTCAATCTATATCTTGAGTTTTAGAAGTCCAAATAGACTGATTTTTGTTATTAAAAAGCTAAGATAATTTTTTAGAACTTTTATTAAGACAATCTATTCAAATTCTAATGTTAGCAATGATGTTTTGTTCAGAAAAGAAGATAAAAATTGTTATGAAGTCAAGATGTGGCCACCCACTCAATAATTAGCCAACAAATCAATAGTTTCAAATTTTGGCATATAAAAGGAGACATTTACCATACATTTAAGCATCTTGGTTTTTAGATCAAGATCATGTTCATGCTCTTTTTTTTATATATATTTTTGTAATACTTAAGTTTTGCTTTCATTAATCTCTTATTTATACCTTTCATTTCCTTTACTATATATATAATTATGTTCTCTTTTTGTTTATTTATGTTTTTCTTCTTCATTATGTTTAGTTAAGTTTATTATGTCAAGGTGAAAAGATTACACTATTGGTGTAAGAATAAATATAATATAAACTCAACATGGACTTTAATGTTTGATACTAACATGTTTTGTAGTTTTTATCTTATTCACTCTTAGTAGTTTGCTTCTTAACTGGTTAATATAGATTTACATTGTATAACACTTGGTATAACAAATACTTGGCATTTTCATAGCCCAATCGTATGGTATAACTGATACCTATGCTATGAAAAGAACTTAATTTGTTGTTAATTTTAAATTATAATTATGAATACCTAACAACATTTACAAGTATTAGCATTATTCATGTTAATAATTTATAATCCAATTAAAACCTCTTTTGTGTGTGGTTTTTAGTTAAGTAATAAAAAGAGTTTATAATATACATGTTTGGAATACTATATATGGATCCTCTAACCTTGAGAATTATTTTATCCTTGTTTAATCATTATATTAATCTTATATCTTAAAGTCCTTTTCAACTCATCATTAATGATATCATTAACCTCCTTATAGTTTGACCTCGGTTTTGTTAGGTTATTTATTACTTCATTATTTCTATACTTGGGAAAAGACATTAATTTTTTAGTCATGTTATGTTTTTAGCACCGTTGCTGGGGAGGAAAATTCTTATATAATTTATAATATTTATTTTATTTTCTCTTTTTACTTTTCTTGTAACGAACTTTTGGTTCTTTTGTTTTGTTTTCTTCCTTTTTTTTTACCATTTTATTCTTTTCCTACACGTGCATAAGAGTTTGGTTACATATATTAAGTGATAGACTTTATAGAGTATCCTTATCATTTTCAAAAAATATAGCCAAAAAAGATAATCAGTCGCTTTATAATGAGAATAACCGTATTAGAGCACTTAGAGACCATATAAACCCCATAAGAATAAGCATACCATCATGTATAGTTTTTTCCCTTAATGCATCTCATTTTAATTTTAAGCCACACATTATTCAACTCTTATCTTCTTTTTATGGCTTAGAATTATAAAATTTATATTTGTATTTAAGGGAATTTGAGGAGGTCATTAACACCTATAATGACTTAAATTGTAGACAAATATAATCAGATCAATGCTTTTTTACTTTTTCATTAAAAGATAAAACTAAAACATGACTATAAAATTTAAGACCAGGATCCATTTGTGTTGAGATGAAATGTAATAATAGTTTATAAAGAAGTTTTTTCCTTCTCATAGGACAAACTATTTCAAAAAACAAATCACTACTTTCACTAAAAAACTAGAAGAAACATTTTACCAATATTGTGATAGGTATTAAGACTTGCTTAATATTGCCCTTATTTTGGTTTTGAAATATGAAGATTAGTTTCATATTTTTATGAAGGGTTAACACTTAAAGATAGATAAATGGTTGAATTGATGTGCACTTACTAGTTTCGGAAGCTGACACATGGATCAAATCTAATCAGTCATCATTCTTCACAGTGGTAAGGTTATTAAAAATCCATTATTAAACCTTGTGAGAAAGATGATGATTTAATTTTTAAGGGTAAGGAAAGGGTTAAATATGTACATTGCAAAGAAAAGACTGATTTCCTGCTAGCACTTCTATTTCATCATGCCATGACCAAACAAAGAAAAGTCAATTACAACTCTGAAATCTTTGAAACTTTAAAACAAGTAAGGATCAATATACCTTTACTAGATGCTATTAAATTCCTTCTTATGCTAAATTTTTGAAAGATCCGTACACTATAAAGAGTAAACTAAATAAGAAAAAGAAAGCTTTATTAGTTGAACAAGTAAGTGTCATTCTTTAGAATAATAATGCTTTGAAATATAAACACATTGGTTGTCCAATAATTTCTTGCTTTATTAGAGAACATAAAATTGAAAAAGCCTTACTTGATCTTGAAACTAATGTGAATTTACTTTTATATTCAGTCTTTTAGAGTTTTAATCTAGGGGAGTTATAATCAATTTCTATAACTCTTTTACTTGCTGATAGATCTATAAAAGTACTTAGAGAAATAGTTGAAGATATGTTAGTATAAGTAGATAAATTCATTTATTCTATGAATTTTATTGTCTTGGACATATAACATGTTGAAGCATGTAATTCATTTCCTGTTATTTTAGGATATTTGTTTCTTGCAATTCTAATGCATTGATTAATTGTAGAAATGGAGTGATAAAGCTATCATTTGAAAACATGACATTGGAGATGAATATTTTCAACATTTGTAAGCAATCTAGAGATTATAATAATTTATAAGAAGTAAATCTTATTAAAGAAATAATTTATGATCAATTTGACTCTACTTTGAGTATAACAGAGTTTGACAAATATACAAATTTGCAAATGATTTACTCTTAAGAAGAAATTAGGATAATAAAGGCATAAAAAATGTTGATAGGGATCTTGTATCAAGATTGATAATAGATTCGACATCTAATATCCTACCAATCGATGATTACTTTCATGATGAATTCTTACTTTCTTTTAGTTAATGCCATGGTTTGCTAAAAATATCAATTTTTTTCCTTCAAGATTTTTTCTAGCCCACTAGAGTGTTGAAGACAAAGGAAAGTTTTTAAATAAAGTGAATAACTTTTATTGGGATGACCCTTAATTATTTAAATATTATCCTAATTAGATATTTCAAATATACATTCTCGATAATGAGGTAAGTAGTGTTATTAAATTTTATTATTCTAAGGCATGTGGGGGTTATTTCTCATCAAAGACGACAATTGCAAAAATCTTATAATATGGATTCTATTAGCCCACTGATGTAATCATATTATTTGATAGTTTCACCTATATTTACCTAATGTTTTGTCCATGTTTTATATGTAAAATGCCTTGATATTCTTTGTTTTATGTTTTGAAGGTACTTTTGGATGAAAAATACAAAAAGGAGTAAATTGGAGATAATTGACAGATTTGACGTTCAAACGATGTTTTGTGCGGAGCGTGAGTTCTAGAGATCAAAATGAAGTTATTTTAGTGGCATTAAAAATCTAACATCCATACCTTTCTGGAAATGTAATGCAAGAAAAATAAAAAGAGAAAGATCATGGAAATTACATCCTTCAAAGTCAAATCTGACCTTTGTCTTTTTAAAATTCAATATCTGAAGCTATAGAAGTCTAATTTATACAAACTCAATTTTTTTAGATTCCTGACTCAAAGGTCTGTAAACACTACAAATTGCAGCAAAAACGATGTCAGATGAGGGAGATATGATTTTTCAAAGATGACAATTGAATTTAGCCAGCAATCAGGTTTCGAAGCTTCGAAATCGTCATCCAACTTTTTATATCAGCAATTTAACTCCTCTAAGTTAGAGCTAAAGATTTCATGCAAGGTTATTTATCTTTTTTAGGGAAAATAGTTATTGAAATACTTAAATATCAATTGTCAACTTAAGGGAGGATTATTTTGTAAATTAGGAACTAGGGTTTCTTAGCATATAAAAAGAAAGAGAGAGAGGAGAGAAGGGGGCAGCCGCTAGAAGTTAAGAAACATAAATTCTCTCCTCTACAAACCAAAAAAATAATAATCATGCTCTCTTCATTCTTTAAGAGTAGTTGTTCAATAGTTATCCAAGGCTAAGCTATTTTCTGGGTTGCAAGGACACAACAAACCTTCGAATTTTAAGAACCATGAGATTTATTCTTCCTTTTATTTTCATTTAATATTATGAATGAGTATGATTGTTTTCCTATGCATATTTCTATGATTGTTGTTGATAATTGCTAGAGCGATACTCTAAGTTATTATTATGAACAATTTATTGCTAAGTTTGATATCAAAATCAGAGTTGTGATGTATGAAATTGTGAAGCAACTAAGCTTGATAATTATAGTGGAACTACATTATTAAACTTAGAAAGAACACTCAAATATCTAGTTCTTAGGGCTGCCATTGAACTAAATCATTAATGCAAACATTATGATTCTTTGTTGGTTATGGTTAGTTATACGACTCATCCGTTAATTAACCAATATTAAGAAAAAATAAAAATTCAGAATATAAATTGTATTTTTGATTCAAGGATCGGTTCTAATTTCTGTTAGTGGATGTGTGCTTGCAACTAAGATTTGTTTTGTTGATAAATGTTGATTTCAATTGATTTTGTTTGTTAGTTTAATTTCTTTCATAGTTTAGATCATTACAAATTAAAACCCCTCAATTGTATAACATATAGCATAAAAATCTGAACTAAATCTTCCTTGTGGGATCAACCCCTTGCTTGTTTTATACTATCTTGTGTGTTGTGTTTTAAGCTAGGGTAATTAATTTGTGCGACTATGACATCGCAACACGACACGACGAAAAGATTAATGTCTTCTCCCAAGTGCAGGAGTGTTGAAGTAATAAATAACCCGGCAAGACCGGGGTCGAACCACAGGGAGGATATTGTACAAATTATAAATAACAACACTACAACAACAATAACAACAACAACAACAACAACAACAACAACAATAGTAGTAGTAGTAGTAGTAGTAGTAGTAATAAAGAACGAGAAGAAGAAGATGATGATGATGATGATGAGATATTAAAGTAAGGATTAACAATGATAATAACAAATGTCAAGGTTAGAGGTTCCAATAATGGTATGTCAAACAAGTATAGTATAAATTCTTATTGTTCAATTGGAAACCACATATAAAGAAGGTTCCAATCAGATTATAAATTGTTAACATGATTACATTAGTCATCTTATTCAATTAATGCTAATACTTGTAAATTTTGTCAAGCATTCATGATTATAACTTATGTTAACAACAAATCAAGTTCCTTTCATAGCTCAGGTGTCGGTTATACCATACAGTATGGGCTATGAAAGTGCCAAACATTTGTTGTACCAATTGTTATACAACATAAATCAAGTTTAGTCATTTAACAAGCAAAGTATTAAAGAGTGAACAAGATAACAAATATAAAACATGTTAGTATTAAACATTAAAGTCTATATTAAGTTTATACCATACTTATTCTTACACCATTAGTATAACCTTTTCACCTTGACATAATTAACTTAGCTAGACATAATGAAAGAAAGAATAATAGATAAACAAAATAAGAACATACAACTTAACTAAGTAAAGGAAAAGAAATGAAAGGCATAAAATTGATATTAATGAAAACAAAGCATAAAGAATACAAAGAGAGAAAACAAGAGCATGATCTTGATCTCGATATCAAGATGCCTAAATGCATGGCAAATGCCTCCTTTTATAGGCCAAAATTGAGAACTATTGATTTGATGACTAATTGATGAGTAGATGGCCAACCCTTGACTTAGTGACAATCCTTATCTTCTCTTGTCTGCCCAAAACATCATTGATGATGTCAAAATTAGAGCCACTTAAAAACATGAAAGTTCTAGGCAATTGTCTCATCTTTCTTGTGTAAAAAATTCAACTCATTTCAACTTCTAAAACTTCAGATATGGCCAAAATACTGAACAGTGCTCGGGCTGGAGGACAGATTCGGGCTTCTTTGTTGTTGCAACAATTTGGACTTGAAAATGGCCTTTTTAGATCTTGGGCTCCATATGAAAGTTGTAGGCCTATGTCTTACCTTTCCATCCATATAAAGTAGACCTAAATCTGAGATCTATAGCTCCAGATATGACCCAATTACCGAACAGTGTTCCGGTTTGGATTGCACCGACATCTCTTTTCTAAGTTTGATCATCTCTTTGCCTTTGCAATTGAAGTTCTTAAAGTCATCAATCAATCCTTTTATTTATGTGATAGGCCTGCATTTAAAATGGACATTTACCACAAATTAAAGGTATCTTATATTATTAGATAGATTATTATAAAACGTACTTTAGTTAAGGAGTTATTGATACTTCAAGTGCAAAATGATGATATAAAACCATGATAAAAATATATTTTTGAGTACTAATCATAACACCCACCATGTTTAAAGACACACATATGTTCTTTAAAGCTTATGACCAGCACCATATTGGCTCCTTTCTTCCTCAGGTCGAACATAGTGGCACCCCTTATTGTCTTCTTCCCAATCTTCTCTCAGTTCCACATGACAATTGCAACAATAACAAACCAGTGGTGCCCACAAACTGGCAGCCCCTTAGTCATACCATCAGACACCTAAAATAGAAGAAGAGGAAAAAAAAACTTGTAGAGAGCAGATCTGAATAAGAAAAAGAGAGAGAAGTAGATCCAAAAATAGCGAAAAAAAATCAAAATCAAAATCAACTGCTTTGTTGTTTTTGCAGGTTGCCACTGGTGACATGACCAATAAATTAATGTCTTCTCTCAAGTGTAGAAGTATTGAAGTAATAAATAGCCTAGCAAGACTAGGATTGAACCATATACAGGTTAATCGTACAAATTATAAACAATAACAATAATAACAACAACAACAATAATAGTGCTAATAATAATAATAGTAATATTAATAGCAATAATAATTAAAAAAAAAGAAATTGATGAGAACTTTGAGATGGAAGATCAATGTAAGAGTTAGACAATGATAATAACAAATATTGAGGTTAAATGATCCACTAATGGTATGTCAAACAAATATAATATAAACTTTTATTACTCAATTGGAAACCACGCAGAAAATACATTCCAATCAGATTATAAATTGTTAACATGATTACATTAGTTATCCTATTTGAATAATGATAATACTTGTTAATGTTGTTAAGCATTCATGATTATAGCTTATGTTCACAACAAATCAAGTTCCTTTCATAGCTCAAGTATCGGTTATACCATACAGTATTGACTATGAAAATATCAAGTATTTTTTATACCAAGTGTTATACAATATAAATCTAGATTAGTCATTTAACAAGCAAAATATTAATTAGTGAACAAGATAATAAATATAAAACATGTCAGTATCAAACATTAAAGTCCATGTTAAGTCTATACTATACGTATTCTTACACCTTTAGTATAAGCTTTTCACATTGACATAATAAATTTAACTAAACATAATAAAAAAAGAAATAAATAAACAAAATAAAAACTTAAATAAAATAAAAGTTAACTAAGTAAAGAAAGGGAAATGAAAGACATAAACTTAATATTAATGAAAGCAAAACTTAAGCATTACAAAATATACAAAAAGAAAAAGCAAAATCATGATTTTGATTTAGAAACCAAGATGCCTAAATGCATGGTGAATGTCACTTTTATAGGTCAAAATTAGAAACTATTGATATGATGACTAATTGATGAGTGGGTGACCAACTGTTGACTTGGTGATAATGCTTATCTTCTCTTATTTGCCTAAAAAAGTATTGATAATGTTGGAATTGAAACCACCTGAACACATTAAAGTTGTCGAAAATTATCTCAACTTTTCAAGAAAAAAAATGGAGGTCATTTAGACTTCTAGAACTCCAGATATGAGCGAAATACTGAACATTATTTAGGCTACAGGATAGATTCAAACTTTTTCATTGTTGCTATAATTTGGACATAAAAATGACCCTTTTAAATCTTAGACTCATGAAATTTATAGGCCTATGTATTACCTTTCTATCCATATAAATAAATCTATATCCAAGATCTACAGCTCCAGATATGATTAAATTACCAAATAGTATTTCGGTTTGGAATGCAGCAACACTTTTCTAAGTTTGGTCATCTCTTTGTCCTTTCAATTTTAGTTCTTAAACTCATCAATTAATATTTTTATTTATGTGATATGCTTGCATTTAAAATAAACATTTACAACAAATTAAAGGTATCTTATATTATTAGATATGTTATTATAAAATATATTTTAGTTAAGGAGTTATTGATACTTCAAGTGCAAAATGATAATATAAAATCTTGATAAAAATACATTTTTAAGTACTAATCAACTGGTGAGGAAAGTGAAGAGGAGAGGAAACTAAAGCAGATCTATCCTTTGGTTGGATTTCTACGGCAGCGCATAGACCCACGCACAACCAATGTTAGTGGTGCGAAAAGGAAACGCATCGCCACTACTCCACAATTTATGAGGGCTTTCTCTGTAGTTTTTGTAATAAATTGAATATGTATTTAAATTTTTGTTAAATAATTTTTTTATTTTATGCTATTCTGTAAACATGTAATAGAAAAAAACATAGTAAAAAGTGATTTGTATGTGTGGGTTTGTATTTTATTTTATATATGTCATTGAATTAAAATAAAAAAACAAAAAAGAATTTAATGTTTTAATTTGTATATGGATAAGTATTTGAAGGACAAATTGAAACATGTTTTATTTCTCATGAAAAATATAAGAACATGTTTTTGTATATATTTTAAGATTTAATAACTGATTTATTAAAACCTCAAAAATTTGACTAATATTTTAAATTTTAATCCACATCAAACACAAAGTAACTTACCTCAGGTATGGTGATCTAGGGGTGCTAATACCTTTTCTAACTACAACCAGTCCCTTAGCCTTGAATATTTGACAAAGACCAGTACATCCGAGTTTTCTAGTAACTCTCAATTAAATACTAAATAGCGACTTCTAAATCAAGCAATCAAATAAAAATTTCTACAAACGTTGTGCGAGTGACGTGCGACACATTGGATCTACATCGAGATTGTCTCTTAAAGATGAACTATGATCATTAGTCACCAAAATATTATGAGTTAGCCAAGACCCGAGAATAGATTTATTGGTGCGAATCATCTAAAGACTAAAAGACTGATCTTCATATTTATTATAATTATGTTTTATCATATAATTTATAGCTTTCTTTCTTTCTGTGAAATATGCCTTTGAATTATGAAACCAAAGGATTGTTCACATGATATGATATTTAATGATAACTGATATTATTATTATTTTGCTTATACAATTTACAATGGCTTAAGAAGATTACTATTGTTTTTTTTTTTACTTTAATTTTCTCATTAGCTCAATTTTATTTTCAGTAACAATTTAATTTTTAATTTTATCCTTTAATATTTGATTGGTTAAAAATTAATTTTTATAATTTTCTTCAGTTTACTTTTCATAGGACTATTCTAGTTTCATAACTCTAGTCATAGGTTTATTTGAGTTGACTTCGCTTAAGTTTTTTTTTATTTGTTATTTTTTTAATTTCATTATTTTATATAGAGATGTATATTAATTAAGCTTCATAATTTATTTTTTTATTATATTGTCTGATCTTATAAGTTGGGTCATATATTCAACAAGCTAACTTGTGTTCATTTAAGAATTTCTTTTTAATATTTTTTAAATCCTTATCCTTCATTATTTGGTTGGCTAAGGATTGGGTATCATAATTTTTTTTTTAGTTTGATTTTTTTACTATGATTGTCTTTTTTTTTTATCATCATGTAATTTAATGAAACAAACTTATTGAACTCAACTAGATTTATAATCTAAGTTGCCTTTTTTTTTTCTTTTTAAAAACACACTGACATTACATAAACTTTTTTTTATATATATAAAAATTATTTTGATATGGCCTGCAATATAGTGCAATCCACCAATCTTGTAAAAGCTAAGAGAGTTGAAGGTTGCCTTACGTGCCTTTACCACCTCCCTCCCAACTCTTGTCTATGGGTAAAATTCTTCCTTTATAATCTCTTCTATAAATATGAATACATACATATCTCCATTGATGCCACCATGTTTTTTGATAGTTTTACTTATATTTACCTAGTGTTTTATCTATGTTATATATATAAAATACCTTGATAATCTTTTATATTTTAAAGACACATTTGGAAGTTAGATTCCAAAAAAAGAGTAAATTGAAAATAAAATTTAGATCATATTCCAACTTGTGTTGAATATTGATAAATTTGATCTTTGATCAATGTTTTATGTAGAACTTGAGTTATAGAGGCCAAAATAAAGTGATTCAAATGATATTAGAAAGCTAAAATCCATACATTTCTATATGTATATAGAAAAAAAATAAAAAATAAAAGGCATGAAAATCACAGTCTTCAAAAACAAGTCTCACATTCTACTTTTTTTAGCCTTTGGTCATTCCAACTTGAATATCTTGAGTTAAAAAAGTCTACTTAATGCAAGCTTAATTTTTTTAGATTCCTGACTCAAAGACTTATTAACCTATTAAATATCAGCAGAAAAAGAGCTCATATAAGAAATATAGGAATTTTATAAAGCAACTTTGATACGAACTAAAACCCTAAACTGAAAAGCCAATAATTTAATTCAAACAAGCATTGGATTCTAACTGAAAATAAAGTATTAATTAAGCCTAAACAAGCCTTGGGTTGTAACTAACAAAATAAAACAAAGCCCATAATATTAAATCTATATTTTATTATGAGAAGAAGATAAGGAAGTAAAATATTATAGAACTAATTTAAAGCTTATTTATAGCCTTCCATGCAACCCTTTAATCCTAGAAACAAAATGAAAAGGTAGTTATCCATGTTATTTCCAAGTTATAAAAGGATTCTTTTATTTTTTTTCTTGTCCTCACCTCATGGCCCAAATAAGGTTATGTTAGACCCTTCTTGCATATAGATAAGATGTACTAGGGACTCCTCTTAATACTCTAATAGACCTTTCAATTCTGACTTGGTTGAAATATTCAAAACCAATGCAATCAATGCCTTTTTCAATGTCTTTATCTTGGACTGAGTCATTGGATCATTTGGAACATGTAATGGGTTCTTGTTGGTGTTTTGGGGCTAGTCCACATCAAACCTATAAATTCTATTAGGAGACAAGTTTTGTGAAGAAACAAGTTTAACTTAAATATAAATTTTCAACTTTGAAAATGACTATTTTTATTTTTTAAAAGGATACAAATGGATTAGAGGGATGCATAGATTAGGGTTTCCTATTAAATAAAAAGAAAGAGAGAAAGAAAGCAAGAAAGAAAGAGAGGAGGCAATAAAAAAAAAAGAAGACTTAAACTCCACCATTTTCTCCTATACTCGAAATTAATGATGTTCTTATTTGTTCTCTTTATTAGTTATTTGATAAATATGAAAGGTTAAGTTATTTTTCTTAATTAAAAAGATACAAAAATCTTCAAATTTTAAAAACTATGAGATCTATTTTATCTTTTCCTTCCAGTTTATATGATAAATATGAATGTTTTTCTAAATTTATTTTATATAATTTTTTAGTTTGATTGTTAGAACAAACTTTAAATTATTATTCTAAACTACTAAGTTTGCTATTCAAATTGGAGTTGTGATATTTAAACTTGTGAAGCATCTAGGTTTAATAATTATATATGATGGATCTATATTGTTAATCTTAAAAAAAGTATTAAATTAAATCAAATATGGGTTGCAAGCAGTTATGTTGTATAGATTTATCAATTTATCTAGTTCTTAAAATTACTATTAAATTAAATTATTAGTTCAAACTGACTGATATTAAAAAAAAGATAGATATTTAGAATGTAAATTGACATATCATTTTAATGATTAGTTTTAATTTTTACATATATATATATATTTATTTGAAATCAAGATTTTTCTCTTTATAAATTTTAAATGTATTTAATTTAGCTGTGTATATGATTTTAAAACCTCCAATTGTGAATTATCTGATATAAAAATGTGAGCTAGATGTTCTTTGTGAGATCAATTCATTATTTTCTCTATATTATTTTACTTATTTAAATTAAAATAATTAATTTATATAACCATGAAATCGCAACGTGGATCAACCAGATGTCCAGTGATATCCCTGAAGCTTGCACATGCAGGATTGTTTGATTACAGTATTGAGTTTGGAATTTTTCATGTTTGGTACGGATAAGAATAAAAACACGTGGGTCAATTTTTGCAAGTTAGTGATTAGCTATCAGGTGACGTGGGAGATGACTCTAGTGGACTTGCATGCTTTGTAGTGCACGAGATCTTCATGTGATTCTGTCTTCGCTTTTCTGTTTTCTTTATTTATTTAATATAATAGTTATTTCTGTTAATAATTAAGCAGAGGGAGCCTTGGGTTTCCTCGAAGAAAAATCAAGATCAAGTTTTTTGCCGGTTCATAACTGCGACCATTTCTACGTAGATGTTTTTTCAAAATTACTTGTGGGAATAATCATGATGTAGAATCACTCTCCTTTGATGAAGTGTTTTTTTTTTTTTTTTTGGTTTTAATGGAAAAAATGAAGGCCACCCAAAAAGAGAAATATTAAAAAATTGTTTTATAAATCTTATTTAAAATGAAAATACAGAGGAAAAGGCTCTCGAAAACTGCTTTTACCAATATTGATTAAGGGGGGAAAAAAACACTTCAATTGCTGGCTTGTCTTTCTCGTTGGTCTCTTCCCATTCGGTTTGATTCTGCTATCTCCCTATCCCTTTTCTTCTTCTTCTTCTTCTCCCTCGCCTTCTTTACCGCTTTTGTTTGATCATTATCCATCCATGGAGCTTGAATCTTCCAGGCTCTTGCACGCTCTTTATGCCTTCTGTTTTATCTTTGTCTTCATCATCATCGTTTCTCCTCGTTTTGCTCTCTTTCTCTACTTGCTGCTACTAAAGCTGTGGTGCAACTGTGAGATATGTGATGCTTATCTAAACTTGAGTTGGGCCAAAAGCTTTGATAATCTTTGTGATTGGTATGCTCATCTCTTGAAACATTCTCCGACAAAAACTATTCCCATACATGTTCTTGGCAACATCATTACGGCTAATCCAGAAAACATTAAGTATATGCTTAAAACGAGATTTGATAATTACCCCAAAGGGAAGCCTTTCTCTTTGATACTGGGCGACTTTTTGGGTCGAGGCATATTCAACGTTGATGGTGACATGTGGAGGTTCCAGAAGAACATGGCGAGTCTAGAGCTCGACAGGCTCTCAATAAGATCAAATGCTTTTGAGATCGTTCGATGTGAGATTGAGAAACGCCTTCTTCCTCTACTAGTCTCCTTCTCGGGCAAAGAAGATGGGATTTTGGACTTGCAAGATGTTTTCCGAAGATTTTCATTCGATAGCATATGCCAATTTTCATTTGGGCTAGACCCCAGGTGCTTGCAGCTGTCGTTACCCATGTCAGAATTCGCCGTAGCTTTTGACCTAGCTTCCAAATTTTCGGCCGAGAGAGCCATGGCTGTCTCCCCCCTTGTGTGGAAGATCAAGCGGAAGTTGAATATCGGTTCTGAGAAGAAAATGAAAGAGGCTATCAAGATCATCGACATTTTAGCACAAGAGGTAATGAGGCAAAAGCGTGTAAAGGGGTTTTCAACTCATAAAGATCTTCTGTCTCGGTTTATGCGTACTGTAGATGATGAAACATACTTGAGAGATATTGTCATAAGTTTCCTCTTAGCAGGCCGTGACACCGTTGCTTCAGCTTTAACCAGCTTCTTCTGGTTACTGGCGAAGCACCCAGAGATCGTTTCAGCAATCCAGGTGGAGGCAGATAGAGTTCTAGGTCCTAATCAGCCGCCCAAAAATTTTGAGGAAATTCAACAGCTTCACTATTTGCAAGCAGCAGTGCACGAGAGTATGAGACTTTACCCTCCTATCCAATTTGATTCAAAGTTTTGTCAGCAAGATGATGTCTTGCCCGATGGGACTTTTGTGAAGAGAGGAACTCGGGTTACATATCATCCCTACGCAATGGGAAGGATGGAAGAAATATGGGGTCCGGATTGCCTAGAATTCAAGCCAGAGAGGTGGTTAAGAGATGGCGTCTTCTTCTCTGAAAACCCTTACAAGTATCCAGTATTCCAAGGTGGATTTAGGGTGTGTTTGGGTAAGGATATGGCCTTGATGGAGATCAAGAGTGTCTGCCTCTCACTGCTCCAACGTTTCCACTTCAAATTAGTGTTTCCATGCCACAGTACCCCACGATTCTCACCCGGCCTCACCTCTACTTTTATAGATGGGCTCCTGGTTCTGGTACGAGAAAAGGTAACTCAACCCTCCCATCGCAATTATATGGTGCACGTTGATTAGCAACTATCCAAGGGCGCTACTCGCCAATGGGGGTGAAGGCGTGTATTTCATGCGGATGTGACGTGGTATAATGGCCTACATGTGCTCGAGCACCATAACCAGAATGACTGGTTACTGTCGGCAGAAATAAGAATTTATCTCGTTCCAATCAATGGTCAAGCTTGTTTTATTTCCACTGAAGATGTGTAAATAATGTAGTGTTGTAAGAAGATGTATACATACATACATACATACCTGCAGTAGCATGATCTGCTTATATTTAGGGCACACAAGAAGCTTAAACCTTCCATTATCTGTAAGATTAAGTATGGACGCTTGTAATGTTGATTTCTGGTATCCATTATCACTTGGCTAATTATATTGTATTTCTTAAACTCCTGTGTTAGTGATTCAACGCCTTCGTTTGGGATTAATTCAAGCTAGGGCTCCAGAGTCGATCCCCGCCACACAGAGCATGTAAGCAGCTGCTTTTCCCTTTAATTTCCACCTCTCCTTGTTGGCGTTGGTGTTTATGCTTGCCAAGGCCATCATGCATGTGAGGAGATGGAGGCTGGTGAAGAGAAGATGGAAAAGATATTAAACCCTCCCTTAATCACTGTTACTTGGTTTAGTTAACTTTGTTTGCACAATGGATTGGAAACCCTATCGCCTATCGAGTGAGTTTACAACTTGAAGCCATAATCATCGAGGAAGCTTTTTAATTTTGATCTGGGAATTAATCCACTGCTATATTCTCAATTAACAGGGTTTTTTTTTTTTTTTGCGTTCTAAACATATTTTTTAATAAATTTTATTTTTTTTTATATTTTGAAATAATTTTGATATATAAATATATATTAATTAAAAATAAAAATAATGCTTTTAAAAAACAACTGTTCATACAACTTCCAATTTAGGTTACAACTACTTCTGGCCCCTCTATTTTTAACTTCAATAATTTAATAAAATTAAAAATTTATCTCAGCCAGTTAATTTAATAGTCTTCGTCGTGAAATAAGTCGTTATCATCAATTTTCCTTTTATTTTTGTTAATGTAATCACGCACTCTCACCATGCCCGGCCAGTAGTGACAAATTATATATAATTGTCTTTAAAAGGGGCTTTTTGATAAATTTTAAAACATATGGTGTGTTTCGCCAATAATTTTTAAAATCAATTTTAATCACCTTTAACCCTTCAAAATTCTCAATTAAAGATTTTAATATATTTTCAAGGCTTTCCATCCATATATATTTCTATTAAAATCACACTTAATTATTTTCTCATCATAAAAAACAATATATATATATATAGCATTACATTAACAATATTCTAACGAGTATATTGGTATAGCTTGTAACTACTGTAGACTTTGGATTCACAAGATCATATCTTCTAGGCATTCATCTGCTGTTATATTCATGGAGGATTGTGATATGTTGAAGTTGCTGCTACTACAATCAGAGTTGATCAAATTCCTAATCTTTATAGGATTGTTTTGTGTAATCTTTTGGAGTTCCTGTTACTACATTCACGGATGGATCAATATCTTCACCCATGAATTCAGTAACCATTACTTGATCTTCTACAGGTCTCCTTAATCTGGAAGGTAGGTCATGAAAATTTAGATTGCGTTGAGCCTATCTGAATTTTATTGGTGGTAAAGGTTTGGTAGGTGCATTGGCTAACTAATCTTTGTTGTAGATAAATTAAACCATGAGTTCTTTGTAGCAAACTTAGTTATGAATGAAATGAACATCAATCTCAATGTGTTTAGTTCATGCATGAAATTTAGGATCGGACGTGAGGTAAGTTGCGCCAATATTATCACACCAAAAAGTGGGGCTATGTTGCTAGGGCAAACCAAGTTCATGAAGTATGGATTTAAACCAGATGAGTTCTGCAGCAGTATTGATAATTGCTTTGTATTTAGCTTTTGTACCGCTGCAACTACTATAAGTTGTTGTTTGCAACTCCAAGAAATTATGTTGAAACCCATGTAAATACAGCAAGCACCAACTAATCTACAGTCATCTATATCTATGACCCAGTTAGAATCGAAGAATGCCTGTAAGGTGAAATCAACATTTCTGATGATGAACAAACCTATTGAAATTGCATGCTTGAGGTAGCAGAGTATATGCTTGACAACTAGCTAACAAGTGTGCAGAGAATTGTGCATAAACTTGTTAACTTTCTAAACAACAAATGCTAAATCAAGTCTTGTAAAAGCTAAATACTAAATGATGCCTACTACACTGTGCTAAAGGTTGATATCTTCAAATGGGATCCCAATAGTAAAATTAAGTCGACAGCTGGAGGCCATTGGACTAGCATAGGGCTTAACATTTTCCATCTTGCTTCTTTTAAGCAAATCAACAATATATTTGCATTGAGTCATGTATAGGCCATCTATGCACCAAAGTGCTTCAACATCAAGAAAATAAATGAGACTACCTAAATCTTTGACAGTAAAGGTGGTTTGTAGAGAATGGATAATATTGTTGATGACAGATGCACTTGAGCAAGTTATTAATATATCATCAACATATATAAGAATGTAGATCATATAATTAAAATTTTAAAGCACAAAAAAAGATATATCTACCTTACTTTCACTAAACCCTAGGGACCGGAGCTTGGTAGAAAGTTTGGAGAACCAAGAGCGAGGAGCTTGGTGTAAACCATAAAAGGACTTGTGCAGTTTGCACACATGGTTTGGATACTAAAGATGAACATAGCCTTGTAGTTGAATCACAAACACAATTTCATACAGGTCACCGTACAAGAAAGCATTTTGCACTTCTAATTATTTGATAGGCTAATTATAGGTTACTACAATAGAGATGACTAACCGAATGGTGGCATGTTTAATGATTGGACTAAATGTTTCAAGAAATCAACCCCCTCTTGTAGGTGAAATCCTTTAGCTACTAATCAAGCTTTATAACGCTTAGTGGTTCCATCTGCATTTTGTAAATCCATCAGCATCCACCAATATTTGTATGTGTGGTAAGTGAGACCAAGGACCTAGTGCTATAATGAATTAAAGCTGAGAACTTTTTATTTATAACCACTCGTCAATGCATATATTTGAAGACTTGACTGTATGATGTTGGTTATATTGCTATAGGAATATGTGATGCTGTTAATGCTTGCAGTAATGAATAGTAAATAAAGACATCACTTAATTGTTTAGGGTGATGAATATTATTCTTAAACCTTGTGACCATAGAGTGAATGTTTGTAGGACCTGACAGTGTATCAGCATGTGGAATTGGAGTCATCGCTGGAGAAATAGTGGGAGACGAAGCTGGTTTTGTTTTAGTAGAATGTGCTAGAGACGGAGCCTGATCTATTTTTATAGAAATCAACACAGAAGGTGCAGGTGGTGTGCATGTAGTAATGTGGTTAGGTTGCAAATATTTGAGACATGGGGATATTGGTATAGTGATTTGGAGAGGAAGAGAAATAGGCATGGAAGGAGAATTTTTATCACTCACAGAGACAATGTTTTGTGAGTAAGGGAAGAGAGTTTCATCGAATATAACATTACAAGAAACATAAATTTTACCTGTAGAGAAATCTAGACATTTATACCCTTGATGACAAAGACTATAACCAATGAAAAAACAAGTTTTTGATATAATATTAAGTTTATTCCTGTTATATGGTCTTAAGTTTAGCCAGCAGGCACAACCAAACACACACATAAAATGATAGTCAGGGATCCTACTATAGAGAATTTTGAAAGGGGACTTGTAGTGTAAAACAGGTGTTGGAAGTTTGTTTATGATATTGGTGATGGTTTGAAACACATTTTCCCAATAAATATAAATGCGCAAACAAGCTCAAACCAACTTCGATAATGTGTTAATGTTTGTGTTTAATAGAGCTATTTTATTGGTAAGTGTGCGGGCAAGCTAGGTAATAATTAATACCATTTTAGTGATAATAAGTGTTTATTCGTTGATACTCCTCACCCCAGTTTGATTGAATTGCTTTTATTTTCCTGTTAAACTATTTTTCAACATATATCTGAAAATTTTAAAAGACATGTTTAACATCGGATTTAAGTTTAATAGGGAATAACCAAAGAAACTTGGACTAATCATTAAAAAAGCTAAAGTAGTATTTAGCACCAATTGTGGAAAGCACTAATACAGCTTCTACATATTGATGAAAATTAAATCTAAAAGGTGTAAAGAAATAAAAGTAGAAGTTTTAAAAGGCAAATCTTGCCATTTGACATTCAGGGCACACATTGTGTATTTTATTTTTCTCTATGGGAAAAAGAAGGATGGATAAAACTTACTTGATGATTAATACTTAAAAGTGCATTTTTATCAAGGTTTTATATCATCATTTTGCACTTGAAGTATCAATAACTCCTTAACTAAAGCATGTTTTATAATAACAAGTCTGATACCATAAAATACCTTTAATTTATAATAAATATTCATCCTAAATAGGCCTATCACATAAATAAAAGGATTGATTGATAAGTTTAAGCACTAAAATTAAAAGGATAAAAAAATGGCCAAACTTAGAAAAGAGATACTAGTGCAGTCCAAACCAAAACATTGTTCGGTAATTTGGTTATATCTAGAGTTGTAGATCTTGAATTTAGGTCTGTTTTATATGGATGGAAAGGTAAGACATAGGCCTACAACTTTCATAGGAGCCTAAGATTTAAAAAGGTCATTTTCAAGTCCAAATTATAGCAACAATAAAGAAGTCTGAATCTATCATGTAGCCCAAACATTGTTTAGTGTTTGGCCTATATCTGGAGTTTTAGAAGTCTAAATAACCTCCATTTGTTTCTAGAAAGCTAAGATAATTTCCTATAATTTTTATGTTTTCAAGTTGTTTTAATTCTGATGTTATCAGTGATATTTTGGGCAGACAAGAGAAGATAAGGATTGTCACCAAGTCAAGAGTTAGTCATCCACTCATCAATTAGTATCAAATCAATCATTTTTAATTTTAGCCTGTAAAAGAAGGCATTTATCATGCATTTAGGCATCTTAATTTCTAGATCATTATCATGCTCTTGTTTTCTCTCTTTGTATTTTTGTAATGCTTAAGTTTTGTTTTTATTAATATCATGTTTATGCCTTTCAATTCCTTTTCTTTACTTTTAACTAAGTTTATTATGTCAAGGTGAAAAAGTTACACTAATGATGTAAGAATAAGTATAGTGTAAACTTAACATGGACTTTAATATTAGATACTAATATGTTTTAGATTTGTTATTTTGTTCACTCTTAATACGTTGCTTGTTAAATATTTAATTTAGATTTATGTTGTATAACACTTGGTACAACAAATGTCTGGCACTTTTATAGTCCAACTGTATGATATAATCGACACTTGTGCTATAAAAAAAAACTTAATTTATTATTAATGTAAATTATAATCATGAATATCTGACAATATTTACAAATATTAGCATTATTCAAATAAGATAACTAATGTAATCATATTAACAATTTATAATCTGATTGGAACCTCTTTTGTATATGGTTTCCAATAGAATAATAAGAGTTTATACTATACTTATTTGAAATATCATTAGTAGACCCTCTAATCTTGACATTTATTTTTATCATTGTTTAATTCTTATATTGATTTTCCATCTCAAAGTTCTCATTAACTTCTTCTTCTTCTTCTTCTATTATTATTATTACTATTATTATTATTATTAGTTTACTATTGTTGTTGTTGTTGTTGTTGTTGTATTGTTGTTATTTATAATTTATATAATTAATCTCTATTTGGTTATACTCCGATCTTGCCGGGTTATTTATTACTTTGACATTCCTGCACTCAGTGGTGGAGCCAAAGTTTTTTAAATGAGGGGGAAAATTATTAATAAATAATATATTATATAGACATGCATTAGAAAGTAGTTCAAAACATATATTTTAATTTATATCAAGTAAAATTAATTTAAAAATACACATCAATTCATCAAAAGCAAAACCTATTTTAATATATATATATAGACACTCGAAGTATGTTAATTAAATTATATACTTAACCATTTCTAGATATTTAATTGAGGAACAATGTTTAGTATATGTGTAGGAGGAACAATGATTAGAAAATATGTTTTCTACTTAATATTTTACTTACAAACAAAACACGTGAACATATTAAATTTCAATAAACTACTGTCAATATAAGAGATGCCAGTAATAGTGGTTTTGCATGAATATTAATTTATTTCTTTATAATAAAAAAATAATTAATTGATTAAATTAATAGATTTAAATATTTATTTTGAACATATTCATATACAAACCTCTAAATTATCATAAACCCTAATATTTTTAATTACTAATTATAATAAAATAAAATTAAAATTAGATAATAAAATAAATAGAAAAAATAACAAAATTACCTAAAATAAAAGGCAAAAGATAAGAAAAATTAATTGATGAGTAAAGCAAAAGATAGGGAATGACAGGTGAACAATGTTAGATAGGGGAAGATAAAGAAAGAAAAGGAAAAAAGAGGGAAAATTAGGGCAATGATGTGTGTGTGTATGTATATATTAACATATGAGTTTAATATATTAATATAAAATATAAAAAAAAATTAAGGGAGCAATTGCCCCCTCTTAATTCACTGTGGCTCTGCCACTATCTATACTTGGAAGAATAAATCAATCTTATGGTCATATCAATTGACCATTGGAACAGATATATGGCTAAGTCTATGATACCACTCGTAAGAACGAACATAAGAAAAGCCTTGAGGAAGACTGGATATATTGGTGAATTGATAGAATCTATGATGAAAATAGCCTCAATGAAGGATATTCCCCAAGTAATCTTTCACAAGAAAATAATACAAGTGAAACTCAAAATATAAGTTATTGTCAACACAAAACTAGTGCACTAACAATAATTTCTTTTATATTTCAAGAACAAAAAGAATGTGATTAAAAACAAAAGTAGAAGAGGGAGTGGAGATTTTGGAAGACCTAGTTTTTAAGATTTACAAACCTTTGGTCATTTCTGACTTGCACACTGTCTACACTAGTATAGTCAGATTTCTGAAAAGTCAAATTATTAGCATCATTAGTAAGGTGATGTGTGGCTTTTTATCTGTATAGCGACCAAGCTGTGTTTTGTTGGTAGAGGAGGTGCATCCTAATAAGATAAATCAAAACAAAAATAACATTTCTTAACAGAGTGTTTGATTTTACCATATATCTGGCAAACAACAGATGGTTGATCATGATTCCTGTTGTTGGAATTATAACCACCATAATTAGCATACCCCCTATCATAAAAGCCATCATGCCTTGGAAGGTTGTATTGTCATTATGCAATCTTTGTAAAAGGTTGCTGGATGACAGGGTAAGTTGATGCCTTAACAAGCGAGCTTCAGAAGTTAGTAATAGAGAACAAATTTTCTCAAGGGTAACGTCATTAGTAGTGCTAATATGGAGGCCACGGAGCTATTATATTCATGGTTAAAACTTGTAAGAATATATATTATAATATCATCATGATTTAATGGTTATCCAACATCGGCTAATTCATTAGTGAGCTTTTTTATGAAATGAAAATAATTAGTAACTATCTTGCTACTTTTCGTTATAGTTGCAAGTTGTATGCGGATTATAATTGACAACTTAAGCAAGAATCGATTCAGATAAAGAAGTCATAAGAATGATGAGAATGAGATTATCTTGACAAACCCATTAAGAGTAGGTTGGGTTTAGACGTTCAGAAACAACATAAGTTTTAGGATGAGTAACAAAGATGATTTTAAGTGGTTTAGGAATGCTATCATCTATATAAATAAAAAGATCTTATCCTCTGAAATACAATACAAGTTATGCTTTCTAGAAAAGAAAGTTATCATAGTTAAGTTTAATAATAACAATAAAAGGCATAGAGATAACAGAAGGATAGGGTGGAGTTGAAGAAGAATTTGAGGAAGACATTTAGATGTTAATCTTTTTATGACTCTGATACCATATAGAAAAATTCAAAACGATCATGTTTGAAGAATTATACACTTTTCCTTTTTTATGTTTCTTATGTACATATCCTTTTATATATATATATATATCATTACGTTAACATATCCAAATGGGTATATTAATATAGCTGGTAATAGTTGTAGACTTAGTTGTAGACTTTGGATTCATAAAATTATATTTTCTAGTAATTTATCTACTGTTGCATTCATAGAGAATTGTGATTTGTTAAAGTTGTTGTTGTCAATTAGATTCCTGATCTTTATAAGATTGTTTCATGTAATCTTTTGGAGTTTCTATTACTACATTCACGGGTGGATTAGTATCTTCACCCTTGAATTTAATAATCATTACTTGATCTTCTACGCAAACAATAAAGCTACTTATTTATTATAGTTTTCAAAAATTTTAATATTGTTGTTATGTTCATCATTATTATTATGAATATAACATTTTATTAGGGTTTTTATTTTGAGGATACTAGGGTTTCTTGGTATCTACTTAAATCAATTATAAACATAATATTAGAAAAAAAATTCTTTTCCTTATTTAAACCCTCTCCTATAACTTTTATTTTAAGTTCTTTAACCTTCTCTCTATAGAGATTTACCCTCTTTTATAAGATTTTTTTTTATTGCTAGATTTTAGGCTTTAAATATGATTAATATATAAACTGAATCTTCTATTCTCGTGATGCCCTGCAGAAAATAATACTACCACATCCAAACCGTGCACGCATGTGACGAAGAACTTGTATGTGATGATACCAAAGAAGAAACATAGATATTGATCAAAGTGTAATGCCTGCATTCACACCATTTTCTACCACAGCTATAATATTATTAAATAATAATATAAATTATATTTTTAAAATTTATTTAAAAACTTAATATTTTTAAATGAATTAGTTTTTTAACATGAAATTAGATTTTTAATAATTAAATGATTATAAATTTAAATTTTATTATTTTTATTTATTTAATAAAAATTAAACAAAAGATAATACAAGTTTGTGTAAGTTTCAAGATCAAAAAAAATTTAATTCAAATAATATATTAGAAAATAATATAAATTATATTCTAAAAACCTATAAAAAAACTTAATTTTGAGATTAAATTAATTCTTTATCAAACATCATCATCTTAACTGTGGATAACCGATGGGCTACTATCTCCGTGGTTCTGTTTACAATAACTTTGTCCAATTCATCTTCAACCACTCGTTCAGATGCTGCATCAAGAGCACTAGTTGCTGCATTTAGCAGTAATATCTTTGGAGCCTTTCCTTGTGCTATCGCCACTCATTGCTTCAGTTCAGTACCTGACATTTGGATGTCTCGAGATTTATGACTGGATCTATAACCCAGCACTTCCCACAAACTAATTGATGTCTTTACAAGTGCAACTAAATCCAATATAAGCTTTAGAAATGCTGACAGAACTTATTATAGTCTGCTGCTAAGATTTCTGCCCCCATAGCATTTCCTTCCTTTCCAAATGAAACAATGTTGGTTCGGATGGTGTCATTAATTAAATAGCAAAGGTTCCTGGCTTCTGGATCTTGATTCCATCTTGTGTTACGTAACCTGAATTAGAATCATAAAATACTTGCCAAGCATATAGATCACTGAAAATTTGGACATCAGGTTTTGTGGGATACTTGAAACTGACATGTTGAATCTCAATTTCTTCTTTAAAATTTTATGTTGTTCATCACTAGAGTCTATTTTGTGATTTTCAGTCCAGAATTGCAAATACAGATCCTTTGCTTTCATGAGATCGGGACCAAAGGAATACTTGTTCGAGAAATCCTAAATGATGTCAAAGTGAGATTAAAAAATACCTGCGAAGCAACAACAAGGAGATAATTTATACTTCGGAACTTAAGGAATCATTTTACTTCTCGCGCGCTGATCAGCTAGGCGAATGTTTAAACAAAAACTTTTAAATACTGACAAGGCAGGGAAGAGACTTACACGAAATACCTAAAAAGCTGTGTTGCCAGAATTGACGACAAGACAGGATCCAGTGTAGAAACCGGTAGCACAGGAAGATAAGTGCAAGGAAAAAAGATTGTCGAAATCCCATCCCACTTACCAGCCGTTGCCTTTTTTCCTGTCTGCGTGGGGCCTTCACGATACTAGTGGTAAAGTTCCATCACTTCCTCTTCAGTGCAGAAAGATGCGACTGTTCTAGTAAATTTCATACTGCATCATTGGCTATAAAAATGGCAAGGTTGGAAAACTGCTTGCAAACCCTGAGGCATATGTAAACTGATTAATCCTTTACATGACAGAATAATGGAAGAAATGTGCATGTTAGATAACTTTGTTCAACCAGACATTTCTCGCTTCGATGGTGATCATGATTATTAGAGCATGTCAATGGAGAATTCTTTTAAGGTTTAAAAAGCGTTGGCAAATCTTTTTTTGAATTACAATCAGAATCAATAATAACAGATATGCAAAAAACAGAGATATAGGACAAAAATGGAAGATTTTTAAGGCAAAGAGTTATCTTTTTCAATCATTTGACGGATCAATTTTAAAAAGCCTCCAAAGATATTTGGGATTCAACGAAAAAAATACCAAGTAACAACTAGAGTAATAAGAGGCCAGCAACTTCAAGCACTTTGAATGGAATTTGAATTGCTTAGAATGAATATAGAAAAATAAATAATATAGATTATTTCTCACGAATGGTGGAAATCATTAATAAAATATGAATTCATAGCAATAATACAGAGGATATCACCATCATTTAAAAAATTCTTTGATTATGGACACTAAAATTTAATTTTATTGTGTCATCAATAAAAGAATTTAAAGATATTGACAAACTCTCCATTGATATTTTATAAATTTCCTTGTTAATTAATGAGCAAAAATTGAATTAACAAAACAAAGAAAAGCAAGCTTTATGAGTTTTATTAAATAATTCTTTTTCTGTCTCACAAAAAAAGATGATCAAGAAAGAGAAAAGAGCACAAACAATAGACTGTAGATTTTCACATCATAAAAAAGAAGTTTGCTGCTTTTAACAATTGATATCAGAGCTTTTCAACAACTGGTAGAGTGACTTACGTTAATTAGGAGGGCAAGACAGCAAGGAAAAGTACTCAACAACTCGTTTCTGAATAAAAAACCACAACGCAGCAGCAACCATCAACACATGCAGCAGCTTTTTTCTCCCTTAAATGAACCGTAGCAAAGGAATGTCAAGATTAGTTTGATATTCGTCTGCAGGCAAAAATAGACTCTCATCCACCTCAAATAATCATAGTTGAAGAAATAAAACTTAGGGCGATAGTAAAAAATTAATGGGTGTCTGCACTATAGAAAAACTTGTTTAAAGGAGAGAATCTAAACCGAGTGTATAAAAATATCACTTTAGAAGAGAAATTATTAGATATTAGTTGAAATCTTAATTTAATTAAGAATCCTCAATAATAATAATAAGAGAATTGTGCTTAGAATTCTTAGTTAATTAGAATTCTTATTGGATTATAATAGTCAGATATTTTTATTTATTTTATAAAATTAATTACCAATTAAAAGAATTAAATACTTGTGTGTTTTGTTTCTGAATAATTAATTCAAACAATTTTTTTACTCGTTGAAGTGGTGTTCAACATCGTAATAATAGTTATTTTTAAAAATAATTAAAATATTATTTTTTATATATTATTAATGATATCTATATCAAAATAATTTAAAAATAAAATAATTTTTTTTTAAATAATCCTCTAGAAAAACACACATGAAGCCACCGTGAAAATAAACGCGACATCAAACAGTAAAGGTCCCCCAGTCTCAATGTCATAGTTGAGTACCGCTCCCCTCACCCTGGGCCCTCAGAATATAGCAGGGACAGTTTTTGAGCCGGGTAGCTTTCCAAGATTGAAGGGATCGTAGCTTATACGAGGAATGATCTATACAAAAGTATAAAATATCAGAAATCGACCGCATCCTTTGTCTTCATCCATATTATTCTGGCAATTTGTGGAAAGATTTAACTCAAGTACTCTTCCAGCTGGCTCCATATTGCTGTCTAAATGCTTCTGGCTCCATATCTAGCTTGCTAGGAGACCGCATGATATTTGTTGCTGATTGGCATCCAACCTGAAGATTGTTGTTGCTATTAAAATTAGTTGATTAAGGGTATGATTAACATAAAATTAATAAGAAGTACAGAGTGGAAATCATATTAAGAGAAGTATTGATTAGTCAGAGATAATGTTTGTGAGGAAAGAAATAGGCCACTGATGAGGCCTGCAGAATCGGAACTGGGATTATTCGACTAATTTACTTTTAAAGCACGTTTGATTCCCTGCTAGCTGCGGGAGGAAATTACAGTTTTGTCTTTTTTTAACATTAAAAACTACCCACGTTGTTAACATTTTTTTATCCATCAAGAAAAAAATTTACTGCAACTGTATAAAGTTGATATGTGATGAGGATCCAAAAATTATAGTAAATATTTTAGAATAAATTATTTATTAAAATTCTTGTATATTATTTACTGTGTCTTTTATATCTTTTACTTCAAAACTACATAGACTTTTTTTTTAATGAATCTCTTTAGGGATATAAATCTATTCTTTCATGAATACCTACATAATGTTGTTTGTAGACTTATGGAGATGTTGACGAGGAACCCTCTAAATATCAAGTTAGTATAAGATATTTTTATATAGCAAAAATATATTTATAAAGATATTAATGAGATTTTGTAACATTTTGTTGTATATTATTCACGTTTTCTTTTATATTACCCGGCTTAACTTATTTTATACAACATAGGAGGGATAAAGATGTAATCTCGTAATAGTAAAATAATATTATTTTATTATTCGTGCCATCACATTTAATTAATATAAGTATGGAGCACTTATTCATATTTGATCTGATATGATAAATATCATAATTACTAACCTAAATCCGAGTTATGAAAGGTTTAGTGTAGAGTAACCTTTTAGCTATATACTGAACTTGAAAGGAATTGATGACCCAATTTAGAATTGAACACAAACATCCTTAACTAATATGGGGTGAGGCACATATGCATCTAAATCCCATATGGAGTTGGGATTAGAATTGTCTTGTGCTTTACTTGAGTTGGATGAAAACGCGTCACGATACAAATTAGAGTTGCATGTGGACGTGCCCTATCTAATTTAGAGTTGGGCACCAAAAAAGACACAATCCTATTTTGGATTATGATTTTTGTGTGATGATTTTTAAATAATGAAATTTTTTAGAAAACCATGACCCATCAATATATTTATCTTATAAATTAAATTAAAAATATGTGTGTTTTATTGATTTTAATCAAATATTGAGTCAAGAATTTGAAATGAAAATGTATATCAAGATTTTTTTATTAGAAAATAAATAATTTAAACTCCATTGAAAAAAAAATATGTTATACATATATATATATATATATTATAATGAGTTTTTCATTCAATAAAAAATAGAAACCAAGTGATAGGTAAGGCACAAATATAAAAATAAAATAAAATAATATAGCCTTGTAAAGGGAAATATTTTCTTTTAAATAGTAGTGTTTAGAACCTCTAAAATGATTAGAAATATTAAATTTATTCACTTAAAAGTAACATCTGAATCATCTTTTGTCTTTCAAGAAAGATGATAAACAAAGATAAGCAATTTACCACTCAATTTCTTCTTTAAAAGCAAGTGATAAGTCATATGCAACCTAAAAATTAGGGATTTTAAATTGAGATATTTTGATTTGATCCCTATTTTGTCAATTTCAATGCACACACCCTCTTAATTAACTCTAAAACTTTTTAATTATTGCAATTTCACCTCTAAAAACCTAGATTTAAATCCTTTAAGTTGAATGTTTTTTACTCTTTGGTTATTAGTTTCAGATTATGTAATTTAACCTCAATTAACTATTAAATTTTTATTTTTTTCAAGTATATCCTTGATTTGATAAATTTCAGTCATTGAACTCATACACCTTATGCACTGTGGTTTTTGGTTTTGTAATTTTTCAATTTGATTATTAAAAAGCATTCAATCTTTAAATTTCTTTCAATTGAACTCCTAATTATATCAATTTTTTCTTTTTAAATTTTAATTGTGTTCTAATCTGAATAACGCTTCCAAACGTTTTTTTTTCAATTGAGTCTTTGATTGAATCCGATTAAGCTTGTATAAATTAAATTTGACTCTTCAAAGTTCTAATCTTCTCAATTAAATCAATACTAGACTTCTAAAATTAATTTATCAGCAGTTAAGTCTTTAATAATATTAATTTGACTCGTTAAAAGTCTAATTAAATTTGTGTACTTAATTAATATTTATAATTTTAGCCTTAATTGATTTTCAAACTTAATTAAGTCTTTTAATTAGACCTATGATTAAATCAAATCAACCTATTAAAATCTATTTACATTCATAGAATTATTTTTGTTGCAAATTCATCTAATATTCATTTAAAATAACCTTGAGTTTGCATTGTTTTTTACATTTAGATCCTTCAATGATGCAGTTGAATTTTCAATATTATCAATGATCCATTTTCTCTCTTCATCTTTTATTTATGCATTTAGATCCCTTTTTAATATGTTTTTGTTAACTAAGTCAATTTGACTCTTACATTTTGTTTTTATTTTCCAAACTCTTTTCTTTTATATTATTTAATTTAATAAAATAATAATAGTTTTAGGAACCTAAAATTGAGCTATGACAAACCTCAACAGACAAACTTATAGCCTTAAAATTTATGAAAAAAAAATTCACTTAGAGATTAAAAAATAAACACAAAATCACAAATTGCCAAGTCTTTTTTTGGCAAGATAAAAACTAAAAACCATCAACATCAAACTCTTCTAATTGAAAAGAACCTATTAACACCAAATCAATGTTTTTTATCATTAGAATTTTGACAATCAACAACTCTCTCTATTTTTTTTATTTTTTTAAATGATTTTTTCTCTCTTCTCTTTATCCAAAATTAATAAATAAATAAAAATTTGGATAAAAAATGCTAATAATTTAAAAATAATCATGAATTTTCTTTGTTTTACATTTTTTTCCTTTCTTTTTTATTTTTGTATTTCTAATACAATCTTTAACTTTATAGAGTGGAATTAGGTCCAAAAATATTTTAATTGAAAATAACTAAAATTACGATGATAAAATTAGAGACAGGCTTATTTATTGTATTAGAAATACAAAAATAAAAAAGAAAGGACAAAAAAACGTAAAACACAAATATATATATATATATATATATAAATGCTTCATTGAAATACCTTAAAAAAACCTTAAATGTTTTAGTATTTGTTTTTTTTAATTTAATTTGATTTAATATCTATACAACCAATAATATTTAATCCTTTCTAGGATCATCAATATGTCATTCCAGCATCACCCAAATACGCATGTATTACCGTAGAATGTTATTCAAATAATATCAAAATAGTTTTTTCTTTTAAATTTAGTAATTGATATAATTTAGTATTTTTACCTTGAAATATTTAAGTTACAAATTTGCAATTGGACTCTTCCTTTCCATTATCGTTTGGAATAATTTAGAAGCCAATTTAGAACCGTATATTGGGCTTTCAAAAAAAATTAATTGGGCCCGAAATTTATATATATTAATTCTCAATTAAACTCCAAATCAATTAATTTGATCAATAAAATCATAAATATTTAATAAATTCTTAGCCAAGTCTTTTTGTGATGTTCATCAACATTTTTCAAATTAATGTTGTTTTAGTGCATAAATATGCAAATTATACTAAAAATATTAATGCTCATTATTTTTTTTTAAATCAACACCATTGAAATGCAAAAAAACATGCATATTAAACATAAATTATTAAAATAAAATTAATCAGAGGACACAGTTGAGAAATATTGAGATATTTGGGGTCTAATTGATAAAAATTAATAAGTTTGGGATGCAATTCAGAATGAGTATATAGATTTAGGAGTAAGTTGAGGTTTCCCCTATTCTTTGCTTCTGGCTGTCTGTACTTATCTAACCCTAAACGCACAAAATAAAAACTCTCTCAGGCATAGAACATCAAAGTAGTTTTCAAAGCCCACTTTAAACCCTAAAATCTAAATTCGCAGGTACATATCTGAGTTTTTGTATGTAGTTATGCTTTGGAAGAGTTTTTGACCTATTTTCTTTCTTTTTGCAGCTAAACCAAGTAAGAAAGAGAGTGGATAAAAAAGCTATGAAGAAGAAAAATCAAACAGGTGGAAGTGGAAGTGGAAGTGGCGACATGGATGACAAGGATCAAGAATGGGACATCAAGAAGATTATGAAAGACATCGAGTTCTTCAGTAATTACTCTTTTTTTATTCCTGTTTTTATTCTCACCGTTTTTTAAAACAATTTTGTTCTTCAGTGTTTGCTATCTGCTGCATTATAATTATACTTTATGTATCTACGAGAAAGTTGTGTGATGATGGATTGTAGGATGAGTTAGGGGCTATCTAGGAATTGTGGGTCTGAGGTTAGGAATTTCTTGCGGGAATTGAGAGGAGATGAGATGAGATGAGATTGAAGAGTTTGCTCATGTGGAAGAGTGCAATGATTTGTTTTGAAGTTGCTTTTGGTTGTTTAAACTACTGCCTTGTGATTTTCCACAGTGCTATTACTGTGCATCAATTGATTAAAGTGGATTTCAAGGCTTCGAGAATATATTACAATGGCAACGTTTTTTTTAGAGAATACAGTGTAAAACTTATGGAGAAAGAGGTTGGAAACGTAGAGTTATATGGTGTCATAGGCTACCCTATTACACCTTTGTAGTAGCATTTGGCAATGTGGAAGTTTTGAGCTTCCTAACATCAAAGCCCACATCTTCTGATCAGAAGTTCATTTTCCTTTCCCTCTCGTGGTGGAATCCCTTTCCCTACATGTTTCTTTATTTTAAATGCATAATGTTCTGTATTTTTTTTCTGGCAACATTGGAGTTGTGTGCTATTTTTGAAGCAGCTAGTTTCAGGCTCCAAGTCTATTTGTTTTTTCTTTCAGACTCTCTTAATAAAAGCCTAATTGGATGAAGGAGCTAATAAGACGAAGCTCCTTTCTGTTTTGTAGAACCTGGAACAGTGTCGTTTCATTGGGTTCAGTGGGTTTGGTTGCATAATTTGATGATTGATCTGTTATTCATGTGTGACAAGAAGCAAATAGGATGTTTCATCACCTGCTAATTTTTTTAACTTGCTTATTCTACCGTTCAGACCTAAATGATGGGCTACAGCTTCCAGTTTTAATCATGTCACAACGAATACAATTTTTTCTTAAACAATGCATTGTATTCTTTTGCCATCATTCGTCATAATTGTATGGGTTCTTCTTTTGGGCATATAAAATGGACTCAGTGCATTGTGAAGTTTTTTTTATCTAGTGTTATAGCCAGAGGAAAATTAGGTTGCATCATATGGTAAAAAGTTGCTGAATCTGGCTTTGATTGTGGACATGTTTCTGCTGTTAATTCAAACTTGGAAGCAATAAATATTGATCTGTTTAAGTTTGTGCCCTTAATTGGGATGTGCTTCTATCTTTTTGGTTCTTCATTTGCTTCTTATTGTGATTGTTTGAATTTCTATTTACAACTAAGAAACTTTGTAGTTTTTTTGTCACTGTAATGTTTTGTCTCCCAGGTGCCTCACATATGACATGGAAAGAGAGGAAAGAATTAGAAAACCATAAAGTAGTCTCTCTTGGTGGAAAGGTAAAATCTCTATGAGCACCAATCACGTCACTTTGTATTTAATGTAGTAGATATTTTTTTATTATGGAGTCTATCCTTCTCCATATGGTGCTTGATGAATATAGTCCTGCGCTTTGTCGTGAACACAGCCTCCTAAGAAGCAAAGACTACCTTTAAGTGTAGCCCGTGTGCAAATGAAGAAACAAAAGGAAAGAGAACAGAAAATGCTTGAAATGAGGGAACAAGAGGTTGATTCTCCATGACCTTTCTAATTTATGATTGATCTGATTGTACAAATCTTGTTGCTCTGACTGTAACTATTCTACATTTTAGAATATGGTTCTTGGAAGATTTGGAGGTGGTAGTGGTGCTAGACGAACAGTGGAGAAGCGCAAACTTGAGGACAGGGTGCTGAGGTCAACTGAAGGTCATTTTAAAAATGGCATACTTGATGTGAAGCATTTGTTGAGTCGAGCGCCATCTAGAGATGATGGTTCTAGCAGTCATATGTTCAACAAAGGGAAGAAGCACAGTGGCAAAAGGAGAGATGATGGTTCTAGCAGTCATATGGTCAGCAAAGGGAAGAAGCACAGTGGCAAAAAGAACAAGGGAAAGAAAAAAGGTGGTGGAAGGAAGCGCCATTGAAAGCGGGCCTAATTTGAGCTATTTCAATAACAGCAGTGATAGAATCTCAGTGTTGCTTATATCATCTTTCAAAACCTGGATCTTGAATGGTCCTTACAAGATCCTTGATTCGGTATTGACACAATGTATGAGAAAATTTTCGGTGGTTGCGTTTTTGTTTTGGTTGTTTATAAATAGCCTTCTGTAATTGTTGGGTTCAATTTCTCAAGGATAGCCTTCTATGTAGCATCTTTTCTTTGGACTAAGATCAGTTTTGCATTTCTTCACTCTTGTTAAACACAAGACCAATATTGAAGATCTTGAGACCATGTTTCGCTTATATGCATGGGGTCTGAATTCTTGCCATTTGTTGTGTTTAAGCATTTCAGTTCAACGTTGTTGCCTTTTGTTTAAATCTAAAATAAGCTTACACGTGTCAATTGAATCAAGAAAAGATGACTAAGAGGTTTGAAGTAGTCGATAAAGCAACTAGAAGTCTCTGAATGCCTCATTAAATTTAAAAAATATTACTATAGTTACATGTAAAAGCACCTTGTATTATAATTACAGTCTCTCTAAATAAGATAAGTATTCAATGAAAAACAAAGAGGATGCGAACAATGTTTTCCAATTTTTTTTGGTCTTTAATTTTGTATTTTTTTCTTTGGTCATGATTTTTTTTTTCAACATGGTATTAATTGGTGATTGGGTTTGATGATTTATTTCATGTTGTAATTTGTTGGGTTATTTTTATTTCAAATAAATTTTTGATGTTAGATTGTTTTTTGATTTTACAAAACAAAAAAAATAGTTTAGTTGTTTGTAATAATTTAAGAATGAGAGGATCAAAATTGAAAGCAACGGGGAATGGCAACACTTTATTTTTTAAAAGAAATTATTTTTTGGTTTGAACATTTTTTTAACTTGATCTTTTCATGTTGCATTTATTGATAATTTAACTTAATAGCTTGTTTTGTATTGTTTTCTTTTAATTTATCACAATCTCAAAAAAATATCTCGGTATTGAAGTGATTCTCAATTTTGCCAAAAAAAATTAAAGTTTTCTTGTTTGTGATAAATTATAGGCCTTGAATTGATTCTTAATTTTGTAAAAAAATAATAATTAAAGCTTTCTTGTTTGTGATGAATTAAAGATAAGAAGACCAAAAATGAAAACTTGGTCAATAACAGCTATTTAAAAAAAAAAAGAGTGTCAATGCCTTTAAGCTTGAGATTTTGATCAATCTCTATTTCAATCTTAAAGTTTGCAAATAAATGATTTAATTCAAAAATTTATTTTATTCATATTTCAATCTTAACTTTGAAAAAGTGGTAAGAGTTACCATATTACGACAAAGGTGAGAGAAAGTTAATTAACAACATACTTTTTAATGAGAAAACTTATTGATCTTTGTGTTTATAGGTCTCATAAAAGTCTCATTGAGATCTTTTTAAATCCTTATCTTGCTTGAAAAAGGTAAATGAAGATTGAGAAAAAAATTTCATTTCTAATTAGATTTTGCTTTTTTGGGCTATTTTTTGAGTTTGTTTTGGGTTGATAGATTTTTTTTGAGGTTTTAAGGATGTTTATTAGTTTTTTTTAGGTGAAAATTGTTTAAAAATAAATTTTAGAGTAAAAAAAAAACACTTTGATTTTTATATCATATTTGTAATGTTAGGATTTTGACTAGCAGATAATACATTGTTTATTTTTTTAAAAAATAATCAAGTGGATGATGCGTTACTTATCCAAATAAAAAAAATAGGCATGTGGACCTTCACTTCAGAGCTTAAGCTCCTTGGTTTATTTTTAGTGGGTAGATATGTTGGGTTTTTCAAGCTTGCATGTTTGACCCTTCATTGTTTTTTTTTTCCTTTCCCAACAATTTAATTTTAATTCTTAAAAATAAAATAATTTAAAATATATTTGGTATATATTTTTATAATTATTAGATTAATAAAGAATATATTTAATATATTATTTTATTAAATTTCATTTAATTTTTACTTTATTATTGAATAAGATTATAAAAATCTCTTTAGAATATAAATGGGTGTTCCTTTTTATAGCCCATAATTAACCATTTTTTTAAATTTAATTTACTTTGTTTGTTGTTATTACCTTTTTTTATCATATAACTAAATAAAGAATAGTTTTTTAAAAATAAACTTATTAAAGCTAATATGGTTCATGATCCAAGCCACATGTTTATTAACTTAATCTAAATCAATTTGATATATTATCGTCTCAATATTTACAAAAATAAAATGTCATATTTAATTTTGTTTTAGTTGAACTGTATTTTTTAATTCACCAAGTCGACCAAGTCACATTTAATCAACCCCCACATAGTTTAATTTGAAACTTGAGTTAAACAAAGGTTTATGTTGAGCAATTTTTCCATGATAATGCACAAGCATTGTATTATTCTTATGCTTTTTAATACACTCACGTTAACATTATTGGTTTTTTTCTAAATGAAAACTCACTTTTTTAGATAATAATTAATATTTCTTGTTACTAAAAATCATGTTTGTTGCACCTAAATGTTTTTTTATATTAAGAAAAATTTTATTTGCCTGTAATGTAAATTTGGTCAACTATCTTGTGTTTAACTATTTCATGTAATCAAACATCTAAATCAAGCAATTGTCTATACAATAATATTATAGCATGATATTACAGTCGATAACTCTTTAAATTTATGCTAGTAGATCTAGAAGCATCAATTTATCAATTATGAATTGATGTCAATGACAAGATAGAGCCTTGGTAAACATATTAGCCCTCTAAAACTTCAATAGAAATGTAAGGGAAAGTAATCATATATATATATATATATATTAATCAAGTACTTCATGAATGACAATTTACTTTAATGTTCTTAGTGCGATTATGAAAGAGTTGATTGATATCAACTTGAATCGAACTAGTGTTATCAACGTGAAAGAAGTAAGAATAAGTTAATGAATATTAATAGACCTTAAAGTTAAATAGTCTCAAAGCATATAGATGACATAACGTGATATTTAGACTTGGTTGAAGATTTGGATACTTTATTCCACTTTTTACTCTACTAAAAAGTAAAGTGTCTCCAAGAAACATATACCAAATAATAACTAGATGACAAGTACCAATACAATCAACCTAATTTACATCTATAAAACCCATCAATTATAAAGAAGTCCTCATAAAAAAGAATAACCCACAACTAGAAGTGCTTTTGAGATAACAAAGAATACAACATATAATGGTCAATAAGAATAACAAGGAGCTTATATAAATTGAGTAACCTGCTATACAATAAAAAAAAATATAAAGCTAAATAATTATAAAATGGTTCAAACTCACCATTAATTGTCTATACAATGAAGGGTCATATAATAGCACACCATTATCTTGTTGTACTTCAAGTTGAGCTCCATTAGTGTAAGAAATAAGTTGTTGGACTGTAAACCAGCTAAGGTGAGAAAATCAGATAATAGCATAATATTATCTTATTGTACTTCAAGTTGAGCTCCATTAGTGTAAGGACTAAGTTGTTGGACTATAGATCAGCTAAGGAGGGAAAATCCTAAGTATACTTGTGTTGATGTAAAATTGTGCCAATTAGATATTGATATACCTTAAGACTAAGAAAATTTTACAAGGAACCAAAATCTTTTATATGATTTTAAAAGTGATGTGTCAATTGAAGTATTAAAAAGTGTTTATAGTTTCTCAATCAACTGATAATTATAAACTGTAATAATAATATCATCCAAATATAAAAGAAACACAATAAACCTAGTAGCAGTCATTCAAATAAAAAAAGAGGAGTTCTATTAACTCTGAAAACAATTAAAATCAATAAAGATAGAATGAAAGTTTTCAAACCAAGCACGTAGTGCCTTTTTTAATCTATATAAAGATCACTTTAAATGACAAATTTCAAAAGAGGAATGAGTGACCATGGTAGGTAGAGGAGTCATCTTTTTTTCTTTTCCAAGATCACCATGTAAAAAAGCATGCTTCATAGTTAATAAGGAATAAACAACATCTTAAAGTTAAAAAAAAAAAAGAAGAATACCATTCACTTTTAGATAAGATTAAAAACCCTTAGAAATATATTCCCCAACCTTAGAATCAAATCATAGAGCTATAAAACAAGTAAAAATAATTTTAAACAAATACAAGAAAATCCTAAAAGATAGGTAACATATTAACTTTAGAAAAAAGAACATATATCTAAATAAAATGATTACAATAATAAAAAATATCATAAAATATCATACTAAGCATTTGAAATAACATGACTAGCAACTTATACATTAGTATGATTAATCTCAAAACAAGTAAAAGTCCGACTACCAAAAAAAAGCAAGGGTAAGGATTTTCTTTTATCAATTTTACTCAATTCATAACAACACGACAAAGTAAACGATGAAAAAAAAAATTATATTGCTCAAATAACTATGTTTTATAAGACGAATAAAAAAAAGAATGTTCTAATTTTTTAAACCAAGCATTAATATTATTTACAACACTAGTATAACCTAAAAAAACAAAAGTATGAATGAAAAACTAGATAGGAAAGAGACATCCCACTTTAAGCCATTTTTCCATCACTTCCCTAACATTTCATCATGTATACGAAATCATTACAATAAAGTAAATTTTACAATTATTATCTATAAATTAACAAACAAAAATTAAATTAATAGGTAAATTTAAAGACACAAAAATATCATCAAAAGAAGAACATAAAGTTCTAATTATAGTGATAGGAAAAATCTATATTGGATATATAAATATGTTCCTTACCTTTATACTTAAGAACATTATATATAATATTTATATTATCAGTCATATGATTAAAAATTATAAAATCAACCAACCAAGAAAATGTAAATAAACTCCCCTTACTTTGTATGTTAAAAAGAAAAAATAATCATATATTGATCCATATCATGTGTGAGAGAGAAACAATAATTATTTATAAAGTTTTTATCCAAAACAAGAACTAAAAAGGCATCCATAAAATTGGAGTAGACAATACTAAAGAGGGTTAAAAAATCTTGATTTTGAGGCAACTCACGACAATTCTTAATAATATGTTTTTTTTTTAATAATTATAAAATTTCTTACTTCAATGTTTTATAATATGTCTAAACTTCTTGTAACTGTAACATTGAATATGTGACTTGGATCTTCATTTACCCTAAGTAGCATATGCCATATTAACTATCTTAAACATCATGATTTTTGGAGTAAGGTTAATTTGAGTGACTAAATATTTTTATTCTTGTAATTATTCATTTAAGAAAATATCCAAAGATAAAATATATTTTCAATTGATTAAACTAGTGTATATAGTCTTACATTTTATTCTTAATTTTATTAGAAATTGATTTCTTTGACATCCTTACTTTTCCGAGAACAATCTTTCTAGGATTATTAGAAATTATAAACAACTCATCTAAATGACCCTATAATTATTTTCTCTTCATTAAGATCCTAAATTAAAACTCTAATGTAGATTAATTATTTCCATTAAAATAAATAAAAAAAATTTCTCTTGATATGATAATAAAAAGAAAAGTATTGAACTAGTATAAAACAATAGAAGTTAAACTATTGAGAATAGGAATTGTCAAAATACCTTTTTTTTTTTTTGTAATGTCTAACCAAAATAGAAGCTCTTGACAACCAGAAATTGTCAATAGCCCTAAAACCATGATCTATTTTCTACAAGAGAAACCCAAAAAAATCTCACAACATGACTAAAAAAACACACTAACCTGAAATTAAAAAAGGATGAGTTCAATATTTGGTACCATTTTAAAATGGTCTGAATATTGCTTAATGAAAGATCATTTCTTATTAAATAGAAAAGTCTTACCATAATTACAATCTATAATTCTTTTATAACATAATTAAAATATCTAAATAAGATAATTATATACAACTATTTTTTATCAATCAAAATCCCTAAATCAAGCAATCATCTATACATTAATATTATAACAAAATATTATAGCTGGCAATAGAGAATAAGGATAGTTAGGATATAATAAAATCTCCTTATCTTATAACTATATCTATACAAATTATAATTTATATTTTTAGATAGAATTTAAACTATGTATCATTTTATAAAATCCTCATAATTATTATGAAAGATGAGTAACCTCATATATAATTTCTATAATTTAATTTACCTTTCTTACAAGTATCAATATTTTCTTTCTTTATTTTATTCACAACTTTCTTTTATTTCATTGACACATTTAAACTCTTATAATTTCTTTCTTAAACTTGTGTTATTTTCTACACAATGGTGCTTCATAAAATAAACATCCCTTTCTTAGAGTTCAATATTAAAAATCTCACTTTTTATTTAACAAATGTTGTTATTGTTTTTTTATAGGTTAAGTCCTAGCTAAAATTAATTGACAATATATAAATTTATACACGTAATAGGATAATATTTAGCTTTATTCTAAAACCCATTAAATATGCCTTTTAAAAAATACAAGAAAATTCATTATTATTATGCTAAATGAATAGTCAATATAAGCAATTAAGAGAGGCCTGGTTCTTAGTAGTAAAAGCCTAATAATTCATCATCTTCTAGATCAACCAATATTATACATGTCTAGAGATGGATTTTAATTATCTAATTCAACATTACAAAATAAAACTATGTATAGGTACATTCTTAATATCCCTATACAATCCCTTATGTTTCATCGTTTTTAATAGGTTATCACTACCAACTGTTTACATGCACATTACCAACATATATTAATATCCAATTCATAACCATATATGTGTTCTTTTTATTTATTTAATATTGTTGTAAAATGCTGAAACTTAAGATAAATTCTAGCCAGTTAATCACAATTGCTCTTGGAGAAGCATTTTATTATCAAACTATAACTCTTTTTAACTTGGCATAAAGACTCTCTATATATAAATAGAGAACACATCAAACATGACTTGCCACCATAACATCATAATGATCAATCAAATTATACAAGTCATATCTAATATAAAATGAATTATATCAAAATAGGCATAAATGCATAGACTTATATACCTAAGAGACATATCACAGCAGTTATATAACCACAACCACTCTAACAAGGATATTTAAAACAAGAATTAAGGTGATATTTCATAGTTTATTAAACACAATAAAAAACACAACCTAACTTTGATGTGGCTTATTATCTGTTCCATATAATTTATATTCATTTTGATCATTATTGTTTACTAGAAAATTCTATCTCCCATAAATCATGTTACAATAAAAAAAATCTTAATCCCTTTATACAACAACCCTGTATTAGTGAAAATAATAAAATGAAAGAATAGATAAAGTTGAACTAGTTTAACATTTAAGAAAGATATGGATAAAAATAGGATGAACAACAAGATATTATTACAATTTTTTATATCTTTAATGAGTTAATAATTATATGTATTTCCTAAAAAAATAAGAATATAGATTTAAGCAATTCTTTAAGAAAAACAATCAATTAATAAGAGAACACAACACCAATTTCATTAATTAATATGCCGATGGTGTAGCTAATATTTTCAAAAAACAAAGGCTATTTGATTTATAATTATTAGAAACCACTTTTCACTTGCTTTTTACACTACTACTTTCATGAACACTTTTACATCATAGAATTTGAGTTCAAATTGTTTTTTTCAGTCAAAGTAGTCAAAGGCATAGGAAAGCTATAAAAACTTTTGTGTTATGGTTTAGAACTTTGAAAGCTATCTGCATTAAAGCAATAACTAAATAGAATGGATAAAGTTATTACTCGAGGACATATGGAACATGAAGGAAAAGTTTGTAAGAAACAATTATTTAGATAATGTTACTTGTTTTGAAAAAGTTCTAGCAAAACAAATAGAAAAGAAACTACTAAATATGACATACCTTGTTAATTATTTAAACAATATTACGAGTGCACTTATTGATTAATTTAAACTCTAATATTCAAATAACAAAATGTCTATTTTTTTTTAATGTTAGCAATTACTTAATAAATAATTATAAATGAACCTAATATGCTTTTTTTTTATTCCTCATGAATATTCAATGTGAATAAATTATCTATTTTTTTATATTCTTATTTAGTTTTCTCAAGTTAATTATTATTTTATTTTTCTATACATTCACATAAAACTATCACACGATTGAAACTTGTTTTTAAAATTATGATAAGTTTTTATTAATAAAAAAGAACCATGTTATAAATAAGAAGTATATATTTATATGTAAAAAAACAAAATATGTAAACAAGGGAATTGAGTTTTATCTGAAAAAACTTTTAACAAAAATTCATAAGAAAAAATCATTTCCCCGACATAATTAGGTGTAAAGAAAAAAAAAAAGATGTTTATCATGTCAAAATTTGCTGTTCTCTATGAAAATAACTTGGCCCTCATGTATGTGATGAACTTACTATGTGAATTATGCTCATGCACCAAAATTTTATTTTTGAATAAGAAATTAAAATCATATTATTTATTAACTGAAGTAAAAACATCATTAAATAATTTTATTTCTAATATATAATTTTACAATCATGACCAATATATATAATTGTCGACAAGGTACAGGTATGACATCTTCAATGAGTTGCCATGCCACTACAGGCAGGCAGACTACTTCCGAACTCAGTCCTTCGTCTTGCTAAAACAGTTCCATGAAAAATAGTCTGATGTTCCTACGAAACATGTACAGTACACCAAGTGCAAAATTCTCAAGATCTTTCATGGAGAAGTGGTTTCAAGGAAGGAGAAAGCCAATAAAAATAAAAAATATACAAGAAAAGGATTGTAACTTTCTACTAAAGAACGACTGATAAGAAAAAGATTATGATTCGACATGCATAATTTTTCTCTCCTTGTGATAAATACACTTTTTTCTAAAAAAATCTGCTTCGGCTTACAAGCTCTTAATCAATGTTGTAACTCTACAGAAAGTTCAGGGTTATAGGCATTGTAACATGACCTCCTATACTTCAGATTTATAAAAAAGGAAAAAACAAAAGAGTATGAAATGGAAGATAGAGTTTTCCTTCCTGTATGTATACACACAAAACTTAATGTTTGACTAACATGGCCTCCAGCTTTCCCTTCCTCGCAGCATGTTCTAGTTTCTCAAGTGCAACGAGTCCGACCTGCCTAACTCTTTCTCTGGACAACCCCATGCTGATAATAGCAAAAATCAACAAACTATAAATTTCAAGGCACTCAAATCTAGTCTTCATTTATACAAAGTCAGCAAGCAGAAGCAGCGCAAAAATTTACTCACCGCTTGCTAATGTCCTCCCATGTGAGGCATTCTTTATCTAAACCATGGTAAAGACGTATGATCTCTCTTTCTCTTTCTTGAAGAGCTGAATCGATAAGCTTGTTTACTTCCTCCTGTCCAACACATAACTCAACAAATTAACCTCTTTTCTCTTACAATCATCTGGAATCCGAATACAGGAGGATGGGTTTTATATGTGTGCGCGCGTGCGTGCGCCTCTCAAAAAACTCAACCATCCTTTTGAAACTCTACTTCACAAAATATCTCACTTAGTGTGGTTCATGTTTTTTGAGTATTTATGGTGTCTACAGAATCACCTCATGGTAAACCTGAACTGTATAAGTTAATTGCGGGTTTGTTCTTCCATTCAAAAGTTTTTCCTTCTCATTACAAATTCTTGTTTTCCTCTTCTTTTTACCTTGAGTGCCCACTCATCTACTCCATGCCATGGGTTGTTCTCGAGGCGATTATCTGCAATGTACTTTGAAAAAAGAGAGAAGAAAACGAGTCAATGATGAAAAATAGACACATGAGAATGATTTGCAGAACGGGGAGTTGAGCTTCACTTACACTATGATGTGTTTCTCCTGGAAGACCATTCAAAGAGGGGAACGCTTCCCTATCAAGCGAGAAGACCTTACTGATAGCCTGTGTATGATGACAGTGTTTGGTAGACAGAAAGAGAGACTGAAAGGCTATAAAACAAGTAGACTCATAAATTTAGTACCTCAGTAGCATTCCTAACTTTCCTCTGGGACATATTCAAGCTTTCTGCAATTCTCTGAAAATAATAATGAAATAAGAAGATTTGTATGGAACAAAACAGAATAAACAAAATTAAATATTTCCTCATCAAAGAAAAAGGGATTAAGAACGTTCACAAATGGTCAACTTTTTGGAAATTGAATGATGCACCAGCACTGAATTCTTATACACAGGAAAAATTAAGAAACTAAATTTCTGTGATTTTGATCCTGGTAAAATAATGCACTTACATCAATTGACGGAGTCACTCCTTTCTCTTCTAGTCTAATCTTTGCATTCCGAATTAGGCCTAACCTTTCATGCAAGTAATTAGGCAATCTTAAGGTTCTTGAATTCTCAACTAAAGCTCTTGAGACACCCTGTGTCCAAACAAAGATGTAAAAATGCATTAGTTTTGTAACATCACTAATGACTAGCTGGCATTATTATCGCAGCAAACTCATTTTTCAGTTACGAATTGCTTTGGGATAAAAAAGAAGAGCTGTGAATGCTAAACTTCATAGGAAGACAAGTTTTTGAATATAGGTTATTATAATGTAATGATGCAAAAGATTTGTGAGGTTATTATCTATTGTGGAATATGCACACAAATGCTGGTGGTAATAACTGATGAACCCTTTGGAAGAATCTGCCTACAATCTAGAAGGAAAAATCCTCCTTACCTGACGTATCCACCAATAAACATAAGTTGAGATTTTGAACCCTTTGGAAGAATCGAATTTCTCAATACCTCGCAGCAGCCCAATTAAACCTGCCTGCATGAGAAATATTACAAACAATACATATAAGAGAGGTCGGCCAGAACTCTATCCAAGCTACTCAGATAAATGGATACCGACGTTTCATACTTGAAGTGAAGCAAAAGAAAGTAACCTGAACAAGGTCAGCCATTTCAGCACCCATGTTATCATTTTTTTGAGCAATAGACATAACCAGACGAACATTGCTCATGGCCAGCTTCTCTTTTGCCAAGGAGCATTGAATCAATTGTGACTGTAAGTCAGCACGAGAAATCCTCAAGGAATCCGCAAATTGTTCATCTGAGGGCTCACAACCTAATCTCTCCTTCAGACTGAAATTTCCAGATTCGAATATATTGAACATACAGCAATGGAATGACACATAAATGAAAGATATGGATCGCATGTTTTATAAATGAGTGTTGAGTACACTAAAGAAAATTAAATCATGATTTCTCTTCACATAAAATTGTCCCAAGTTTCAAGAACACGGAGCAAGGTGTGAATGATAAGGAAAGAAAAAATCATTACCATCCATACCGTTGCCCTCAATTATATCTGCCTTTGTCACATTCAAAATCTATTTTATGTCAAAACAATACAATAAAGCTGCTTATCATAGAATTAACAAGGTGTGCAAACAAATAACTACACTGAACTACAGAACTTCTCATATCATTAATATTGTATTCTCACCTGGATTTATGGTCCTCTAAGGAAAGACCAGCTCTAATTATCCCTGATAGACGCACAACTTCCGTATGGGGAAGCACCTCATCACTTACTACACCCTTCGCATAACCTTCCAAACGATTCAGCAGTAGATCTGGACTAATATCTGACCTTGGCAGCTTAAAGTCACTACTACGTGACATGAATTTGCTTTGGTTCTGATTTTTTCTCTTGTTATTCAACCTTCGTTGTCGAGCAGACACCCCAGAACAAGTGACAGGTATCTTGTTACTTTTTTTAATTTTTGAATCACTTGAGTTTATCCTCTCAAAAGAAAGATTCCATTGCTTTTCTAGCATAGACTTCTGCAGCAAAATGAGAGCTTCTACTGAATAGTCGAGAACAGAACTTTCTTCTTCGAAGTCATCTAATGTCTTGAACCATGTTGCCACAGTTGAAGAAGCAGAAGCAGTATCAATAAGTTCTTGAACGGCTTTATTGGAGTGTGGATTTCGATAGGACGAGGGGAAGCTGGGGCCATATTTTGATGAATTTTTTGCAACAATCACACTCTTTGTTGTTGTAATTTGATAGTGGGCCATTCCATGATCATTGACATTGGAAAGCTTTTCTGTGAGGTCTGAATAATGAAAGGTGGAACTCAAGAGCCTCTTTCCTGTGGTAAGTCCAATAAATGAAGCTGTGGCCATCATATGATTACTTTCAGGTTTGTACAATAATCATCACAAGCTTTTAGAAAACTGATGAACCAGTCCACCACTCTTCAAGCCTACTCTATTCACAAGACTCCGTGCATGTAGATATTGTTTCGGACAAATCTCCCTAAAGCTCACTTTGATAGTCCTTCTGGAATTAAAATCGAAGGAAATTGGGGGAACAAATATTAGGCTCCTTAATAGGTCAAAAAAAGAAAGAGTAATTATATGTTTGGTAGATTGTAAAAACATGTATGGTGACCATAAAGATCCTCTTCGCATCACATTCCATAACAATCTACCAAATTTCGTGTAAGTTCATTGTATTCAAACTATCCAAAATAAACGACTACATGAGTATCAGGGAATGTGGTCACAGATATGGATATGCAGAGGATTAGTATCCAGAAACCAAGTAAATACAGCTATAGAGTTGAACTAAGAATTTCTAAAAACATCAAAATCTCCAATCATATAGGAAATGGAAAGAAATATAACAGTGAAGTTACAAACAAAGATCCCATCAAATACTAAATACAAAACTAACATGATGCAAATCAAGTCTTAAACCATAGTCGAATTTTCTTTACTACATTAGTAACAATTGAGATATATTACCATGCCCGAGACAGTTATGTGTTATAACATGTTCAAATCAAGCTTTAGCCAATAAAGTGAGACTTTGATGTTAAACCGTGAATGAGTGGAGGGCAGATACATTAACTCAAGTCCCAATACTCCAAGTGTTGAAGTAGGAGCCCATAAAGTTTGCAAAGCAAATGATCACAAATGGTGTTTACAGTTGTGGATTATTCTTCATATTTGCTACTATTTTTTCAAATTATGAGTTATGCAAGCTCTTCTCTGTCCAAACTGCCCCCCAGAAATTGGGTTCCAAGATCCAAACAAAGTGGCCAAAAGAACAAGAATAATTCAGTTTACAGCAGAAGAATAAGGAAACGCAAAAGAAAATTTAGAGAGTTTTGAAAGAAGAGAAATGGTGTATCAAGTTGAAGAGTTGCATACCTGGAAAACAACAGTTTGTTAGGAAAACAAGAGAAGCAGAACGTGATAGGGAAGAGGTGAGGATTCCAAAGTGAGCAGGGGGCAGAGTGGTTGTAAACTGCAACCAGCTTTGTTAGCTGTTACAACCTTATTTGTCTGAACGTATGATTTTATTTTATTTTTTATTATTATTATCAATTTTATCCTGTTTTGATAATCTTACTGCCATAATAAGATGATTTCAGTAAAGAAAATGGAGGGTTACAGCTCAAAAAAAATATACACATAATTTATTTTTGCATTAAAAAAAGTTATTTTAAATTGATTTAATGTGATAATATAAAAAAATGTACTTAATATACTTTTAATTAAAAATATCATGGTAGAAGATACGGGAGGAATGTTGCTAGTGGCCATTAGAGATATTGGATCCATGTTTGAGTGGTGTAGAGATTGCCATTTTGCCTCTTTCCTTTTCTTCTCTGTTTTGTTCTTTTCTTAGTTTTTGTTATTTTTAATTCTTCGTTGGTTGTTTGAGAAACGGGAACCGAGCTAGAAATCGATGGGTCTGCTACAATTCCATGTGTCATCGCTTCAATAAACTATGTGCTTCACGCACGCTCTCTCCCTCCGCTGCGGATATTTTGTATATTTAATTTCATTAGTATTATTATTTTGGGTTTCTCAATCTAAACTACTCAAACACCACAAACATTATTTAATTTCAAAAGGTTGAAAATTACATAACTTCATGCACTTGTTGAATTGTTTATCCATATAGCTCCTGCTTCACCTGTTTTCTCCGCACCAAATTTGCCGCTTCACAGCATTAAACTTGTTGGCTTGAAGAGGTTGTTCTCTTCAGGGTTTTGCCAGGCAAGAAGATGAGTCCCTAAACATTACATCCAGTTCTGGTCAAATCAACTAAAGACTCGGCATCTTGAATTTGAAAAGTCCAATTTACACCAGCAATGTAAAAACTCTTCACTGCCAGCGAGCTGGGAATCATAAAATACCTCTATTTACCCCAACAATCCACCACATTCATTGTAGAGCTTACAGCAATCTGAGTAAATACGATTCAATTTACACTTGGAAACATTTAACTCAACCTTGACATCTTGACTCCCAGTTGAATTCTTCCTCTGGCCTTAAGTTTAATCCTCGTTGATAAACTTAATCGTTCACATGCATCAAATGCAATCAAGATTTAGATGCATAAAATGAAAACCTGGGAAAGGTGTTCAGGGCCACAGAATTGTTGGAACGAAGAAACAAAAGGCTTGCATGTCAAAAACCAGAGAACGAAGGAAACCACAATGATGCTTTATATTTTTATGCAAGCATAATGAATGAGCATGTTTCAGATGAGGATTTTCGAAGCAACAGCCCACTAAGTATGTGAACTAATAATGGGGAACAACTTTCTTCCAACACTCAATAACAAAATCATCGCAGTAAGAAATTCAGGGTGGCTACCAAACTAGGCAATCCTTTCAAAGTCTTTTCTTCCTCGGGATGGTGGTGGGATGCTATTGAAATTGGCCCTACGCCCTACAAAAGATTTCAATAGTAGTTAATAAATTTAAATTCATGTGGATCTAACAAACTATTAAGCAAATCAGTCAGAAAGTACCCCATGGCATGCTGTTATTCAATGAACTACTTCCTGGAGAACGTTGCCCTCCGGAATTGAAGCTGGATGAAGGGGGCTGGACCTTGATATGATTCCATTCACTACCCCGAACAGTAGGCCTTCCATGACTAAACCGCTGGGGGGGTTGCTGTCCTAAACGGCTTGGAGAATTTTGTGAGATATGAGGTGTAAAGTATGAAGGCTTTGACATTGAACGACCATATCCAGCATGAAGATCATGTGCTGAAGGCGGGCTTCCCACGTCAACATGTGAAAATGCATATAAAGGTCCATTTCTGACATCATCATAATACAACCACAAAGGAGTGAAGACCAGTAAGAAATATTTAACAGTAAAAACATAACACCCACTGGTCACTTCTCAAGAAATAAGAAGGATGAAAGAAAAATAAATGGTAGCAAACACGAATTATGTATATAATAGAAAACATCAAGCAACAATTTCAGCATTATCATAATTTACGCTAATCAATTTTCAAATTTTGAAGTTTCATACATGCAGTCAGTCAATCAACAGTTTCTACATTTTCTTCTATGTTGAAGTTCTTGCTGCCCATTTTCCACAATGTTTGATTTATGTTAGACTCCACCACTTGGGCAATAGTTAAAAAATAACAGTAATGATCATAAGTTGAAAAAATTCAGGCAACCATGTAAATCAAGAGAAACTGTATTCTTTTTACTCAACACAAAGCATACCTTTGGTTTAATGAGCTGGAGTTTGCATTTGAGGCTCGGTTGGATCTGCCAACACCTACCACTGGAACACCAGAACCAAGATGCATGCTATTGCTAAACTCAGTGCTTATGGAACTCACATCAGAACCATCCTCTTGAAGAAGAAGTTCATCACTGGAAAATGAATAACAGATGCCACACTAAGAGATTAGACAAACACATGGTAGAAAATACAAGTGCATGCTATTTTAAATTGCCCTTGAAATATTCTTTGGAGATGTGGTGACAGGTGCATTGCCACCCATCACTTCACCAATTAGTGTTCAGAAGAGAGAAGAAGTCAATGAAAAAGTAAAATAGCCTTCCACTTTTCATATGTAACATTTATTATGATTTTTCCTTTAAATTAAGATTTTTACTTTTAACAAAACTCTCGCCCAAAATCTTTTCTTGCCACAGTTATTTAGAAATAGCCACAAAAATCCCATAAGTACTATCAAAACAGATTATAAGCAACGTATTTATTGAAACTTTATTAACTGATCATGAACACTAATACCAAAGTCAAAATGCTTTGAGTTTACATCCCATTTAAACCTTGAATTAAGCAAATACATTAGCATGATGAAGAAAATAAAGCTCCAAATTTAGCAATGGCTTACTCCTAAACGAGTTACATTATGAAATGTGATGTGAATAAACCTACCAGTAAAAGATGAAGTCATACGCATGACTGAATCCCAACATGCAAGCAGACAGGCACCAACAGTCTAAAAATGCTTTAACAGGGGCAGTATGCTACATGGGGCTGATAAGAACCCTAAGGGTGAAGTGCTGGTTTTAGTCATCTAAGGTTAACAGCTAAAGAAAAGCCTGGGTTCCATTTAATGAAAAGATTGGTTTCTAACAGTAATAATGTTAGGAAGGAAAAAAATGACAACCATGAACTGCTTTCATCAAAGGCTAGCAATAGAGCAAATAAACACCTTATGCAGTGTGAATATCTCATAAAAACAACAGAGGAATCATAGTCACATCTAGCTAAATAACTACTTGACACACAAGTTAAATTTTTTAACATATTTGATTCAATAAATTCTTCTTTTTTACTGAAAAAAAATAATTATAAGCAGTGGATGGACAACTCTCATTTTTATGCGAAGTTCAATAAAACCATCAAAATCTGTTCATTCCAATGTTATTTTGTTTGCAATTATATGTGAAGGTAATATGCAAGGTATCAATGTAACTCAAAAGAACATATTATAGAAACTAACAATATAAATAACTCTCATTGTTACCTGTAATTGGGATCCCAGTCCCCTGGATCCGGCAGTGAGAGGCTAGCCTCGGGCTTATCATGAATAGGCCCTGCACTTCGAGTACATTTCATATTAGAAGCAGGCTTAAACGAGCCTTGAATACTCTGAATGGTTGAGGGACCAGCTGCACTTCCACTGCCTCCTTGTTGCTGCATCCAGCTTGACTGCCGATGTGATGGTGAACTACCAAGTACTGAAGGATTTTCCTCAGATTGGTTAGAACAAGCACCATCAGTGGATTGTCCTTGCCAATTTGAAGATGTACAATCTTGAGATTGATAACTTCCAGGATGCCCCCAACTTTTTCTTCTATTAAATTGTGTAACTGCAGCCATTTTTCCTAGAGGCGATCCATGACTGCAGCTTCTTGCAGGGGAAGTTGGACCATAATGTCCAGGAGAACCAGCTGAAGCTTGACTGTAGGAGCTTGGTGGAGTAAACTGTGAAGGACTGGTTCCAAGGGGAAGTGGTGCAAAATTTCCTGCAGATGGACTCATACCAAGACCATTTCCATGTGAATATTGAATAAACCTCCATCTTGCATCTGGACTACTTCCAAGCAATGCCAGACCAGCCTGTGGATGCATGTTCATGCCAGATGGAGCTACTGGTGAATAATATGCAAACATATTACTGCCATCTCCATAGCTTCCATAGCTGCTTCCAAGGCCAATGCCATCATTATAGCTACCATGACTTCCTACACTACCATAACTAGTACCATGACCATATGGAACTGCCTGGAAATGTGGGCTATTATGCAAGGAAACTCTGGCCCTTCCATGATTCTACATAAGAAAGACGAAGTTATGATTATATATTTTCCCCTTTTCTCTTATTCCCCAATTTTTTCATGTGTTTGCAGTGATGTAAGGCATCTTTCTTATTTTGAAGGTAAGTTGTGGAGGAAAAGTGTTCAGGCTAGTTAAAAAATAATGGGAAAAAAAAAAAACATGAGCTCACGTTAGGAGAGAGACCAGCAGCAAACCAATGCCCTCCACCTGGGTGATGGTCCACCTTGATATTTTGGGAAACAGGCTACAACCATAGAGAGAGATGAGTACACTATCAAAAGAATAATAATCATTAAATACACCTAAACTCCCAGAAACCTATTAGTACAACGTATGATGCGAATAGTAAAACAAGAAGCATCTATGCGAAAAACATGCATAGACAATAAAATCAACATTTTTTATGGAACATTAATTTTTCTTCCTTCATATGAGTTAAATAATTTCCTAGCTCATTATGCAAGAAAGATGATTGTGAACAAAAACCAACTACTTAAAATAGAGCAGATAGTTCTCTTGAACTTCATAATATTTATATAACAGAAACATATAGGAACTTATTAGTGAAAGTAAGAATCAAACATATGGGCAGGATGGAGCAAACCAGGCAATACATGGATCAGTAAATTAATTATAAGAATTAATCCAGAAGAACAATAATCTGGTTGCTATTTAAGGAAAATATCACAATCTTCCAGTATCATCCCAGATTAAATCTTAGAAAGTCAATCAATGTAACAGCTCATACACTACTCTACTTACCATACGAGGGGTCTCCAGGGGAGGCTTGTATGGGCATGTGAAAGGTTCCCCAGTTACAAAAGGATGTTTTGAAGCCTGCACATGAATGAATTATGCCTCCATGTATCCACAAATACAAAGTTATAATTAATTATGAAAGAAATTGCTCAAAACTAAGAAAAACTTAAATTACCTGAAAAGGGGACCACCGTTTTGCAGGATCAAACTCAACAAGACCCCTCAAGAAATCAATCAAAGCTAATCGTATTTGACTTTCTGTAATGTGTTTAACAACAGCAATTAGCAGCTTCTATAAATGATAGCAACGTATTAATTAAAATGGCTTCATAAAATCAGATTCTTCGGATATAAGAACTACCTTTCTTCATATCTTCCAGTGGCAAATTCTTTCTGTACGGATAGTTTGTAACAATTGCCTCAAGGTTCATATGATGGAAATACTCCTTCCCAATAGATGGTTTCTTCCGCTCCCTCTGAAAACAAAACGAAAATCATCACAATGAGGATGACAATAAAATGCAGCAAACAATAGAAAAGAAAGATATACCCTTGTCTATTGATATTAGCTTTTGAGGAAAGAAAACAAAATCACTTAGGAAGCTCCATTTGTTCTTCTATTAATTGATTTTCCACTTCCAAACTACAACATGAACACTTACAGATTCATATTCTTCCACAGTTAATGCTTGGTATGCATTTCTTCCTCCCAAAGAAACTTCACCACTCTCTAGATTCTGGACACTCCCAATGCACTTGAAGAACTTACTACCATTCTTCGCCTCTTTTAGGACATGATCAGGGGGTTGACCTCTACAAAATGTCAACAAGAAAATAAGCTATTCTTCAAATAATGAACACAAGTAACACAACAAATCAAAGCATTAAATACCACGCCCTACTAGTTCCAGTGCTCTAACAGACATAGACAAATCAACCGCAAAATAAGATCAGTCCCCAATAGCATTGGTTGCACCCCCCCCCCCTCTGCTCATGCATGCTTTTGAACTTCTATAAATTGGCTTACTATAAGTAATAACTTCAGGGAAAAAACAAGTACAATTTACTTCTATGTGCATGTATGGTTCTTCAGAATAATTTACCCACACATGGCTGTCTTGACTAAGATGGTGACAAAAATGGACAACATAGTGATCGCATGGGCTCACTAGTTAACTTGCTTAGCATAATTACAGGTATTAAACTCTCATAACAGTCAGTTATATCAAACTGCAAATCATAAATCCAACTTTGATAAATGAATTTAAAGAACTCCCAAAGGAGACAAAAAGCTTCCACAAAACACATTAAAACAATAACAACTAATAGCAAATCATTCCCTTTTCTTTTGTTTTCTTCTCTTTTTTTTGGAAGGATTCTTAGAAAGCAGATGGAACTACAAAATCAAATACTCTCCAAAAAAAGAAGCAAGGAATGAAAAGTAAACATAGGGAAACAAAAAACAGAGATAGGATCTATGTCATTCTTCTGACAGGAGAAGCCTAAGGTCACATGAGGGCCAGGGTCTTTAAACAGCATACATGTAAAAGTGTTCAAGGTGCCGTGGACCTTCTTGTATGCTGAATCATTGAGAAATTCATGAAATTTATATAAGTTTTCCTTTCTATTATCCTAGTTGAAGTACTAGTAGATGCAGATGATATTCAAGCCCCCCTAATTCACTATTATGTTGAATCATTTTAGTTTTCTTTGGGTTATTCTACAGGCTCCAGTATATTTTCCCTTTAGTGGTAGTGCATCTGTTCTGCCTTGTACCACTGAAGAGCCAGCTAATTATATTTCAAAAGCGACTGCACAGAGCCTTGAACTTAATTCAAAAGACCTTCTGCAACAATTATAATAGCATAGGTCTTTCTGAAACAATAGTCTATCAGGATTGGTCCAGAAAAGTATTTCATATTTCTTCCATTATATAGAGTCATAAGCATTTCAGGTCTGTGTCAACTAGCATCTACAAGTAAAGCATGAGCAATAAAGAGACAAAGGTATAATTGGCAAATATATCTACAAATCAATCTGACTCCCAATTGAGGGAACATTTATGTAAAGCTAGCTAACATGAATGCTGGCATTCAGCAACAAGTAAGCTTGGAGAAATTATTTAATACGAAACAGGCTCCAAGCATATGTGAAAGGACTTTCACAACCACAGCAATCGGACATCTTACAATTTCAGTTTAACTAAGAGTAAGATTAATGCTGTTCTACAGTTGGCTTCTTTCCTAAGCCATGCAAGTTCATGAGAAAAGATTACACCAGCTTATGTGACCCTTCATTTTGGTGCACGAAGACCTAATTCTGTCATTTTGCTATGTGCCATTGCTTCACTGTTAACAATCAAAATTCAATAAATTTTTTCATTCTACAGTTCATAACTTGAAATGATTCTAACTCCAGCTTCAGGAGTCTGATATAAAAATAAAAAACAAATACGATGAGTATCAATATACTCATTTCAAGCTATCTCTTCCCGTACATACAAATGATAACAATCACGAAACCAAAAGATTGGCACACCCACTGGAAAGGGTGAAAAGAGGTGATGATCTGTTACCCACATATGGTCACACTGAAAAGAGTCTTGACAAGGAGATCCTTAAGATAGTCCGAAGCCTACCCTTCATTTTTGCATGAAGTGGCTGTTATCAAGAGCCAAACATGCACCCTTCTGGTTGTAAGGTTACCACTGCACTAATCAATGGCCCCTTGCAACATTGAAGAAAAATGATTTTTTCTTTTCATATACAGAGTTATTTCCACACTAGATCTATCAATAATCATGTCATTTTTCTTGTTTAATGGTCATTTTGTAATTCGAGAAAACACATACAAAACAGAAAGGACATCAAATTCATATTCTTAGCAACACACATAAGATATTTGCAAATATATTTCACTCCTGTACAGCTGATAGAGATGACTTACCCAAGTATTTCAATCATTCTCCTCAAGAGATCAAATTCTGAAGCACCAGGAAAAAGTGGCAATCCTAGAAACAATTCTGCAACTATGCACCCAAAGGACCACATGTCAATAGCCGTAGAATATCTAGAATAGATTAAGGTCCCAGATAACACCCCCATGATTCTAGAATGAGAGCATGAGTGTACACAGATGATATAATATAATAAAAAATTCATGAAGCTATATTTTTTACTGAAAGGATACTGACAACCTAGAAGAACTTCAGGAGACCTATAGTAACGGCTCTGCAGAATAAACAGAGAAGCCATTAAAGGTACGTCACAAGCTGATAGACATAAAATGAAAAGATGGAGCAGACATAAAGATAACCTGAATGTAGGAGTAAACAGTGCGGTCTTCCATGCATGCTGATCCAAAATCAATTATCTTAATTTCTGCTGGCTTCAAACTGTTTTTTCAAGATAAAAAAATTTCAGTTGAATAGAAATGATATTTGTAATAGGTTTGAGGCTAAACACATCATGAATAATTAATTACCTTGTGCACAGAAGAATGTTTTCTGGCTTCAGATCACAATGGATTATCCCAGCATCTTTTAGCAGAGCCAACCCACGTAAAATCTTTTTAAGAACACATTAAACAGGAAATGAGAACAAATTCAATTCAGATATAATGCAACAAGGCAGCAATTTTAAAGTTGCCATACCTGCTTAGAGAATAATTGGACAATACTCAATGATAACCCCCTAAATTGATTTATCTTGATAAGCTCATACCTGAATAACTTTAAAAGTCAAGAATATGCTGCTAAAAAGAAATTAAAAAAAAAAAACAGACGACCAAAGATCCGCAGAAAAGGTAAGTCAGGAAAGCAGCTTTTCCAACCAAATGCAACTGCACACTAAATGTAACTATGTAAATAGCCCTTAACTTACAGATTTGTGTCAAGAAGTTCAAAACAGATGCATAAATGCCGCTGGTATACAAAGTAATCATATATACGAACAATGTGATGCTTATCCTCAGGATCATACTTCTTGTTTAACTGTTATGGGAAAGCATTGAGCAAACATAAAGAGACATCATTACTAATACCACAACAAGTGGACACAAAGAGTTGAAGAGCTTTTTAATTACCGTTGTCAAAATAGATACTTCAACCAGAGCTTGCTGATAGTAAGCAGGTTGGTTTTTTATTATCTTCACAGCAACAAAACTGTTAGTTTCTGCAACCCAGCATTTAGCAACCTGCCCAAAAGTCCCATGACCAAGAACATCCTTGACTATGTATCTGCAGATATGATGTGATAACCGAGTCATTGATCTCATATTTACTACCATGCAATCTAAATTGTGTGCTTCTGTTCTAGTCACCTACTGAATGGAACTTCTAAAACGGAAACAAACAGTGAAAGTAAATATAGTATCAATGTTTCAAAGACTGAAGAATATTCATTCATATTGGAGGAAGGAAAACCTAAGAATTTAATGAATGTATTGAATTTAATCATTTCTTTAGATTGTCTGAGAATCTGTTTATATTTCTGAACTTCTATCAAACTTCATCTTTCTTTCTTCTGTATATTGAATTTTGCTAACTTCAACTTTTTATTTTGTGGATGACAAAGCACATGGCTCATAATGATTTAGAAAAATAAAGTTATAATTGGGAGAGAAAAAAAACTGTAAATATTGCAGTTCCAATGCACTAGGATATTCTGTTCTCCCAAAACACTCTCTCAATCAGAATAATTTAGTTCAATTGCCGGATTAATTATTATTAGGATTCTCGTTCTTCTAGCTAGAATAAAAGAAAAGGAGGCTTTTTTCTTTTTCTCTTTTTTTTTTTTAGAATTCAAGGAGAAAAACAGGTCAGTGATACACGCATGTGCATGAACAAAATCACCTAAAAACTTTGATAAGAAAAACTGAAACATCAAGCATCCATAGAGAGAGACGCTAATACATGAACAAACATTGGACTGCTTGTATCTAGGAATTACAGAGAATGTTTCATTACAACTACATGGAATTCAGACTAGAATTTATCTATCATCAAAATCAAAACTCATTAAAAAATGGAATAAGCGCAGCTTATTTTTACAAAGATGTCAAACAGGAATCAAAGATGTAAAGAAAACTAAACATGCGGGTCAAGAACTCAAGGTCGTAAGGGACCTTACATGAATTGTTTTTCTACCAATTCATTCAAAATATAATGCATAAACTTTTTTGTTCAAAACCAAGTACAGGAAAAAAAGAAAAAAAAAAGGAGTTCCAGAAAAATAAATGCAGAGGAATCAAAACGACAAACATAAACAAACCTTCTCTGTTTGTCTAAATTTACCAAAGCAAAGTTCACAGTCAGAATAAGATCTGAGTTCACATTATCATGGCCGTCGTTGAGGACTCCAGCTGATGGGCTGGTCAAATATCTTTTTGGATTTAATTCTTCGGAATATTTAAATTGCGGATTGCATGTCTGATATGTTTCGACTATGTCTTTGGTTAGCCTTGCAACCAACTGCATCATTAAAAGCTTAAGAGTCAGCGCAAAAGTGAACCTCAAATAATTTTAACTCAACAGTACTCCACTACTCAAACACAATTTGGTTAATAAAACATTAATAATGTTCACTTAGCCAAGCTAGAAAATAAAATGGCAGTTCAAATGGATTCTTGCAAGAAGATCAGTGCACAAAAGATGAGAGCTGATACAGCAGTAGTCAATTAACCATTCACATCCATATGCATTGCTATAGGCAATGTTAACCAAAAAATAGAATGTATCCTTAACAAGTTCGCACTGACTTCAGATGCCAATATGATGTCTGAATAATGTCAAGACATGTGCTCACATATATGTTATATGTGAGCTTTCCAAGAGTGTGACATTTGGAGGATCTTTCACTGCTGCCTTTGCTTTATAGGACAATTGTTTGGGAAGCTAGCAAGAAAAAAGCTCCTTGACTTAGCCTGGCTGAATGAAAGATCACAGGAATTCTGGATCAATTTTAGATAGACATGATAAAGAAAATTCTCAATGTCTACAACTACCAAAAATGTTACTTTCTGTTTCAAATGTGTCGAAATTTTAAGAAAAATGGTCGTCAAATGTCGGACGGGCTAAAATGGATGCTCATATGTCAGAATGTAAGAAAAAGCATATGGCTCGCTATACAACTGGACTCTTAAAACTTTCTAGTTTAATTTGAAATTGTTCCCTCTCTATTGAGTATCCAAGCTAGGGGAGCGTTACATATTACATGTGTCACACATGCAAAAGATAAACCAGTCCTTAGAAAAATAAATCTTTCTAACCCTCTAAATCCATACGTCCCTCTTCCCTTTACTTGCTCTATTGTGCATAGACTTCAACAGATCCAAAAAGAAGGTTCTTACAAAGACATAGGGAACGATCATGAACTTTGGGTCATGGATTGTGGCAAATACTCTTTTCAAGTAAGCAGTTCCAGTTGGGTTTATTTATTTATTTATTTTTGTGAAATCAGCAGTTCAGGGATTAAATCAGGATTTTAAGAAAAGTCCTAGATAAACAATTGTGACATTTCATTGTGAAGAAAACAGTATCCGCCTTGATAATTGATGTCAGCTCCTCTTAACTCTTGAAACCGAAATCCCTATAATTTTCAGGCTTCTAGGGAAATAACATAGTTAGGGAACTCATACTTAAAAAAGTGTGTTATGAAACAAGACTTTTAATAGGATTATATTATTATTATTATTATTATTATTATTATTATTTTAAACCAGCAGTTTAAGGATTAAATATGAATTTTAACAAATTACTGCTAAGTAGTTGAAGTCATTGTGAAGTCAAACAGCGTCAGCAATGATACTTGGCGTTATATATATAAATGATTACAAGAATGGATAACAATAGAAGCTAGGGATTCACATGCAACCAGTATTTAAAGGTTCATAAGAATTTAGATATAGGTTATGAGTTCTTCTCTTCATGGGTTTTGATGCAGAAAGGACTAAATTGTATTTATTCTTTGGAGAACATTTGATTTCAGTTTCTCTTTAACTCCTAAGACCAAAATCTCCAAGGAATAAGGATGTTTTGGACACTCATACTTAAAAGGAGTGTGTTGTGGGACATAGCTATTAATCGGAGATCTAAAGATTCGCAGATTGGATAGGGGGAGGGCTAAAGTTGGGGGAGATGATGAGGCTAATCAGAAACCTAATGAGAAAAATATTGTGTTTACAGCTGAATCTTTTTATGAGGCTCTATTACAAAATATATGTGAAGTGGAAAAACTCAGTTCCCCAGGACAGAGCAACACAGAGGTGTAATCCTGCTAGATTTCTCCTTTTGCATGGAAGGCAGCTTGGGGTATGATTTCAACTATGGATAAAATCCAAATGAAAGAAGTTTTGGTCAATTAGTGTTTTGTGTTCAAAACAGTTGTTACATCCAATTGATCATTTATTTGCATGGACTAGGAGTTCATGGTGGTTGGCAAACAACGCAGTGGGTTTCTCTTGGTCATGGTCACTTCAGGACAAGAGGGTTTAAAATTTTGGGAGAGGGTTTCACTATTATTTTAGGCTACTAGCAATCTTAAAACTTAAAACTGACCAAGTCCCGAAGCATTTGAATCTAAGTGGCTCAACATCAGTAAAATAAAAATATCAGCAAACATGAGACGTGAAATACATAGCTCCAAGAGTTCCAACATAAGAACTCAAAGGCATCCAACCATTGGCTCCATCTTTGATCATCATGGTCAATCTTCAGCTGTTGTAATAAAAAATAAGGGTGGATCAAAGTCTCCTTGTCCTCACAAGAACTAAGAATTTGATAGGAAACATATCGACATGATCATATGGTTTTACATGGTTAAAGTTAAAAGTGCTGTAAGGGACAGTCCAATCTGGTAACAGTAGCAAATTTCACAATAAAATGCTTTAATGAAATGTGTCCTAGCCAAATTCAAAAGAAAGGATTTCTTCCCTCCCCCTCAAAGGCAGGATAAAGATCCTCTAAGCTCTCACATCTGCACTGTAACTATCAATCCCAAGCGTACACTTTCCATTATTAATCCAGAAATGCGTGCAACTCATAAGTTTCGCAGTTTAAAGTCCAGAAAATTGTCTTTATTATAACTCCTCTTTGGGGATTATAACATTGTGTTACTCTTCACAATGGAAAATACTACTGCAGAAACAGAATAATGTTGTAGATATTTCTGGAATGTCATATGACATTCCAGCCTCAAAAAAGCCTATGCCCTCCCAGCCATAAGCATTCCAAGGAAGATATTCTTGTAGTTATATATATAGCTTTCTTTCTTGTTCATTTTTTCCATAAATTAGCAAGACAAACATCTGCCTTTTAATTAATAATCTCCTAGAGAACACAGACAGATTCCATAAACAGATACCACTAGTCCTTCCTAAACATTTTACTTTGAAATGCAAAAGCTAAGGCAGTTTGATAATCTCAACGGTATACATGTAGACTAATACACCCAGTTATCACTCAAGCTATATCACTTAATTTTCAAATCCTAAATACTTCAACCTTTGTATTAAACCCAAAACGCTCATATTCAGCATTCAAATTAAAGCCCACATAAACCACCAACAGAATCAATCAAATCAAAAACATAATCCAAAATGACAAAAGTAAGGGAATAAAAACACTTACAGGTCTTCTAACAACAACACGCAAAATTTGCTCCTTGTTGGCAGGTTCCCTCTCCTGCCTGTACTGTCCAAATGCCAGCTGCCTCGGCCGCCATGGAATTGATGGCTCATCCAATTCATTTGAACCGACTTCATCCATTGATTCCACAACTGTAACTAAAACCCCCTAACGATCAAACTTGAATACCCAATTTCTTCATCTATATAACAAAACAAAAACAACCCAGAATTTGATAGATGATCAGCAATTAAACCAACCCATTTGAGACCCTTTAGTTGAGAAATCCAAGAATCCACCAGAAGATTCTAATCCCATTATCTCTCATTCACTCAAAAAAAAAGTCAAGAATCAAAAGATGCATCTTTACTTGATCCATTGAAGAGATCAAGAATTCACACAAGATTCAATATTTGAATGGAATTCAAGGGGTTTTTGCTATTATTGCTATCGATTCTTGACAAATATATAGATGATGAAAACACGCAAAGCTGTGAGTAAAACAAAAGGTAAAAAGGAGAGAAAAAACTGGATTAAAGAAAAGGAACCAAAATAAATATGAAGCAGATAAGTTAGTGTTTTTTTTTATTTAATAATAAAAACAAAAAGGATTAATTGATGAATAGATACAGGATTGAGGGCAGATAGTTTTTGAGAGAGAGGGAGGGAGGGAGGGAGGGATTCCGCTGTCTGTTTGTTTGTTTTTATGGAGTCATACATATAGAAGGAAAGGGAAATAATTTCGTTCGTTGGTGTCTGCGCTCAAAAATGATGGCAGAGTTCTTGTTTTTTTTGCTTTTTTTAAGATTCATGTTTGGTTATGGACTCTAAGAGAGTGAATTATAAATTAGTTCCTCTATTTCTACTTAATTTCTCTAGTCTTAAAAATTAATTAATTATTTTTTAAAATTAAAGGGATTATTTATTTTTTTAATCTAGAAGGATTAATTTATAATTTAATTTAATTATTGTGCAGAAATTTATAGGGTGTAAGTTTTTCATGGTAACATTAAACATAGATTAATATACAGATTAATATAGATTATAGTAAAATTATTATTTTATTTTTTATTGAAAAAATTGGATGGCTTTTTATGTTAGGGGTGATTCAGTTGTGAAGAGATATATCTATTTTTTTTCATTTTTTAAATAAAGTAAAATAACTAATTTAATTTAAAATCAAAAAAATTAAGAATGGTTACTGATGGTATCTCAGTCTTTTTAATATTTAAAAAAAAGGTAACAAAACAATTTTACCTTTGAAATTAGAAAACAATAATTCGAATTTGGGTATTTTCATTCTTTCAAGGAGGTTTCTTTGGTTAATTTGAAATTTATAGAGGTATTTTGATTTTTTTTACTAAATAATTTTTTTAAATTTAAAAATTATTAGCATGTGCTTTCCAAACTCGAGCATAAGTATCTGAGAAATTCTCACATTTTTTTGGACGATGCATACAGTGTCTTTTTATTATCAAGAATGCTTTTTTGCTATATCATTAAAAATATAATTGTTTTCTCTTGTTTTTTGAACTACACATAATGATCGTGAATATGTGGTTTATCACTAATAATTTTTTTTTGTTTTTTTCTTAAAAAATACATCTTGATGCTTTTTGTTTTTGATATTAATTTAATTTTTATTCTTTTAATTTTTAATTTTTGTTCTTAATTTTCTTATAAAAATTTTGTTTGTTTTCAATTTAGTCTTCAATTATAATTTTTTATATTTTTAATTCAATTCTTATTCTTTTAATTTTTATTTTTTTAAGTTTTATTGGTTTTCAATTCGATCATTCAATTAAAAATTTATGATATTTTTTTCAATTTCATCCTCTTTTTTTTGTTAAAGTTATTTTTCTTTTCAATTTAGCCCTCAAATTAATATTGCTCTCTAATTTATTTTTTATTTTGATTTTTACCCTCATTTTTTTAGTTACAGTTTTTGTTTTAGATCTTTTTTTGATATTGATTTTTTTTTATTTGGTATTTAATTTGTTAGGGATTGAGTTTCACAAGTTTGTTCATTTATGGTGTTTCAAGTCTAAAAACCTAAGTATGAGTTTGAAAAAATAATATGAGTCAAAATCCTTTTATAAGAACATTTTTTTTCTCAATTTAATTATTCGACGTTTTGTTTAGAAAAAGGGATTGACTCTATGTTTTTTTTTAATTTTTTTATCGAGTTATCTAGATTTCATAAAATGAATTATAGATTTTGTAACTTAACTCGAGTTAATATGCCTTTAATTACCTAAGTTATATATCTATCACGCTAATTTGAGTTTGCTTAAACCTTTTTTATTCCAATTTTTTACTTTCAAGATTTGTTTTCTCAAATTATTGTGGTATTTTTTTATATAAGTTTTATATGTTCACTATCATTATTTTTTAATCATGTAATTAAAATAGAATTGACTTATTAAAGTTGATCAACCTTGTAAACCAAGTCATTTGTTTCTCTTATTTGTTTTAAACATGTTTGTGGCATTTGGACTATTGTTGTCTTTTTTTTTTTAATTTTACTTTTGATTTTTTTTAATTGATATATTTTTAATATGTATTTTATCAAATAATTTTTAAATTTATGTTTCAATTATTATCTCTCCTTTATTTTTTTTTCTTATTTAGCATTTTCTAATAGATGTTTTTAAATATTATTTTGTTTTAGTTTTTAAGATATTTTTCTATTCNAAACCTACATAAAATAAATTAAAGATAATTAAAAAATTAATAATTAAATAAAAAACTAAGCAAAATGATAAAATCGTACAAAGATACATCCATTACAAATCAAATATTAAAAGATAAAACCATAAAAAAAATAAATTACACAAAAGTATCTAAAAAAATAACGGTGAAAACAAAACATTAATTAGATGGAAAATTAAAATTTTCTATTAGAGTATTAAATTGAATTGAAAAATAGCTTTAATAAAAGAAAAAAATTAATAGAATGAGGATTAAATTGAAAAAAATAAAAAAAAATAAATGAGGTTTAAATTAAAAAAATAAAACAAACACAACTTTGTTAATTGATTAAATTGAAAGCAAAAATTTCTTCAACAAAAAGGTTTATTCATGAAAATGCAAAAAAAACCCTATCACCTTGTTAATTATATAAGATACAAGTGTGAAAATACAAAAACAACCCTACATACAAAGATTTTGTTTAGGTTAAATGCATACTTTTATTGTACATAGATAATGAAAAAAAAATCTCTCGCAGTTGAATAATTTTTTAATCTTAGAGATAAAAAAAATATTTTTATTATTAAATTATATTTAAAAGTATGGTTGTTATTGCTTTTTAAAGTACTTTTTATACTAAAATGCATTAAAATGATGTTTTTTTATTTTAAAAAAATTATTTTTAAAATCAATGCATCAAAACGATCCAATATATATAAAAAATTTTATTTTTAGCAAAGAAATAATTTTTCCAAGAACGTAGTTTGCATCGCGTTTCTAAACAACTTCTAAAAAAATTATGAAAAGTCAAGAAAATTTTTTATCTAATAATTTTAAATTTTATTCACGGTATAAAAAGTAATTATCTTTTATATAAAAAATAAAAAAGATATCTATTGAAAAGACTAAATAACCCCCAAACCATTTTTATGATGGGATTCTTGATTGAAAATTATTTTTTTATAAAAAAATAATTGGTTATTGCATGCTTGGTTTATTTTATTTTTTTTGTTTTATTACAAATAATTGGTTATAGAGAGTTTAGTTTTTTTATTTTATTACAAATAATCCTAATTTATTTTTTATTAATTTCAAAATTTATTTTATCTTTTTTTTTTATTTACAGGTTAGGTTTCTTTTTTCCACTTTTATTACAAATAATCCTTTTTTTCCTGTAGCATAGGTTCGAGCTAATAGTTTCGTTAAAAAGATGGACTGGAAGGTTAGTGCATAGTTGAAGTAGATGAGCTGGCATGGAATAAAATTAAATGGGTGATTTGTATTTTGCGTTTTTTTTCCTATTTGAGTCTATATATTGATGCTTTTTTTAGAAAAAAACTTAAAAAAGAAATTTAATAAAGATAACTAATTAATTAATCAGGTGAGTTTATATTTATTTCACTTATTAGTTAGGTGTTTTTTTAAAGATTCTATAGTTACCTAAATTAAACCTTAACAAACGAGAAAGAAAAATATAAACTCACCTAATTAATTAATTAATTAATCATTTATTTATTTATTTTCTTTTTAATTTTTAGTTTTAATCAATTAATTAGTTGATGGAAAAGTAAAAATGCTGAAAAAGACAAAACCATGGTTATTTTGGATATACACGCTTGTTTTGGAGATAATTAATATAATAGGTATTTAAATTTGTAACACAAGCTTATAAAAATGATTAAATGTTTTTAGCAGGAGTAATAAAAAATAGTTTAGTTATTTAAATTAAAAAATTATAAATTACAATTATTACTCTCAAAAAAAAATATTAAGATAAAATCAAAATCTAGGAGTTAATTATCATATCATTATTTTGATAATAAAACTAATAGAAGTAGTTGATGGCATTGTATATATAAGGTAGTAAATCGATTGGATTGATTGGATTGGTTACATGTAATATTAATTTTGGTTATATAGAATATATTTATTATTAATAAAAAAAATTTATTTTTAATATTTATCTATATTTGATTAATAAATTTTAAATACAAATAATTTATAAAAAAAATACTTTAAAAGAAAATTTATAAATTTTTAATTATGAGATTCATATTATATTAAAAAACTATTCTTAAATATTTTTTATTAATACTTTATTAAGACTTAATATTAATTGAGGGGCTTGAGACTAATATATATTATATTCATTTTTTATAAAAGGAAAACAACTATTATTAAAAACTAAGGTGTGAAAAATACTGAAACTTATATATAGATGTTTGTTAAATGATATATATAATGAATTGACTTGTGGCGTGGTGTACATGATGTCAAATGGGAGGCGATTTTGAGATATATTGGGATTAATTATAAAATTATGATTTTAAAAGAATTGCCACCTAATATCATATTTAATAAAAAATTTAATGGTTTACGAGAGTCAGAGTAAAATGATTAGTTATACATTTAAAAACTATATTATTGATTGATTGTTTCTTTTTGTGTTATATTTTTATTTATTTGTTTGTTTGTTTAAGATTCAAGATAGATACTTTCAATAAAAAGATCTTTGTCTTATTAGGCTAAAATCTAACCATCCTAAAACCCAAATTTCAATGTTCTATTTATTTCTAATTTGTATTTTTAATACTTGATGATATATTTTACAATGTAATTTTATATCCTAAATATTAAAATATATAATTAACTCCTTTTATCTTTATTAATTCATTTAATTTAATATCAAAAATATATATTATATCATAAAATTCATACCTTGAATATTAATCAAACAAATAAATTTTTATATTGTTTTTGAAATTTTAGCTAAATCCTAATGGATAATTATAAACTTGTTATGATACACATTAGTTGATTTTTGTATTTTTTTTTCCAAAGTATGATAAAAATACAATTTTTATTTTTATAAAATATGCATGAAATGTTTTATAGAATTTGGCTATATGCACACAAATAAAACATATTTTTTTGAATAAGATTGTTTTTTAATTTTTAAAGAAAAGTGAATATTTTTATTACTATGTCAATATCATATAGTACAAGTTTACAACCCTATATTAAATGAAAATGTTAGAAAACACATGAGGGGGCCATAAATAAAATTAAAATGATCTTTGAATGTTTTTAGAATTTTCAAAAATCATTTGAGGTTTGTTTGACAAATGCTTAAAAACAAAAAAAATAAACACTATTAGTAAATTAGTAGGGCATGTTTACCAAACATATCATTAACTAAAAAAATAAAAGTTTAAAAATGCTTTAAGATTATGTTTGACAAACATGTTTTAAAAAAATATTGCATTTTTTCTTTAATAAAAATGAAATATATCAAACATAATTTTAAACTAATAAACTTAGCCCAATCAAGTGAGCATAACTTCCTAGCTCAAAGGATTAAAGTCTAGAAACAAAAGTGAAAATGGAATCTCATATAGAAAAGTGAAGAACAATACGAAGAATCCAAAAAACATGAATTTAAATTTAGACTAAATTATTTCAAATTGAATGCACAAGGATATGTAAAAACATTTTTCAAACAAGAATTTAAGGGTGGATCATCATAATGAACACTTAAATATCATTATTACTTAATTTTATGTAAAAAATAAAAATGATAAAACCAAAGATTAAATATACATATATATATATATATATATATATAAACCGATCAAATGACAAAAAAGACATGTATATCAAGGACCCAAAGCAATCTTCAACTTATAAAATACTTAACCTTAAAACCTAGTTGACACGACTAAAAGATTGATATCTTTTTCAAAGTGCAGGAGTGTCAAAGTAATAAATAACCTAGTAAAACCAGGGTCAAATCATACAAAGGTTAATTCTATAAATTATAAATAACAATAATACAACAACAAGAATAACAACAACAACAACAACAACAACAACAACAATAATAATAATAATAATAATAGTAATAATAATAATAATAATAAAGAAGAAGTTGATAAGAATTTTGAGATGAAAGATTAACATAAGGATTAACTATTTAACAAGAAAAGTTTTAAAAGTGAATAAGATAACAAATACAAAACATGTTAATATCAAACATTAAGGTCCATGTTGAATTTACACTATATTTATTCTTACACCATTAGTGTAACTATTTTACTTTGACATGATAAACTTAGCAAAACATAATGAAAGAAAAAAAAATAAATGAACAAAATAAGAACATAAATAAGATAAAAGTTAACTAAGTAAAGAGAAGGAAATGAAAGACATAAATTTGATATTAATAAAAGCAAAACATAAATATTATAAAAAATTCAAAGATAGAAAGCAAGAGCATGATTTTGATTTGGAAACCAAGATGCCTAAATGCATGGCAAATGCCTCCTTTTATGATTCAAAATTGGAAACTATTGATTTGATGACTAATTGATAAGTAGGTAGTCAACTGTTGACTTGGTGATTATCCTTATTTACTCTTATCTATCCAAAACGTTATTGATAACATCAGAATTGGAACCACTTGAAACATGAAAGTTGTAGGAAATTGTCTCAGCTTTTAAAAAAATAATAATGAAAGTCATTTGGACTCCTATAAATCTAGATATAGGCTAAATATTGAATAATATTTGGGCTGTAGGACAAATTCAAACTTCTTTGTTGTTGCTATAATTTAGACTTGAAAATGACCTTTTTAAATCTTAGACTTCATCTGAAAGTTGTAAACCTATGTCTTACCTTTCTATTCAAATAAAGTAGACCTAAATCCGAGATATACAGCTCCAGAAATGACCTAATTATTGAATAATATTCCGGTTTGGATTGCACCAGCATCTCTTTTCTAAGTTTGACCATGTCTTTATCCTTTCAATTTTAGTACTTAAACTCATCAATTAATCTTTTTATTTTTATGATAGGCCTGCATTTAAAATGAACATTTACCATAAATTAAAGGTTTTTTATATTATTAGATATGTTATTATAAAACATGTATTAGTTGAGGAGTTATTAATACTTCAAGTGCAAAATGATAATATAAAACCTTGATAATAATGCATTTTTAAGTACTAATCAAACCATCCAACCAGATTATTACTAGTCCTTAGTAATCAAAGCATTAAAATAGAAAACAATTTGCAAATTGCACAAAGTAAGGTATTCATCATTCAACTTCCATTAATCTATCTAAATAAACAAACTTTCATTAAATTTATATATCTGCTCAATACCTCTTAAACAAGAAATTAATAAACCTTTCTTTTATGTTAATATATCAACACATTATAGGGTTTTACTTGGAAGAAAACAAAATTCTTGTTTTAATGTTTAAGGTTAACTTCCTTGGGTTGAGTTTTTTTTTTGTCTTTTTAATATATATATATATGTAACTTAGAATATAATGAATTTTTAACCTATGTAATGAGCTTTTGGCTAATAACTCCTAGACTAGTTGGTCTTAGGGCATTAGGTGTTGAGACACCCCTACGAGCTTAGTAACTCGGGTTGCAGATACTAATACGTAGATAGTGCAATGTTTGATTCCCTTAAGCTTTTCTCCTTAACCCATGTAACAAGTGTTGAGCTAATATCTCTCAATTTAGTTGACTTTAGGGTATTAGGTGCTAAGACACCCCTTTGGGCTTAATTGCTTAGGTTAGTAAAGTTACGAAACCAAACTTATCTTCATTTTTATTATCATCATTTTTTTTGCTTTTTTTTTGTTTTTTTCTTCAAATTATATGCTATCCCTTTCCCTTAGATGTTACCTTTAACAAAGAACATAAATAATGTAATAATCCAATATGCAATCCATAATCATATATTAAAATGTGTGTGTGTGTGTGAAATAATGTTTAAGAATACATGTTAAATGAGTATATGAGTAGAATTAAGAGATAACAACGTGAGAGTTTGTAAACCTGAATATTTCAAAAAGTATTATGATAGATCTTGTTAAGAATGGTTACTAAGATACGTTTCAAGAGTCACTTTTACAAAAGAGCTTATTTACTCTACCATCTTAGTGACAACAATTTTGTACATGTTTTATGAAATAGAAAATACAATTAGTTAATTTTTTTGTCAACTACTACCCTCTCCACTTAACCAAAACGAGACATTATCATCAATATTCTAAGGTAGAAATGTAGAGTATAGAAGACATCACTTGAAATAAAGAAGACTGATAAACCTGAAACACACTTAAACAAATATAAGAAACAATAAAACACAATAATAAAACCAAAAGACACAAAGATTCACAAATAAAGACTCAAATTCAATCTAAGCTTTTTATGACTTTACTTAGATGACTAATTTATACGACTTATAAAGGGAACAATTATAGGAATGAAAGATTGTAGCTGGTCAATCAATTATTCTTTAGTAATAGTAGAGATTATGATTTGTCATGTAGAAGATAGAAATTCCTGTTCCACAGTATGATAAATAAAAGACAACAACTTATCATAATAACCATTAACATTTAACAGACCTATAAGTTTATAGTGAATATATAGTTGGGTCCAAGATGAAAAATAAAAGATCTCTTTCAATGTGCTTAGGCCATTTAGGAAGGCAATGAAGGCATCAACATGGTTAAACATTGCATTCATTCGAGCAAACATTGTAAAGAGCCTATAGTTTCTCTCAAATTATTTTTCCAATAATGTCCCCTTGTACTAAAGCTTCAGGGACGACCCCCAAAACTTGACTATCTCCTAAAAATACAACTATTGACACACCTCCCATTAACCCAAGACCGCCTTTCCCCATACACTAAATGAATATTTCTCTCAGCTAGTGCTTAAACAAGATGATTTGCTGATTCTAAAAACTTCTTCTCTTTCCCAGGATTAGATCTACCAAAAACACAAATATTTCTTATGTGACTACTTGAGAAACTTGCCATTTCTATACACTTCTATATTTGTTGAATATATAGGTTGAGTAGAAATGAAATGAAGAAAGAGAGGATTTTATAGATGAGAAATTAGAAAGACAATCATACTACCTATATGTAGGCCAACTGGAGTCTCACACATACTTTCTCTTTTTATTTATTTATTTTTGAAGAAGCATGTGTATGTACAAGTAGTTGTGATTCTGGCTCATGTCTTCCCTTGGTTTTGTATCCAAGAATGACTTAAACACTCTTTATAGGTCGAGGAAAGGCTTCCTATCCAATTTTCTTAAAAACTGGATAATAAGATCTTTTTTAATCAGATTCCCAAGACTATACCAAGCATGTTCTCTATAAAAATGGGTTCATAAGTCATGAATTATATGATGCTTATCTCCACTATGATGAGACTTAAGAGTTAATAGAAGATTATCTAAAGACTCTCTATGTTTTGAAATAAATCCTACTTTTTGATAATTTTTACAAGTTTTGCAGAATGCATGTGAATCCTTGAACATGGTGAGCAAATAAAATCCATTTTGTAAGATTTTTGCAATTGTTTTCTTTGATAAGAAATGACTCCCACATGCCTTAGAGTGATAAAATTTAATGACACTACTTACCTCATTGTCAGGAATGCAACTTTAAAATATTTGATTAGGATAATATTTGAATAAGTAAGGATCATCCCAATACAAGTTTTGTATGTCACTCAAAAACTTTTTTTTTATCTTAGTTATCTGAATAAGACGACAAAAATCCTGAAGCAAGGAAATTGATATTTTTAGCAAACCAAGGCATTAAACTAAAAGAAAGTAGAGATTCAACATGAAAGTAATCATCAATTGATGTGATGTTGGATGTTGAATCTATTGCTAATTTTAACAAATGATCTACGATAACATTTCTGGTGCTTTTTTCATCCTTGATTTATTCCTGTTTGAATATCTCAAAGATTTTACAATCATGATTAAGTTCCCTTTGTTTGGTCATGGTATGAGGAAATGGAAGTACTGGTGGGGAATCAATCTTTTCCTTGCAATTTTCAAATTCAACCCTTTCCTTACTCTTAAAGATTGACTCATCATCTTTCTTACAAGGTTCAAGAGTGGATTTTTCAATAACCTTACCACTGCGAAGAGTGATGACTGATTTGACTTGATCCATGTATTGGCTTCTAAAACTACTTGTATTTGTATTGTATTATCTCTTGTGATTTTGTTGTGGTTGAGATGAAAACTTACTTTTCTCTTAAAAACTTAGAGCAGATGTGAATTTTGCAAGAGTATCTTTAAAATTTGTTATGCTTTGAGCAAGTTAAGTATTGATTGTCTCTTGCTTTTCAATGAATGCATGCAATGTTTCCTCAAGATTTCTTCTAGAAGGTGGAGTATAAGAAGATGCATATCTATGAGAATTTTGGAAATTATGGTATGCTTGAAATTGTGTTTTTGAAGTTTGTGCATTGTTACTCTTCCAACTGAAATTTATGTAATTTCTCTGATCAAGGTTATATGTTTACAAGTATGAGTTATGATTGGGCCTTCGAAAATTGTTTAAAGCATGAACTTATTTATAGAGACATTACTTAAAAGAAGTCAAGGTTGGACAATCATTAGTTGAGTTTTTATTTGTTTCACAGATTTTATATGTAAAGTCTTGAATAGATTTTAATTGACCATTCTTTTTTAATTTTAGTACCTCAACTTTTCTAGCTAAAGATGCAAACTTGGCTTGGAGCTCGTGATCTTCTCTAAGGTTGCACATACCTCCATTAGATGTATAAGGTTGAGTTTTACTCGGTGCCTCATAAGTACCTGTAATTTCTTAATTTTGAGTATTTTTAGCTAACAAGTCTAAGTACTCCATTGCTTTATTAGGGTCTTTATCTTCAAAAGTTTCATTGCACATCAATTCAACTATTTACCTATCTCTAGATATTAACCCTTTGTAAAAATATGAAACTAATTTTTATATTTCAAAACCATGATGAGGGCAAGTACTAAGCAAGTCTTGATACCTATCCCAATATTGGTAAAATATTTCTCCTAGTTTTTTAGTGAAAGTGGTGATTTATCTTTTGAAAGAGCTTATTTTGTGAGATGGTAAAAACTTTAAAAATTATCATTGCATTTCATCCCAAGCATGAATGGATCTTGATCTTAAATTTTATAGCCATGTTTTAGCTTTATCTTTTCATGAAAAAGGAAAAATCTTTAATCTGATGGTGTTCATGCTATAATTTAATCATTATAGGTGTTACAGACCTCCTCAAATTCCTTCAAAAGCAAGTATGAATTTTCTAAATCTAAGCCATGAAAAGAAAGTAAAAGCTGAATAATACCTCGCTTAAAATTGAAATGAGATGCATTAGGGGGGAAAACTATGTATGATGGTGCACTTGTTCTTATGGAATTCAAGTGGTCTCTAAGTGTTCTAACATAGTTGTTCTCATTATGAAGTGATTGATTATCTTGTTCTACCATATTTTCTGAAAATGATAAGGATACCCTACAAAGTCTACCACTTAATGTACGTGACCAAACTCTTATGCACGTGTAGGAAGAAAATAAAAAAAAAGAAGGAAACAAAACAAAACAAACAAAGTTATATACTAGAAAAATAAAAAAAGAAAATAAAATAAATACTATAATTTGTACAAGAACTTACCTCCCCGGTAACAGCTCCAAAAACTTGATACGACCAAAAGCTTGATGTCTTCTTCTAAGTGCAGGAGTGTTGAAGTAATAAATAACCCAGCAAGACCGGGGTCGAACTATATGGAGGTTAATTGTATAAATTATAGATAATAATAATATAACAATAACAATAACAATAATAACAACAATAGTAACAATAATAACACTAAATCCTAATAATAATAATAATAATAATAATAATAATAATAATAATAATAGTAAAATAATAATAGTAATAGTAGTTGTAATAATAAAGAAGAAGAGGAAGAAAAAGTTGATGAGAACTTTGAGATGAAAGATTAAGGATTAAATAATGATAACAACAAATATCACGTTTAGAAGATCCACTAATGGTATATCAAACAAGTATAGTATAAATTCTTATTATTCAATTGGAAACCACACATAAAGAAGGTTCTAATCAAATTATAAATTGTTAACATGATTATATTAGTTATCTTATTCGATTAATGCTAATACTTGTAAATCTTGTCAGACATTCATGATTATAACTTATGTTAACAACAAATCAAGTTCTTTTCATAGCTTAGGTGCCGGTTATACCATACTGTATAGGCTATAAGAGTGCCAAGTATTTGTTGTACCAAGTGTTATACAACATAAATCTATATTAGTTATTTAACAAACAAAGTATTAAAGAGTGTACAAGATAACAAATACAAAACATGTTGGTATCAAACATTAAAATCCATCTTAAGTTTACACTATACTTATTCTTACACCATTGGTGTAACCTTTTCACTTTAACATAATATAATTAGCTAAATATAATGAAAAAAAGAAAAATATATAAACAATATAAAAACATAAATAAGATAAAAGTTAACTAAGTAAAAAAAAGAAATTGAAAGGCATAAACCTGATATTAAAGAAAGCAAAACTTAAACATTAGAAAAATACAAAGAGAGAAAGCAAGAGTATGATCTTGATTTTGAAACCAAGATGCCTAAATACATGGCAAATACCTTCTTTTATATGACCTATTGATTTGATGACTAATTGAAGAGTAGGTGGCCAACTCTTGACTTGGTGATAATCCTTATCTTCTCTTGTCTGCCTAAAATTTTTTTGATAATGTTAGAATCAGAACCACTTAAAATATAAAGTTGTAGGAAATTATCTCAGCTTTTCAGATAAAAAAATGGAGGTCATTTGAACTTTTAGAACTCTAGATATAGGCCAAACACTGAACAGTGCGTGGGTTGTAGGATAGATTCAAAGTTCTTTGTTGTTACTACAATTTGGACTTGAAAATAACTTTTTAAATCTTGGGCTTTGTATGAAAGTTGTAGGCCTATAACTTACCTTTTCATCCATATAAACGAGACCTAAATCTAAGATTTAGAGCTTTAGATATGACTAATTACTGAATAGTGTTCTGATTTGAACTGTACCGACATCTCTTTTCTAAGTTTGGTCATTTCCTTGTCCTTTCAATTTTAGTTCTTAAACTCATCAATCAATCCTTTTTTTTTTATATGATAGGCCTACATTTAAAATCAATATTTACCATAAATTAATGTTGTCTTATATTATTAGGTATGTTATTATAAAACATGTTTTAGTTAAGGAGTTATTGGTATTTCAAGTGCAAAACAATAATATAAAACCTTGATAAAAATATACTTTTAAGTACTAATCATAATAAGCACTCAACCAATGACTGTCCAACCTTACTTTCTCTATGAACAAGCTCATGTTTTAAACAGTTTTCAAAGGCCGAACCATAACTCATTGTCGCAAACATATAACATTGGTTGAAGAAATCACCAAAATTCCAGTTAGAAGAGTAGTAATAACAATAATGCACAAACTTCACACCCACCGTTTTAAACACATCATAATTTCCAAAATTGTTTTGGATATGCACCTCCTTATTCTCCACCTCATAGAATAAATCTTGAGAAAACTTTGTATGCATTCATTGAAAAGTAAGAAATAATCAATACCCAACTTGCTGAAAGAGTAACAAATTTTAAAGATACTTTTGCAAAATTCATATATACTCTCAATTTTCAGGAAAAATGTAAGTTTTCATCTTAACCACAGTAAAATCTCAAGGGGCAGTACAATCAAATACAAGTAGTTTTGGAAGCTAACATATGGATCAACTCAAATTAGTCATCACTCTTTACAATGCTAAAGTTATTGAAAAACCCACTTTTGAACCTTGTAAGAAAGATGATGAGTCAATCTTTGAGGGCAAGGAAGGGGTTGAATCTGAATATTACAAAAAAAAGATTGATTCCTCGCTAGCATTTCATATTTTCTTTTGAGCTAAATATCACATTCACTATAAACTCATAGGTCTGTTAAATGTTAATGATTATTATAATAAGTTGTTGTCATTTCTTAATCATGCTGTGAAATAGGAATTTCTAACATCTTTGACATGAAAAATCAAATCTTTGCGGCTACTATTGAACAATTAATTGACCAACTATAATATTTTGATTCTTGTAATTGATCCCTCCATAAGTCGCATAAATTGGTCATGTAAGGAAAGCCATAAAAAGCTTAAATTGGATTTCAGCCTTCATTTGTGAATTTTTGTGTCTTTTGGTTTTATTATTGTGTTTTGTTTTGTTTTTTATATTTATTTAAGTGTATTTCAGGTGATGTCTTTTATACTCCATCTTTTTATTTTAGGACACTAAGGATAATGTCTCATTTTAGTTGGGGGAAGAGGGTAGTAATTGATAAAAAAAATTTAACTAATTATATTTTTTATTTTATAAAGCATGTGCAAAATTATTGTTATTAGGATGACAGAGTAAAGGAGCTCTTTTGTTAAAGTGAATCTTGAGACGCATCTTAATAACCACTCTTAATAACACTTCTTGAAATATTCAGGTTTACAAACTCTCATATTGTTATAATTTAATTATGCTCATATACTCATTTAACATGTATTCTTAAACCTTAATTTTCACACACACACACTTTAACATATGATTATAGGTTACATATTGGATTATTAAATTATTTATGTTATTTTGTTAAAGGTAACAACTAAGAAAAAAGGATAGTATATAATTTAAAAACAAACAAAAAAAAAGAGCAAAAAAAATGATGATAATAGAAACATAAATAAGTTTGGTTTCGTAGCCTCCTTAACTTAAACAATTAAACCCAAATGGGTGTTTTAACACCTAATACCTTAAAGTCAACTGACTTAGAAGCTAATCGCCAAATGCTTGTTACATGTGTCGAGGAGAAAAGCTTTAGGGAATCAAACATTGCAATATCTACATATCACTATATGCAACTCGAGTTACTAGGCTCGTTGGGGTATCTCAACTCCTAATACCTTAAAACCAACTAGTCTAGGAATCATTAGCTGAAAGCTCATTATATGGGTTGAAGATGCATTGTGTTTTAAGTTACATGTATATATATATTTTTTTAAGAAAAAAAAGGAAGAAAAAAATCTCAACCAAAGAAAGTTAACCTTAAACATTAGATTTTTTTTTGTTTTCTTCCATGTAAAGCCCCATAACTATATGTTGATATATTGGGCACAAAAGAAAGCTTTATTAATTTATAGTAAATCTTTATTTTAAATATAGGCCTATCACATAAATAAAAAGATTGATTGATGAGTTTAAGAACTGAAATTGAAAGGACAAAGAGATGGCCAAACTTAGAAAAATGATGTTGGTGTAATCCAAACCGAAACTGACACGACTAAAAGATTGATGTCTTCTCCCAAGTGCAGGAGTCTCGAAGTAATAAATAACTCGACAAGACCGGGATCGAACCACAGGAAGGTTAATTGTACAAATTATAAATAATAATTATAAAAAACAACAATAATAGCAATAATAACAACAATAATTGTAGCAATAATAATACTAATAATACTAGTAGTAATAGTAGTAGTAACAGCAGCAGCAGCAGTAATAGTAAATAATAATAATAATAATAAAGAAAAATTATGAGAACTTTGAGATGAAAAATTAAAGTAAGGATTAAACAATGATAATAACAAATGTCAAGGTTAGAGGTTCCACTAATGCTATGTCAAACAAATATAGTATAAACTCTTATTATTCAATTGGAAACCACACACAAAGGAGGTTCCAATCAGATTATAGATTGTTAACATGATTACATTAGTGATCTTATTCAATTAATGGTAATACTTGTAAATTTCATCAAGCATTCATGATTATAACTTATGTTAATAACAAATCAAGTTCATTTCATAGCTCAGGTGTTGGTTATACCATATAGGATAGGCTATGAAAGTGCCAAACATTTGTTGTACCAAGTGTTATACAACATAAATCAAGATTAGTCATTTAACAAGCGAAGTATTAAATAGTGAACAAGATAACAAATATAAAACATGTTAATATCAAACATTAAAGTCCATATTAAGTTTATACCATACTTATTCTTACACCATTAGTGTAACCTTTTCACCTTGACATAATAAAATTAGCTAGACATAATGAAAGAAAGAAAAATAGATAAACAAAATAAGAACATCAATAAGATGAGAGTTAACAAAGCAAAGCAAAGGAAATGAAAGGCATAAACTTGATATTAATGAAAACAAAGCATAAACATTACAAAGAATACAAAGAGAGAAAAGAAGAGTATGATCTTGATTTGGACACCAAGATGCCTAAATGCATGGCAAATGCCTCCTTTTATAGGCCAAAATTGGGAACTATTGATTTGATGACTAATTGATGAGTAGATGGCCAACCCTTGACTTAGTGACAATCCTTATCTTCTCTTGTCCGCCCAAAACATCATTGATGACGTCCAAATTAAAGCCACTTGAAAACATGAAAGTTCTAGGAAATTGTCTCAGGTTTTTTATGTAAACAATTCAGCTCATTTTGACTTCTAGAACTCCAGATATGGCCAAAATACTGAACAGTGCTCGAGCTAGAGGACAGATTCAGGCTTCTTTGTTGTTCCAACAATTTGGACTTCAAAATGGCCTTTTTAGATCTTGGGCTCCGTATGAAAGTTGTAGGCTTATGTCTTACCTTTCCATCCATATAAAGTAGACCTAAATCTGAGATCTATAGCTCCACATATGACCCAATTACCAAACAGTGTTCCGATTTGGATTGCACCGACATCTCTTTCCTAAGTTTGATCATCTTTTTGCCTTTGCAATTGAAGTTCTTAAAGTCATCAATCAATTCTTTCATTTATGTGATAGGCCTGTATTTAAAATGGACATTTACCACCAATTAAAGGTATCTTCTATTATTAGATAGATTATTATAAAACATACTTTAGTTAAGGAGTTATCGATACTTCAACTGCAAAATGATGATATAAAATCATGATGAAAATGCACTTTTGAGTACTAATCACTACTATTTCATAAAGAACATGATCGACTTAGTCTTTGAAATCTGACTAAAAAAGACCCTGTTTGCCAGTTTTTATGAAAAATTGGATGGGAAGCCTATCCCCGACCCATAGAGGACGTTTAAGCCGTTCTTGAATGTAAAACCAAGGGAAGATGTGAGCCAAAATCACAACTACTTGTACATACATATGTTTTTTCAAAAATAAATAAATAAATAAATAGAGAGAGAGAGAGACTCTAGCTAGCCTACATATAGGTGGTATGATTGCCTTTCTAATTTCTCATCTATAAAACCCTCTCTTCCTTCCTTTCATTTCTACTCAACCCATACATTCAATAAATACCAAAGTGTGTAGAAATGGCAAGTTCCTACGACTACCACTACCACCACCACCACCACCACTACCACGACCACTACCACCACCACTACCACTACTACCACTACTACGACTACTACGACTACTACCACTACCACTACCACTACTACTACTACTACTACTACTACTACTACTACTACTACTACTACCACTACTACTACTACTACGACTACTACTACTACTACTACTACTACAATCCTTTCATTTATGTGATAGGCCTGCATTTAAAATGGTCATTTACCACAAATTAAAGGTATCTTGTATTATTAGATAGATTATTATAAAACATACTTTAGTTAAGGAGTTATTGATACTTTAATTGCAAAATGATGATATAAAACCATGATAAAAATGCACTTTTAAGTACTAATCACACCCCCCAACTAGCTTATTACTAGTCCCTAGAAATCAAAGCGTTAAAATAGAAAAACAATTTGCAAATTCCACAAAGCAAGATATTTATCATTTAACTTCCATTACTCTATCCAGATAAACAAACTCTTGTTAAATTTATATACCTGCTCAATACCTCTTAACAAGATATTTATAAACCTTTCTTTTGGGCTCAATGTATCAACACATAATTATGGGGCTTTTCTCGGAAGAAAACAAAATTTATAATCTAATGTTTAAGGTTAACTTGGGTTGGGATTATTATTTTTATCTTGTTTTTTAATATATATATATATAATTTAAAACACCATGGATCTTTAACCCATGTAACGAGCTTTCAACTAATGACTCCTAGACCAGTTGGTCTTAGGGCATTATGTGTTAAGACACCCCTACGAGCTTAGTAATTCGGGTCGCAGATATTGATATGTAGATAGTGCAATGTCTAATTCCCTTAAGCTTTTCTCCTCAACCCATGTAACAAGCATTGGACCAATAGCTCTCAAGTCAGTTGACTTCAGGGTATTAGGTGTTAAAACACCCTTTCGGGCTTAATTACTTAGGTTAGGGAGGCTACGAAACCAAACTTATCTACATTTTTATTTTTATCATTTTTTTTAATTTTTTTTCTTTTTGTTTTTTTTTAATTATATACTGTCCCTTTTCCTTAGTTGTTAGCTTTAACAAAAGAACATAAATAATATAATAATCCAATATGCAACACACAATCATATGTTGAAGTGTGTGTGTGTAAATTAAGGTTTAAAAATACATGTTAAATAAGTATATGAGCAGACTTAAGTGATAACATTGCAAGAGTTTGTAAATCTGAATATTTCAAGAAGTATTATGATAGACCTTGTTACGAATGATTACTAAGATGCGTCTCAAGAGTCATAAAAGATTCTCCTTACTCTGCCATCTTAGTAATAACCATTTTGCACATGCTTTATGAAATAGAAAACACAGTTTTTTTTTTAGCTACTACCCTTTCCCCCCAACTAAAACAAGACAGTGTCCTCAATGTTTAAAGGTAGAAAGATAGAGTATAGAAGATATCACCTGAAATAACGAACACTGACAAACCTGAAACACACTGAAAAAAAATATAAGAAACAACAAAACACAATAATAAAACCAAAAGACATAAAGATTCATAAATGAAGGCTCAAATCTAATCTAAGCTTTTTACAGCTTTTATTAGTTGACCAATTTATACGACTCATGGAAAGATCAATTACAGGAATGAAAGATTGTAGTTGGTCAATCAATTGTTCAGCAGTAGCAGTAGAGATTGTGATTTGTCGTGTAGAAGATGTTAGAAATTCCTATTCCACAGCGTGATTAAGAAAAGACAACAACTTATCATAATAACCTTTAACATTTAACAAACCTATGGGTTTATGGTGAATGTGCAGTTGGGCCCAAGAGGAAATATGAAAGATCTCTTCCAATGTGCCAAGACCACCTAGTAAAGCAATGAAGGCATCAACATGGTTAAACATTGCATTCATTCGAGCTGACATTGTGGAGTCCTGAAGTTCCTCTCCAATTGTTTTTCCAATGATGTCCCTTTGTGCTAAAGCTTTGAGGACGACCCCTAAAAGTTGACTACCTCCTAAAAATACAGCTATTGACACACCTCCCATTAACCCGAGACTGTGTCCCCCATATACTAAATGAATCTTTCTCTCAACTAGCACTTGACCAAAATGATTTGCTGATTCTAAAAACTTATTTTCTTTCCTAGGACTAGATCCACCGAAAACACAAATATTTCTTATGTGATGACTTGAGGAACTTGCTATTTCTACACACTTCAGTATTTGTTGAATGTATGGGTTGAGTAGAAATGAAAGGAAGGAAAAGTGAGTTTTATAGATGAGAAATTAGAAAGGCAATCATACCACCTATATGTAGGCCAACAAGAGTCTCTCTCTCTCTCTCTCTCTTTATTTATTTACTTTTGAAAAAGCATGTGTATGTACAAGTAGTTGTGATTGTGGCTCACATCTTCCCTTGGTTTTACGTCCAAGAACAGCTGAAATGCCCTCTATGGGTCGGGGATACGCTTCCCATCCAGTTTTCTTAAAAACTGACAAACAGGGTCTTTTTTAGTTAGACTCCCAAGACTAAGTCGATCATGTTCTTTATGAAATAACAGCCATAAATCATGAATTGCACGATGCACATCTCTACTAGGATGCATCTCAAGAGTTAATAGAAGGTTATTTAAGGACTCCTTACTTAGGCCATCCTTAATGAATTGTATTTTATCTTTATGGTTTATAGATACCATTCCTAAAGAATGACATTGTGGATTACAAGTCCATCTAGCACATCGATGACAAACTTTCAGTCATTTTGCACGATGTTTCTTTGCAAAAGTGCTTTTACCTGTTCCAAGCATGTGTGAAATGAAGGAGTTAGAGGACTCACATGATAATCAAACTTTTGTTTTAATCAACGAGCGAATATCTTCAGGAATTCCATGATTCATTAACAATCTCAATCTTGCACATCTAGCACGGTAAATTTTTGTAATCGCATTCTAAGGTAGAGCGAGAAAATACTTTTTTATTTTTTTAAGATTAGTGTCCATTTTCAAATGAGAATTAGAAGAGAGACTCAAAGAATTGCAGAAATGTATATACAAATATCAGTTATTGTGGGAAACTGAAAGAACCGACTTAAGTCACGAAGTACCGTTATCCGCTATTTGACCGGGGTAAGAGAAACTAGCAAAAATCACTCAAAAAGAAACACAAAAAAAAAATCAATCTTTATATACAGGATCTCCCAATTCAATAGAGTCATGTTCAACTGAAAAATTATCAAAGTAAACTTTCAGACGTTATCCATTTACCTTGAAAACATTATCATTCTTTGGATTTTCAATGTCGTAGGCCCCATAAGAATACACATGTTTCACAATAAAAGGACCGTTCCATCTTGATCTTAATTTTCCAGGAAATAAATGCAGTCGAGAATTATAAAGCAAGACTTTTTAACTAACATTGAATGTTTTTCTTAGTATATTCTTGTCATAAAACTCTTTGATTCTTGCTTTATAAATTCTTGAATTTTCATATGCATCATCCAGATTTGAATTGAAAGCTTTAATAGCCCAATAAGCTTTATGTTCAAGTTCCACAGGCAAGTGACAAGGTTTTCCATAGACTAGTCTATAAGGTGACATATCTAATGATGTTTTATAAGCAGTTCGATAAGTCCAAAGTGTATCATTAAGTCTTAAAAACCAATCTTTCCTATTAGGGTTCACTATTTTCTCCAAAATATGTTTGATCTCCCTATTAGCAAGCTCTACTTGTCCATTTATTTGAGGGTGATAAGGGGTGACAACTTTGTGTGTGATTCCATATTTCTTTATTAAAAACTCAAATGACTTATTACAAAAATATGTTCCACCATCACTTATTATAGCTCGAGGGACTCCAAATCGACTCAAAATATTTTTTTTTAAAAACTTTATCATTGTTTTGTGATCATTGTACTACGACTAATATGTACAAGAAACCAAATGATGGAGAAAATGGACCCATGAAATCTATACCCCAACAGTCAAAGATCTTAATGACAAGAATAGGATTTAAAGGCATCATGTGACATTGTGAAATTGATCCCAACTTTTGACAATTTTCACAAGACTTGCAGAATGCATGTGAGTCTTTGAACATGGTGGGCCAATAAAATCCACTTTGTAAGATTTTTGCAGTTGTCTTTCTTGATGAGAAATGGTCCCTACATGCCTTAGAATGATAAAATTTAATGACACTACTTATCTTATTGTCAGGAATGCATCTTCAAAATATTTGATCAGGACAATATTTGAATAAATAAGGGTCATCCCAATAAAAGTTCTTCACTTCATTCAAGAACGTTTTTTTATCCAGGGTGCTCTAATGAGCTGGTAATTGTCCCGAAACAAGAAAATTGATAATATTAGCAAACCAAGGCATTGTAGAGACAGAAAGTAAAGATTCATCAGGAAAGTAGTCATCGATTGGTGTGATGTCAATTTTTGAATCTGTTGTCAATCTTGACAAGTGATCTGCGACAACATTTTCGCTGCCTTTCTTATCTTTGATTGTGATATCAAATTCTTGATGTAACAAAATCCACCGCACCAATCTAGCCTTAGAATCTTTCTTAGAAATAAGATATTTCAATGCTGCGTGATCACTAAAAATAACAACAGGTAAGCCAATAAGATGGGACTTGAATTTTTCACATGCAAATATTACTGCAAGTAATTCTTTTTCAGTGGTGGTATGATTCATTTGAGCATATTTAAAGTTTTACTTGCATAGTAAATTACATAAGGTTTCTTATCTTTTCTTTGTCCTAAAACCGCACCTATGACATAATCACTAGCATCACATATTATTTCAAAAGGTAATGACCAATCAGGAGGTTGAATGACAGGAGCACAAGCAAGTTTTTAAGTTTAACAAAGGCTTTTTCACAATGTTCA
>SRLM01000430.1:0-45492 GCA_015708895.1 Populus ilicifolia
ACATTTATCTACAACTTTCATGTGAAAAGTTATAACAATTTCAGTTGTCTTATATGCCTAACATTTGTTGTAATTCTAATCCTCAAAACTATCTAGACTTGAACTCATGTACGTAGTTACCAATTTATCATCTCTCAAGAACTTTTAACGTCTTATGACTCCATTACATATAAAATTTAATAGGGACCAGCAATTCAATTATATTACTCATCAAGACATCAATTTCTTTTTAGATTTTCATGGTGGTAATATTGCATACAACTTCAAGAATCAACACAATTATTTATATGTAATAAGAAAATGGAAAGAAATCATAAAGATTGATCCTTACGACAAGTTGATGCTTTGTGGGCATATCGCACTGCTTATAAGACCTCTTTAGGAATGTCTCCTTATAGGTTAGTTTATGAAAAGCCTTGTCATCTCCCTGTTGAGATTGAGCATCGTGCATATTGGGCCATTCGGTAATTCAATGACAATGAAAATGAGGTTGGTAAAAATAGAAAGCTTCAATTGGATGAATTAGAGGAGCTGAGAAATGATGCATTTGAAAATGCAAAAATTTCAAAACATAAGATGAAAACTTTGCATGATAAACATATTCTTAGAAAATCCTTTCATGTTGGTCAAAAGGTTCTCTTATATAATTCACGATTACATCTTTTTCTTGGGAAGTTTAGGACAAAATGGATTGGTCCATTTGTGATTAAATCCATCTCTGAGCATGGTGCATTTGAGGTAGAAAATCCCAAGAATGGAAATATTTTCAAAGTAAATGGTCATCGATTGAAACCTTATCTTTAAAACATTGTGGCTGAAGTTGAGACATTGGATCTTGAAGATCCAATACCATTGTAGTATCAAAAGTAATGAGTTTTTATTTTTATTTTTATTTATTTTTTTTCTCTTCTTTCTTCCATCTCTTATATTTTCTTGTTCATGCATTAGGGACAATGCATTATTTTAAGTTGGGGGTGTGAGGTTCTTTATTTTTTTTTAAAAAATCAATGTTTTCTTTTAGTTGTGATATGTAGGTTAAAAAAAATCAAGCAAGGAGTCAGCTCATGCCCAATTCAATCAGACATTCATCCTTGAAAATAGAAGGGGAGTAACAATTTTCTAATCTTTATACTTTTCTTCTCTTTCTCTTTTACATTGAGGATAATGCAAAACTTAATTTTAGATATTTCATTATGTTGAATGCTTGAGATAACCATGCTTGTTTAAAAAAAAAAACAACTTGCATTCGTGTGTGAATGAGACTTGTTTAGGATCATCATTACATTTTTGGATTCATTATTATATTGAACATTGCATGCTTTAATTTGGGATAGATAATATCTTATAAAGCAAGATATAACATACTTTTTTTTTAAGATTACTAAAGTACATATTTCCTTGTAAAAGTTGTGTGAGTTGTGTGATTATGCATAAAAGATGAGTATGATGCTTTACTTGTGATTATCCCTTTTGATCCAGTCCTAAACAAGGTTTAAGTAAGTAGAGTAATAATTATTACACAAATAAATAAATAAATGTGTACAAAGTTCTATCTACTCCAATGTTTTGAGTTACTCGGTAACTAGGGGTATTCATCACAAATGTTTATCTTTACGTCAAACGGCAGCTTAAAATATGAGTATGCAAAGCACTTTAAGTTTGTGACTTTGTGAGTAACCGGGTGCATTCATCACAAATGTTTGTATTCGTGTCAAAAGGGAAGTGACTACTTAAAGACAAAGAATAAATCATATCTTCACAAAAAAAAACAAAGAAAGAAAAAAAAGCAAGAAAGAAAAAAAAAAAGATATTTCTCTAGTTTGCTACCTTGTTTGTGTTGGTGAGAAGGGAGGATTACAAGTTGAGTTTTTGTATGAATCAATTATGTTGGTTGCACGATACATATGACTGAATTTGGAAATTTTGTATGGATGTTTGATTTAGAGAATGTGAGTATGCTTATTTTTTTTTATTTGCTATTGTGTACACTAAGTTAAAGATACCAATGTTTGCATGATAAGTCCTTCAAGTGTGATGAATCGAGCTTAATTATGATTGTTATTATTCTTTTTATTTCAAAGGTTTTATGTTTGGATTTGCTTGAGGACTAGCAAAATCTAAGTTGGGGGGTGTGATTGTGCATCAAAAGTATCATTAAGTCTCTTATTTTACATATGTATTTATTGTTTCTATTTGGTCTTTTTATAATAATTGATGTGCTTTTTAGTAATGAAGTTTGTTTTAATGTTTCGATAGGTTTTTGGAGCTTAAATGAATTAATTCAGGAAATTCAACATCGGAATTCAGAACAAAGAATTGAAAAAACATTTAGTTGAAGATTGAAGCAAATCTTGGTTGAAATAAGTGCTCCAAATTTGTCCCAAAAATCAATTATATTCCAATTCTAGAAAACAATATCATATGATCTATTTCAAGCCCAAACTTGCCTTATGTTGTGCGCAAACTTCAACTATTAAACACTCAAGGTTTCAATGTCAATCTTAGCCCAAATAATAAGTACATTTGTATACTTATTTGATGTTCAAATTCAACCCAAAATCAGCCCTAAATCAACCCCAAATCAACCTTCAAATCAGCCCAAACACAATCTATGATCTTACATGTCCACATAACAACAATTGATTTATTTTTGGTAATTCATTGATCCAAGAAGGTATGCACATGGATGGAAAGCTGGAGCAGATATTTTTACATTATTTTAGGTCAAAAAGAAGAAGGAGACAACTCATAAATGAGGAAGAAAAACGTGCACCAAAGTGGTTGCAAAGCTGTCCTGATTTGATTTTTCAGAATACCTTTCGGTGTTTTACCCATAACTTTTGACTCAAATGTCCAAATGAGCTGTTCTTTAATGATATGGAAAGGTGACAAAATTTCCAATAAATATGTCTCTAATAGACATCTCGAAAAAAAGCTTATAAGAGGGTCGAATTCTTGTCCATCGTTAGAGTCGGATTTGTGTCTGAATTTTTACTGAAATTGTGTTGTGTTCTTCTTTATAGATTTCGGTTCTTTAGCTTGTAAAACTTATTATTTCAGCTTGATTCAAGTTATTTCATGTTTATTGAAGTGTTCTTATATATAATCATGGTTGGCTAATCTCTTTCTTGGATCCAAATCAAGGATGATGATGATGTATTGGTGATTCCTTCAAGATATATAAGGTAACTCAACCTAATATCAATGATGGTGATATTAGATCGGAAGATATTACAATGAAGTTTAAAAGGATGAAGATTGATTATTGCTTAAGAATAAACAAGTATTTTAATATTAAGTAAGACATTGAATCAAGCAATCTCTATACCAAAACTAAAGTTTGTGCATAAAAATTCAAGATTATAACATTACCTAAATGGTTTCTAAAATTTGTTTGCAATGATAAATCATTCATGAAGAAAATGAAAAGATAAACATTAAGATTCATTTATATCTTAAAGAACTCACCTTAACCACCATCATCCTTGATTTGGATCCAAGAAAGAGATTAGTCAACCATGATTATATATAAGAACACTTCAATAAACATGAAATAACTTGAATCAAGTTGAAATAATAAGTTTTACAAGCTAAAGAACCGAAATCTATAAAGAAGAACACAACACAATTTCAGTAAAAATTCAGACACAAATCTGACTCTAACTTTGGACAGCAATTCGACCCTCTTAGAAGCTTTTTTTCGAGATGTCTATTAGAGACATATTTATAGGAAATTCTATCACCTTTCCAGATCATTATAGAACAGCTCATTTGGACACCTGAGTCAAATTTTATGGGTAAAACACCGAAACGTGTTCTGAAAAATCAAATCAGGACAACTTTGCAACCACTTTGGTGCACGTTTTTCTTCCTCATTTATGAGTTGTCTCCTTCTTCTTTTTGACCCAAAATAATGTAAAAATATCCCCTCCAGCTTTCCATCCATGTGCTTGCCTTCTTGGATCAATGAATTACCCAAAATAAATCAATTGTTGTTGTGTGGACATGTAAGATCATGGATTGTGTTTGGGCTGATTTGAAGGTTGATTTGGGGTTGATTTAGGGCTGATTTGGGGCTGATTTTGGGCTGAATTTGAACATCAAATAAGTATACAAATGTACTTATTATTTGGGCTAAGATTGACATTGAAACCTTGAGTGTTTAATGGTTGAAGTTTGCACACAACATAAGGCAAGTTTGGGCTTGAAATAGATCATATGATATTCTTTTCTAGAATTGGAATGGATAGTTTCAATGTGTGTATTCTACTGCATTGATTGAAACATATATGTTGTAATTGATGGTTTTCAATTTGTGTGTTCTGCAACGAATTTTGATTTGCTGCCATAATTGTGTCGGCTGCAGCGAATTAGTATTCATCGCCGAAATTGAGTATGCTGTAGCGAATTAGAATTGAATGCCGAATTGGGTGTTCTGTAGTGAAATTTTGATTCACTGCCAAAAATGTGTTGGCTGTAGTAAATTAGCATTCATTGCCGAAACCGAGTCTTCTGCATCGAATTAGCATTGGCTGCAATGAATTTCAATTTGCTACCAAAACTATGTTGGCTGTAGTGAATTAGTATTCGCTGTCGAATTGTGTGTTCTGCAGTGAATTAGCATTCACTGCCAAAACTATGTCGGCTGCAGCAAATTAGAATTCGCTGCTAAATTTTATGTTCCGCAACAAAATTATGATTTGCTTCTGAAATTGTGTCGGTTGTAGCGAATCGCTGCTGAAGTTGAGTTGTCTGCAGCAAATTACCATTCGCTGCCGAGTTTCATGTTCTACAGCGAATTTATTATTCGCCACCAAAGTTGAGTTGGTTACAACGAAATTGTGATTCGCTGTCGAAATTGAGTTGTCTCCTACAAGTTAGCATCTACTGCCGGAAAAGTGACGCCAATAGCGAAACTGTTTTTGCTGTCGGACTGACTGCCAGTAGCGAAACAGTTGTCGTTGTCGAATTGGCAACCTACAACAAACCAATTCTTGCTGCTGAATTTGGCAGCCTGCAGCAAACCACTTCTCGCTACCGATTTCTATAATAAGCCTCCTATGCAAAAGTGACTTAAATGCTAGTAACAATTTCATGGTATGATGGTGTAAAATGTGGAACACTTGAATGTGAATATATGAACTTTTGAAATAAGTGCGGTGACAAATGTGATTCAAAAATATAAATGTACTAATTTGTGACCATTGTTGTCTTAAGTGGTGCGGTCGGGATCGGACGATCGTCAAGACAAGAACAACCCACAGGTGGAGCAGGTAGTTGACTTCCACTTTCCTTTTCCATACATTAAATAATGCGATATTTTGACATGAATGTTACCATATTGGGTTAGAATAGATAACAGATTATCAAATGTTAACTGTTGTCAAATGGTTGATTAGCTTCGACCAATGGTATCCGAATGGATGACTGTTGTGATGTCGCGGTCGCACAAATTAATTACCCTAGCTTAAAACACACAAGATAGTATAGAGCAAGCAAGGGATCGATCCCACGAGGAAGATTTAGTTCAGATTTTTATGCTATACGTTATGCAATTGGGGGGGTTTTGATTTGTGATAATCTAAAATATAGAAGAAATTAAACTAGTGAACACAATCAATTACAACTGAAATTTATCAAGAAAACAATCCTTGGTCACAAGCACACATCCACCTACAGAAATCAGAACTGATCCTTAAAACGAAACTCCAGTTTATATTCTGAATTTTTATCTTTTCTTAACTTTGGTTAATTAACGGATCCGCCGTATAACTAGCCCTAACCAACAAATAATCACAGTGTCCGCACTAATGATTTAATCTAATGGCAGCCTTAAGATCTAGATAAATTCATTAATCTTAACAACCAAGTTGTCTGTTTGTGTTGCTTTGATCGAATGTTTTTCCTAAGTTTAATAACGTAGTTCCGCCACAATTATCAAGCTTAGTTGCTTCACAAGTTTATATACCCTAACTCCGGTTCTGATATCAAACTTAGCAATAGATTGTTCACAATAATAACTTAGAGTCCACTCTAGCAATTATCAACAACAATCATAGAAAATATGCATAGGAAAACATTCATACTCATTCATAATACAAACTGAAAATAAATGGAAGAATAAATCTCACAGTTCTTGAAATCTGAAAGTTTCTGCGTCCTTGCAACCAAGAAAAGAGCTTAGCCTTGCATATCTATTGAACAACTACTCCTAAAGATAAAAGAAAGCATTATTTCTAGTATGTAGAGAGGAGAGTTTGTGTTGCTACCACCTTTCTTTGGTTCTATTGCACTCCTCTCCTCTCCTTTCTTGGCTCTCTTAGTGTCTATATATAGGCTTCAATGGCAGCTTCTCTTGCTTCTTTATCAATAATGGTAGAAACTTGGAGCGTTGGTAGTCACCACAAACAACCCACCATTGCAGCCTCCTTCTTTGACAATGGCAACATTCCAACTTGCAGCTGGTTTGTGGTTGGTGATTTGAGGTTGGTGGATTGAGGTTGGTGGCTACTTTTCTTGACCTTTTAGATTGGTTTACTAGAGGGGCTAAATTGCTGAAATTATAACTTGGATGATAGTTTAGAAGCTTCGAAACATAATTTGGATTCATTTCTTCACGAAACCTGATTGCTGGCAGAATTCAGTTGTCATCTTTGGAAAATGATATCGTCCTCATCTGACATTGTTTTTGGCTGAAACTTGGAGCGTTTCTAGACCTTTGAATGAGGAATCCAAAAAAATTGAGTTTGCATCAATTGGACTTCTATAGCTCCAGATATGGAATTTTGAATGGACAAAGGTCAACAGTGGCAGAATACGAGATTTGACTTTGAAGGATGTGATTTCCATGATCTTCCTCTTCTTATTTTTCTTGTATTACATTTCCAGAAAGGTATGGATGTTAGCTTTTTAAAACCACTAGAATCAATTCATTTTGATCTCTAGAACTTACACTCTGCACAAAACATCGATTGAACGTCAAATCTACCAATTATCTCTGATTTACTCCTTTTTGCTTTTTTCATCCAAATGTGCCTTCAAAAGATAAAACAAAGAATATCAAGGCATTTTACATATAAAACATGGACAAAACATTAGGTAAATATGGGTGAAACTATCAAATAATATGGTTACATCAGTTTCCGCTGCCGATTTCTGCATCGGCAGCGACGCAATTTATATTGACTACCGACAACTGAACAAGATAACAATGAAAAACAAGTATACATTACCTCGGATAGATGATTTGTTTGATCAATTGAAGGGAGCGAGGGCATTTTTGAAGATAGATATGGGATCAGGGTACTATCACATGAAGATTAAAGAAGCGGATGTAGCAAAGACTGCATTTAGAACTCGTTACGGACACTATGAATTTTTGGTGCTACTGTTCGGGTTGATGAACGCCCCAACCCTCTTCGTGGACTTGATGTATTGGGTTTTCCAACCATATCTTGATAATTTTGTGGTGGTGTTCATTGATGATATACTAATGTACTCGAATTCTTTCAAGGAGCATGAAGAACACTTGAGACAAACCTTGAGAGATCACTTGTTATATGCAAAACCGAGTAAATGTGAATTTTGGTTGAAGAGAGTGACGTTTCTAGGACATATCATTTCAGCCGAAGGTGTTTTTATAGACCTCTAAAAAGTTGAGGCAGTCTTGAAATGGGAAAGACCTACTTCGGTCACCGAGATATATAGCTTCCTAGGACTTGCAAGATACTATCGGAGGTTTATCGAAGGTTTTTCCCTAATTGCAACCCCTTTGACCCAGCTAACTAGGAAGAATAAGAAATGGGTGTGGTCAAAAGAATGTGAGAAAATCTTCCAAGAATTGAAGAGGAGGCTCACTACTGCTCCAGTGTTGACCCTTCCCTCAGGGACGGAGGGTTTTGTGGTATATAGTGATGCTTTAGGGAAGGGATTGGGGTATGTTCTGATGCAACATGGGAAAGTGATCGCCTATGCATCAAGACAGTTAAAGACTCATGAGGTGAACTACCAGTACCTAGAGTTGGCTACCGTAGTTTTTGCCTTAAGGATATGGAGACACTATCTATATGGGTCTCAAACCCAAATTTTTACTGATCATAAGAGTCTGAAGAATCTGATGTCGCAAAAGGAGTTGAACATGCGACAAAGAAGGTGGATAGAGCTCATTAAGGATTATGACTACACCACAGAATACCATTCGAGGAAAGCAAACGTGGTGGCAAATGCCCTCAGTCGCAAAAATAAAGCCACCCTGGGAAGGTTAACAGTGGGAAAGGAGCAACAATTGGTGGAATTGAAAGAGATGGGTGCAGATTTGGACATTAATGCTGGAGGTGGGTTAGTAGCCCAATTATTGGTGCCACCAACGTATCGAGAACAGATACTACATGCCTAATTTCATGACAAGGAGGGGTGTGGTGTAAGATTACGAAGAATGTGGAGGCCAGAGTATAAATGAAATTTTGAGTAGCAGATGATGGATCCTTGATGATGGGACAACGGTTATATGTGCCTAGTGATGAAACAGTCAAACGAATGGTTCTACAAGAAGCACATGAATCTTGATTCTCCATACATCCTAGCAGCACTAAGATGTATCGAGACCTGAAACACCTCTATTGGTGGCCTAATATGAAAAGGGAAATAGCTGAGTATGTGTCTAAGTGTAGGATATGTCAACAAGTCAAGGTTGAACACCAAAGGCCTGTGGGACCATTACAAATTCCAAAATGGAAGTGGGAGATGATCACCATGGATTTCGTGTCAAGATTTACCAAAGGGAGGAAAGGAAATGACGTGATATGGGTTATCATAGATCGATTGACAAAATCCGCACTATTCTTGCCTATGAAGATGACCGACTCAGTGGACAAGCTTGCCAAGATTTATATAAATGAGGTGGTACGACTTCATGGGATTTCAGTGTCCATTGTATCGGTTTGAGATCCCAAGTGCACCTCTTGACTTTGACCAAGCATATAACATGCCTTGGGAACAAGATTGGACATGAGCACTACGTTTCACCCTCAAATGGATGGCCAGTTAGAAAAAATCATCCAAGTCTTGGAAGACCTATTATGGGCCTGTGTGTTAGAATTTGGAGGAACCTGGGAGGAACACATGGCATTAGTGGAGTTCATGTATAACAATAGTCACCAAGCCATAATAGGGATGGCCCTATATGAAGCCTTGTATGGTAGGCAGTGCAGAACTCCTTTATGTAGGGAGGAAATCGGGGACCGGAAGTTATATGGTGCAAAATTGGTCCCAGTCACCACGGAGAAAGTGAGAATTATCAGGGATCGCATCAAAGTCACACAAGATAGACAAAAGAAGTATGCTGATGTAAGGAGAATACCTCTCGAGTTTAGTATAGGGGAGCAGGTGTTCCTGAAGGTAGCCCCATGGAAGAACATGTTACGGTTTGGATTGAAAGGGAAGCTAACTCCCCGTTTCATTGGACCCTTCAAAATCTTATAGCAAGTAGGACCAGTAGCCTACAAAGTAGACTTGCCCCCACAGTTAGCCAAGGTCCATGATGTGTTCCATGTCTCATTGTTAAGAAACGATGACGTAGACCCCGCCTGAATCCTACCCAAGGTTCTAGTAGAAGTCAAGGAAGACTTAACACTAGAATTATGGCCCATAAGTATACTTGATTAGGAAGTGAAGGAGCTGCGGAGCAAAAAGATCCTCCTCGTTAGAATCTTATGGTGAAATGCTCAAGTAGAAGAGGAAACTTGGGAGAGGGAGGTTAAGATAAGGAAAAAGTACCCTAATTTATTTGAACTACCAGGTATGCAGTATGAAACCTCTTAAATTTCGAGGACAAAATTCCTTTTAAGGGGGGAGAATGTAAACACTTAAATGAAAAATATATCTATATATATATAGATAGATAGATAGATAGAATTGATGACTTAGTTTTCGCTGTCGATTTTTTTATTGCCAATGATGCAATTTCTGCTGCTGATTTCTCGATCGGTAGTGAAGCAGTTTTCACTACCAATTTCCTGATCTGCAGTGACGCAGTTTCTGCTGTCGATTTCTATATCCGTAGAGACGGAATTTCTACTGCCAATTTCTCGATCGGCAGCGACATAATTTTTGCTGCCAATTTCTGCAATCTGCAGCGAAGTAGTTCTCACTACCTATTTCTACATCGACAATGACACACTTTTTGTCTTAAAAATAAAATAATAATAATTTTCTTAAACACTAAGAGGGAGGGGTAAAATTGGTTTTAGATAGACCAAAACAAGGATATGAACACATCTAAACCAACCCCCAAACACCCACCTCATTTAATTGGGAGTATAAATATGAGGAGAGAGAAGGTAACCCTAGCTTTTCTCAATGTTGTTGCAGTTGTATGTCTAGCTACATGTTACTCTCTCTTTCTCCTCCTTAATAGAAACTCAAGCCTTATGAATGTGTGAGGGAGAGAGAGGAGACCTTGAGAGAATATCGAACAGCCACCTAGAAAGAAAGGAGAAGGGAACTAGCGTGAGAGGAAGAAGAAGGAAGAAAACCAGTGGGAGAGGAGGAAGAACACTGTCAAACCTTCCTTAAACCTAGCTAGATTCATAAGGTATGGGTCATGAAACTTCCTTCCTCATCTTCTTAAGATCCATAACCAGAAATGAAGAAGAAAAACCCTTTGAAAATTGACCTAAGAACTAAGTTAGCTGTGAAGAAAACAAAAATTAACTAAGAAGATAAGGAAAACATAAATGAAATTAGACCAATTTAAGAACATCTAACAAAGAAAAATGAATAAAATAGAATCAACAAATCATTGTAGGAATTCGGCTTTAACTATAGGGTTGGTTGGCATGCAATGTGTGTGTTTTGCTAGGATTGGTTGAAGGATTATGTCCTGGAATGGATAGTTTCAACGTGTGTATTCTGCTGCATTGATTGAAAGATATATGTTGTAATTGATGGTTTTCAATTTGTGTTCTGCAGCAAATTTTGATTTGCTGCCAAAACTGTGTCGGCTGCAGCGAATTAGTATTTGATGCCGAAATTGATTATTCTGCAGTGAATTAGAATTCAATGTTGAATTGGGTGTTCTATAGTGAAATTTTGATTTGCTACCAAAAATGTGTTGGCTGCAGCGAATTACCATTCGCTGCCGAAATCGAGTCTTCTACAATGAATCAGCATTAGCTGCAGAATTGTGTGTTCTGCAGTGAATTTTGATTTGCTGCCAAAACTGTGTCGGCTGCAGCAAATTAGTATTTGCTGCTGAAATTGAGTCTTCTACAATGAATCGGCATTAGCTGCAGAATTAGGTGTTCCACAGCAAAATTTCAATTCACTACCAAAAATGTGTAGGCTGCAGCAAATTAGCATTCGCTGCCGAATTTTATGTTCCAGCTACAGCGAATCACTATTGAAGTTGAGTTGTCTGCAGTAAATTAACATTCGCTGCCGAGTTTCATGTTCTACAGCGAATTTGTGATTTGCCACCGAAGTTGAGTTGGTTGCAGCGAAATTGTGATTCGCTGCCGAAACTAAGTTGTCCCCTATGAGTTAGCATCTACTGTCAGAATAGTGACGCCAACAGGGCAACTGTTTTTGCTGCCGAACTGGTTGGTGGTAGTGAAATAGTTGTTGCTGCCAAATTAGCAGCCTGCAGCAAACCAGTTCTAGCTGCTGAATTTGGCAGCCTGCAGCGAACCAGTTCTCATTGTCGATTTCTACAATAAGCCTCCTATGCAAAAATGACTTAAATGCTAGTAACAATTTCATGATATGATGGTGTAAAATATGGAACACTTAAATGTGAATATATGAACTTTTGAAATAAGTGTGGTGACAAATGTGATTCAAAAATACAAATGTACTGATTTGTGACCATTGTTGTCTTAGGTGGTGCGTCGGGATCGGACCATCGTCAAGACAAGAACAAACCACAGGTGGAGCAGGTAGGTGACTTCCACTTTTCTTTTTCAGACGTTAAATAATGCGATATTTTAACATGAATGTTACCATATTGGGTTAGAATAGATAACAGATTGTCAAACGTTAACTATTGTCAAATGGTTGATTAGCTTTGGCTAATGGCATCTGAATGGATGATCGAGATAAAGAAATAATTAGCCTCAGCTAATGGCATCTAAATGGATGACCGGGTTAAAGGAATGATTAGCCTCGGCTAATGGCATCCGAATGGATGACTAGGATAAAGGATTGATTAGCCTCGACTAATGGCATTCGAATGGATGACCGGGATAAAGAATGGATTGATTAGCCTCGGGTAATGGCATCTGAATGGATGACTGGGATAAAGGATTGATTAGCCTCGGCTAATGGCATCCGAATGGATGATGGGATAAGTGATTGATTAGCTTTGCCTAATGGCATCCGAATGGATGACCGGGACAAGGGAATGATTAGCCTCGGCTAATGGCATCCGAAGTGGATGATCGGGGTGAGTGAAAGGTTAACCTCAACAAATGATACCTAGAGAGGATAGCTAGGTTTAAGATTATGGTTGATTACAAGAATTGGTGCATCTATATGTACTATAAATTATGTATACTACGTACATCAAGAAACTATAATTATCATTATTACTAATAAGCAATTGCATTGTCTTAAATGTTTTGCACTGCAACAGGGTTATCACATCAACGAGATGCCTAGGAAACCTGATACACGTGAACCTACTTTTATTGAACTCTAAATCACGATGTATTTTGTATGGATCAATGTATTAAACATATAACTTTTATCGAACTCTTTCATTTAAATTCATGGTGACTATTAGTGGGATAGGAATGCGAACTCTTGTCTATGGATGTATATTATAATATGAACTTTTAAGCATGCAAACAGAATATTATGTGTTTATGTAAATTTTCCTTTTAAATGAAATATTAATCGTTGTTGATGTATGGATTGCATTTTGATGATGTGAGGAAAATAGGTTTGCAAATTACCAACACGAAGTGAGTCAAGGAAAATAAATAATTAATTTATGTTGTTTTGGGGCTTAAAAACTTGGGTTGTTACATAATACCCTAAAGTCAATTGACTTGAGAATTATTGGCCCAATGCTTGTTACATGAGTTGAGGAGAAAAACTTAAGAGAATTAAATATTATACTATCTACGTATCAGTATTTGCAACCTGAGTTATTAAGCTCGTAGGGGTGTCTTACATTCTAATGCCCTAAAACATACTAGTCTAGGAGTCATTAGCTGAAAGCTCGTTATATGGGTTAAAGATGCATGGTGTTTTAAGTTATATATATATATACTTAAAAAAGAAAAGAAAAAAAAGGAAGAAAATAATAATAATCCCAACCCAAGGAAGTTAACTGATTGATACTTAAAAGTGTATTTTTATCAAGGTTTTATATCATCATTTTACACTTGAAGTACTAATAACTCCTTAACTAAAGCATGATTAATAATAAGATATCTAATAATATAAGATACCTTTAATTTATGGTAAATTTTCATTTTAAATGCAGGTCTATCACATAAATGAAAGGATTGATTGATGAATTTAAGAACTGAAATTGAATGGATAAAGAGATGGCCAAACTTAGAAAAGAGATGCAGTGTAATCCAAACCAGAACATTGTTCGGTAATTAGGTCATATATAGAGTTATAGATCTAAGATTTAGGTATACTTTATATGGATGGAAAGGTAAGACATAGGCCTACAAATTTGATATGGAGCCTAAGATCTAAAAAGGTCATTTTCAAGTCCAAATTGTTGCAACAACAAAGAAGCCCGAATCTATCCCCCAGCCCAAGTACTGTTCAGTATTTTGGCCATATTTGGAGTTCTAGAAGTCAAAATGAGCTGAATGTTTTACATAAGAAAGTTGAGACAATTTCATACAACTTTCATGTCAAGTGGCTCTAATTTTGACATCATCAATGATATTTTAGGCAGACAAGAGAAGATAAGGATTGTCACCAAGTCAAGGGTTGGCCACCTACTCATCAATTAGTCATCAAATCAATAGTTCCCAATTTTGGCCTATAAAAGGAGGCATTTGCCGTGCATTTAGGCATCTTGATATCCAGATCAAGATCATGCTCATGCTTTCTCTCTTTGTATTTTTTTTTGTATTGCTTATGCTTTGCTTTCATTAATATCAAGTTTATGCCTTTCATTTCCTTTCTTTTGCTTTGTTAACTCTTATCTTATTTATGTTCTTATTTTGTTTATCTATTTTTCTTTCTTTCATTATGTCTAGCTTAGTTTATTATGTCAAGGTGAAAAGGTTACACTAATGGTGTAAGAATAAGTATAGTATAAACTTAATATGGACTTTCATGTTTAATACTAACATGTTTTATATTTGTTATCTTGTTCACTCTTTAACACTTTGCTTGTTAAATGACAAATCTTGATTTGTGTTGTATAACAATTGGTAGAACAAATACTTGGCACTTTGATAGCCCATACTATATGGTATAACCAACACTTGAGCTATGAAAGGAACTTGATTTGTTGTTAACATAAGTTATAATCATGAATGCTTGATAAAATTTACAAGTATTAACATTAATTGAATAAGATGACTAATGTAATCATGTTAACAATCTATAATCTAATTGGAACCTCCTTTGTGTATGGTTTCTAATTGAATAATAAAAGTTTATATTATACTTGTTTGACATACCATTAGTGGATCCTTTAACCTTGACATTATTTGTCATCATTTTTAATCCTTACTTTAATTTTCCATTTCAAAGTTCTCATCAATTTTTCTTCTTCTTCTTTATTATTGTTGTTGTTATTATTATTATTATTATTATTATTATTATTATTACTATTGCTATTACTACTACTACTAGTAGTAATATTGGTGTTATTATTGCTACTATTATTATTATTATTATTATTATTATTACTACTACTACTACTGCTATTACTACTACTACTAGTAATATTGGTGTTATTATTGCTACTATTATTATTATTGTTGTTATTGTTATTATTGTTGTTGTTTATAATTTATACAATTAACCTCCCTGTGGTTCGACCCTAGTCTTGCTGGGTTATTTATTACTTCGACACTCCTGCACTTGGGAGAAGACATCAATCTTTTAGTCGTGTCAAGTTTTTAGCGTCGTTGCTGGGGAGGTAAGTTTTTGTACAAATTATAGTATTTATTTTATTTTCTCTTTTCACTTTTCTCGTATATAACTTTGTTTCTTTTCTCTTGTTTCTTCTTTTTTCATTTTCGTTTTCTTTTTATTCTATTCCTACATGTGCATGAGAGTGTGGTCATGTACATCAAGTAGTAGACTTTGTAGGGTATCCTCATCATTTTCAGAAAATATGGCCAAAGAAGATAATCAATCACTTCATAATGAGAATAATGAAAATAATCATGCTAGAACACTTAGAGACCACATGAATCCCACAAGAACAAGTGCACCATCATGCATAGTTTTTCCTCCCGATGCATCTCATTTTAATCTTAAGCCTGACATTATTCAACTTTTACCTTCTTTTCATGGTTTAGAATGGGAAAATTCATACTTGCATTTAAAGGAATTTGAGGAGGTCTGCAACACATATAATAATTTAAATTGTAGCATGAACACCATCAGATTAAAGCTTTTTCCTTTTTCATTAAAAGATAAAGCTAAAACATGGCTACAAAATTTGAGACCAGGATCCATTCGTGCTTGGGATGAAATACAACAACAGTTTTTAAAGAAGTTTTTCCCATCACACATAACAAACTCTTTCAAAAGACAAATCACCACTTTCACTAAAAAACCAGGAGAAACATTTTACTAATGTTGGGATAGGTATCGAGACTTGCTTAGTACTTGACCTCATCATGGTTTTGAAACATGGAGATTAGTTTCACATTTTTATGAAGAGTTAACACCTAGAGATAGACAAATGATTGAATTGATGTGCAATGGAACCTTTAAAGATAAAGACCCTGATGAAGCAATGGAGTACTTAGACTTGTTAGCTGAAAATGCTCAAAATTGGGACACTGCGGGTACTTATGAGGCACTGAGTAAAACTCAACCTTATACATCAACCTTAGGGAAAATCATGACCTTCAAGCTAAGTTTGCATCTTTAGCTAGAAAAGTTGAGGCATTAGAATTGAAAAAGAGTGGTCAATTAAAATCTGTTGAAAACATTGTGTGTCAAATTTGTGAAACAAATGAACACTCAACCAATAACTGTCCAACCTTGCCTTCTTTTAAGGAATGTCTTCATAAACAAGCCCATGCTTTAAACAATTTTCAAAGGGCCAACCACAACCCATATTCACAAATTTACAACCCTAGTTGGAGAAATCACCTAAATTTTAGTTGGAAGAGTGAGAACAACAATGCACAAACTTCACAACCACCATTTCAAGCGCACCATAATTTACAAAATTCTCATAGATATGCACCTCCTTATGCTCCACCTCCTAAAAGAAATCTTGAGGAAACATTGCATGCATTTATTGAAAAGCAAGAGATAATCAATACTTAACTTGCTCAAAACATGACAGATTTTAAATATACTCTTGTAAAATTGACATCTGCTCTTAGTTTTCAAGAGAAAGGTAAGTTTCCATCTCAACCACAACAAAATCCCAAGGGGCAATTCAATGCAAATGCAAGTAGTTCTGCGAGCCAACACATGGATCAAGTCAAATTAGTCACTAGTCTTCACAATGGTAAGGTTATTGAAAAACCCTCTCTTGAACCTTATAAGAAAGATGATGAGTCAATCTCTAAGGGTAAGGAAGGGGTTGAATCTTAAAATTACAAAGAAAAGACTGATTCTCCACCAGCACTTTCATTTCCTCAAGCCACAACCAAACAAAAGAAAGTCATTCATAACTCAAAAATTTTTAAAACTTTCAAACAGGAATGGACTGATAAAGCTATCATTTGGAAATATGACAATGACGATGAATATTTTCAACATTTGCAAGCAACTTGGAGATGATAATGATTTACAAGAAGTAGATCACATTGACGAATTAGTTTATGATCAACTTGAATCTACTTTAAGTAAAAATGAGTTGGATGAATCTGAAGATTTGCAAATGATTTATTCTAAGGAAGAAATCATCGATGAAAAAAGCACTGAAAATGTTGATGCAAATATTTTGTCAACAGTGACAACAAATTCGACATCTAACATCACACCAATTGATGATTACTTTCCTAACGAATCCTTACTTTCTCTTAGTCCAATGCCTTGGCATGATAAAAAAATCAATTTTCTTGTTTTAGGAGATTTGCCAGCTGATTGGAGTACCCAAGACAGAAACGTTTTTAAATGAAGTGAAGAACTTTTATTGTGATGACCCTAACTTATTCAAGTATTGTCCTGATCAAATATTTCAAAAACTCATTCCCAATAATGAGAATGCGACTACAAAAATTCACCATGCTAAATGTGCAAAATTGAGATTGTTAATGAATCATGGAATTCCTGAAAATATTCGCTGGTTGATTGAAGCAAAGATTCGATTATCAGGTGAGTCCTCTAACTCCTTCATTTCACACATGCCTGGAATAGGTAAAAGCACTTTTGCAAAGAAACGTCGTGCAAAACGATTGAAAGTCTGTCATCGATGTGCTAGATGGACTTGTAATGCACAATGTCGTTCTTTAAGAATAATATCTATAAACCGTGAAGATAAAATACAATTCATTAAGGATGGCCTGAGTAAGGAGTCTTTAGATAATCTTCTATTGACTCTTGAGACGTATCTTAGTAGAGATGTGCATCGTGCAATTCATGATTTATGGCCACTATTTCATAAAGAACATGATCGACTTAGTCTTGGGAATCTGACTAAAAAAGACCTTGTTTGCTAGTTTTTAAGAAAACTGGATGGGAAGCCTATCCCTAACCCATAGAGGGCGTTTAAGTCATTCTTAAACATAAAACCAAGGGAAGATATGAGCCACAATCACAACTACCTATACATACACAGGCTTTTTATGTCTTTTTATTGTGTTTTGATGTTTCTTATATTTGTTTTAGTGTGTTTCAGGTTTGTCAATGTTCGTTCTTTCAGGTGATATCTTCTATACTTTATCTTTCTACCTTTAAACATTGAGGACAATATCTCGTTTTAGTTGGGGGAGAGGGTAGTAGCTAAAAAAAATTGTGTTTTCTATTTCATAAAGCATGTGCAAAATTATTGTTACTATGATGGTAGAGTAGGGAGAACTTTTTATGACTCTTGAGACGTATCTTAGTAATCATTCGTAACAAGGTCTATCATAATACTTCTTGAAATATTCAAATTTACAAACTCTCGCATTGTTATCACTTAATTTTGCTCATATACTTATTTAACATGTATTCTTAAACCTTAATTTACACACACACTTTAACATATGATTGTGGGTTGCATATTGGATTATTAAATTATTTATGTTCTTTTGTTAAAGGTAACAACTAAGGGAAATGGATAATATATAATTTAAAAAAAAGAAAAAAAAGAAAAAGAAAAAAAGAAAAAGAAAAAGATGATAATAATAAAAATATAGATAAGTTTGGTTTCATAGCCTCCCTAACCTAAGCAATTAAGCCCGAAGGGGTGTTTTAACACCTAATACCCTAAAGTCAACTGATTTGGGAGCTATTGGCCCAATGCTTGTTGCATGGGTTGAGGAGAAAAGCTTAAGGGAATCAAACATTGCACTATCTACATATCAATATCTGCGACTCGAGTTACTAAACTCGTAGGGGTGTCTTAACACCTAATGCTCTTAAGACCAACTGGTTTGGGAGTCATTAGTTGAAAACTCGTTACATGGGATAAAGATACATGGTGTTTAAAATTATATGTATGTATATTAAAAAAAAATGGAAGACAAAAATAATAATCCCAACCCAAGGAAGTTAACCTTAAACATTAGAACAAAAGAAAGGTTTATGAATATCTTGTTAAGAGGTATTGAGCAAGTATATAAATTTAACGAGAGTTTGTTTATCTAGATAGATTAATGAAAGTTAAATGATGACTATCTTGCTTTATGGAATTTGCAAAGTATTTTTATATTTTAACGCTTTGATTACTCGGGACTAGTAATAAGCTAATGGGGGGGGAGTGATTGATACTTAAAAGTGTATTTTTCTCAAGGTTTTATATCTTTATTTTATACTTGAAGTATCAATAACTCCTTAACTAAAGCATGTTTTATAATAATATATCTAATAATATAAGATACCTTTAATTTATGGTAAATGTTCATTTTAAATGTAGGCCTATCACATAAATAAAAGGATTGATTGATAAATTTAAGAACCAAAATTGAAAAGATAAAGAGATGGCCAAACTTAGAAAAGAGATATCGGTGCAATCCAAACTGGAACACTGTTCGATAATTGGGTAATATCTGGAGTTATAGATCTAAGATTTAGGTATACTTTATATGGATGGAAAGGTAAGACATAGGCCTACAACTTTTATATGGAGCCTAAGACTTAAAAAGGCCATTTTCAAGTCCAAATTGTAGTAACAACAAAGAAGTCTGAATCTGTCTTCCAGCCCGAGCACTATTCAGAGTTTGGTGCATATATGGAGTTCTAAAATTCCAAATGATCTGAATGTTTTACATGACAAATCTGAGACAATTTCCTACAACTTTTATGTTTTCAAGTGACTCCAATTTTGACATCATTAATAACATTTTGGGCAGACAAGAGAAGATAAATATTGTCATTAAGTCAAGGGTTGGCCACCTACTCATCAATTAGTCATCAAATCAATAGTTTCTAATTTTGGCCTATAAAAGGAGGCATTTGCCATGCATTTAGGCATCTTGGTTTCTAGATCAAGTTCATGCTCTTGCTTTCTCTCTTTGTATTTTTTTGTATTGTTTATGTTTTGCTTTCATTAATATCAAGTTTATGTCTTTCATTTCCTTTCTTTTGCTTTATTAACTCTTATCTTATTTACGTTCTTATTTGTTTATCTATTTTTCTTTCTTTCATTATGTTTAGGTAAGTTTATTATGTCAAGGTGAAAAGGTTACACTAATGGTGTAAGAATAAGTATAGTATAAACTTAATATGGACTTTAATGTTTGATATTAACATGTTTTATATTTGTTATCTTGTTCACTTTTTAATACTTTGCTTGTTAAATGACAAATCTTGATTTATGTTGTATAACAATTCGTATAACAAATACTTGGCACTTTCATAGCCCATACTGTATGGTATAACTGACACCTAAGCTATGAAAGGAACTTGATTTGTTGTTAACATAAGTTATAATCATGAATGCTTGATGAGATTTACAAGTATTAGCATTAATTGAATAAGATGACTAATGTAATCATGTTAACAATCTATAATCTAATTGGAACCTCTTTGTATGTGGTTTCCAATTGAATAATAAGAATTTATACTATAATTGTTTTACATACCATTAGTGGATCCTCTAACCTCGACATTGTTTGTTATCGTTGTTTAATCCTTACTTTAATTTTCCATTTCAAAGTTCTCATCAATTTTTCTTCTTCTTCTTTTTTATTATTGTTGTTGTTATTATTATTATTACTACTACTACTACTAGTGTTATTGATATTATTATTGTTACTATTATTGTTGTTGTTGTTATTGTTACTATTGTTGTTGTTTATAATTTGTACATTTAACCTTCTTGTGGTTCGACCCTGGTCTTACCGGGTTATTTATAACTTTGACACTCCTGTACTTGGAAGAAGATATCAATCTTTTAGTCGTGTCATTAACCTTAAACATTAGCACAAACCTTTTGTTTTCTTCCAAGAAAAGCCGCATAATTATGTGTTGATATATTGAGCACAAAAGAAAGGTTTATTAATATCTTGTTAATAGATATTGAGCAGATATATAAATTTAATGTGAATTTGTTTATCTGGATAGATTAATGAAAGTTGAACGATGAATACCTTGCTTTGTGGAATTTGCAAATTATTTTTCTATTTTAAAGCTTTGATTACTAGAGACTAGTAATAAGCTGGTTGGGGGGTGTGATTAGTACTTAAAAGTGTATTTTTTATCAAGATTTTATGTCATCATTTTGCACTTAAAGTATCAATAACTCCTTAACTAAAGCATGTTTTATAATAACATATCTAATAATATAAGATACCTTTAATTTGTGGTAAATGTTCATTTTAAATACAAGCAAATCACATAAATGAAAGGATTGATTGATGACTTTAAGACTGAAATTGAAAGGATAAAAAGATGGCAAAACTTAGAAAAAAGATGTCTATACAATCCAAATCGAAATACTGTTCGATAATTGGGTCATATCTAGAGTTATAGATTTGAGATTTAGGTCTACTTTATATAAATGGAAAGGTAAGACATAGGCTCACAACTTTTATATGGAGCCTAAGACTTAAAAAGGCCATTTTCAAGTCCAAATTATAGCAACAACAAAGATGTCTGAATCTATCTTCCAGCCCAAGCACTGTTTAGTGTTTGGCGCATATCTGGAGTTCTAAAATTCCAAATGATCTGAATGTTTTACACAACAAATCTAAGACAATTTCCTACAACTTTCATGTTTTCAAGTGGCTCCAATTTTAATGTTATCAATGACGTTTTGGGCAGACAAAAGAAGATAAGGGCTGTCACAAAGTCAAGAGTTGGCCACCCACTCATCAATTAGTCATCAAATCAATAGTTCTCAATTTTGGCCCATAAAAGGAGGCATTTGCCATGCATTTAGGCATCTTGGTGTCCAGATGAAGATCATACTCTTGCTTTCTCTCTTGTATTTTTTTGAATTGCTTATGCTTTGCTTTCATTAATATCAAATTTATGCCTTTCATTTCCTTTCCTTTACTTAGTTAACTTTTATCTTATTTATGTTTCTATTTTGTTTATTTATTTTTCTTTCTTTCATTATGCCTAACTAAGTTTATTATCTCAAGGTGAAAAGGTTACACTAATGGTGTAAGAATAAGTATAGTGTAAATTTAATATGGACTTTAATGTTTGATACTAACATGTTTTGTATTTGTTATCTTGTTCACTCTTTAATACTTTGCTTGTTAAATGACTAATATTGATTTATGTTGTATAACACTTGGTATAACAAATGCTTGGCACTGTTATAGCTCATACTATATGGTATAACCGACACCTGAGCTATGAAAGAAACTTGATATGCTGTTAACATAAGTTATAATCATGAATGCTTGACGAGATTTACAAGTATTAGCATTAATCGAATAAGATGACTAATGTAATCATGTTAACAATTTATAATCTGATTGGAATCTCGTTTGCGTGTGGTTTCCAATTAAATAATAAGAGTTTAAACTATACTTATTTGACATACCATTAGTGAAACCTCCAACCTTGACATTTGTTATTATCATTGTTTAATCCTTACGTTAATCTTTCATCTAAAAATTCTTATCAACTTGTTCTTCTTCTTCTTTACTACTACTACTAGTACTAGTACTAGTATTATTATTGTTGTTGTTGTTGTTGTTGTTGTTGTTGTTGTTGTTGTTGTTGTTGTTGTCATCGTCGTTGTTGTTGTCATCTTTAATTTATACAATTAACCTCCCTGTGGTTGACCCCGGTCTTGCTGGGTTATTTATTACTTCGACACTCCTACATTTGCAAGAAGACATCAATCTTTTAGTCGTGTCACCTACACCTGGAGACAAGCAAAAGAATTATAAATTCACAACAAAGAATGGTCAATTCTTTGAAGAGTTGAAAGTTCAATCAAGAACCAAGATTTAGTTTATTTTTCATAACACTACCAAACATCAGAAAATACTTTACTTTTCAGGAATTCAATTTCCCTAGAATGCGCTTTCCTAGAATTCACTTTCCCTAAAATTCACTTTCCAAAAGGAAACAAATTTCCTGCAAACAAACGGAGCCTAAGAACTGAAATTGAAAGGACAAAGAGATGACCAAACTTAGAAAAGAGATGTTGGTGCAATCCAAACTAGAACACTGTTCGGTAATTGGGTAATATCTAGAGTTGTAGATGTTATATTTAGGTCTACTTTATATGGATGGAATGGTAAGATATAAGCCTACAACTTTCATATGGAACCTAAGATTAAAAAAGGTCATTTTCAAGTAAAAATTATAGCAACAACAAAGAAGTCTGAATATGTCCTCCAATCCGAGCACTATTTCATATTTGGCCTATATCTGGAGTTCTAGAAGTCCAAATGATCTCAATTTTATATGTAATGTTTATACTTTGCTTTCATTAATATCAAATTTATGCCTTTCATTTCCTTTTATTTACTTAGTTAACTTTTATCTTATTTATGTTCTTATTTTGTTTATTTATTTTTCTTTCTTTCATTATGTTTAGTTAAGTTTATTATGTCAAGATGAAAAGTTTACACTAATGGTGTAAAAATAAGCATAGTGTAAACTTACTATGGACTTTAATGTTTGATACTGACATGTTTTGTATTTGTTATCTTGTTCACTCTTTAATACTTTGCTTGTTAAATGAATAATCTAGATTTATGTTATATAACACTTGGTACAACAAATGCTTGGCATTTTCATAGCTCATACTATATGGTATAACCGACACTAAGCTATGAAAGGAACTTGATTTATTGTTAACATAAGTTATAATTATGAATGCTTGATGAGATTTACAAGTATTAGCATTAATCGAATAAGATGACTAATGTAATCATGTTAACAATCTATAATTTGATTGGAATCTCCTTTGTGTGTGGTTTCCAATTGAATAATAAGAGTTTATACTATACTTGTTTGACATACTATTAATGGATCCTCTAACCTTGACATTTATTAGTATCATTGTTTAATTCTTACATTAATCTTCCATCTCAAAGTTCTCATCAACTTCTTCTTTATTTTTTCTCTTTATTATTATTATTATTACTACTACTACTACTACTAGTACTATTATTATTATTATTATTATTATTATTATTATTATTATTATTGCTACTATTATTGTTGTTGTTATTGTTGTTGTTATTGATGTTGTTTATAATTTGTATAATTAACTTCCCTGTGGTTCGATCTTAGTCTTGTGGGTTATTTATTACTTTGACACTCTTGCACTTGGGAGAAAATATCAATCTTTTGATCGTGTCATATATGACTACTAGTAGGTTTAACCAAGTAGCATTCCTCAGCGACTCCATGACCCGCATGATCCCCAATGTTGATAAGATGAGGGGTGGAGACGGGCATGAGAGTCATTGTCATCAAGCATGGATGGCTCAAATGGGACTGTCATGGGGCGCAGACCCCCATCTGGCATTGCATTTCTCATATGAAAGCACAAACGATTGCGTATAAGCCAATTTGACGTGAGTTCATTTAAATAGAACACAGGTGCCGTTACTGGGTTCACCTTGCGCCCCATAGAAGGGCACGATAGAGAGGGATAACTTCACATTCAAATTTAATTGTAGTGGATACATAACACAGGAACCCCGCCTCACCGCAAGATATGTAAGCCTTAGGCTGAAAGTGGTGGGGGTAGCGGGCCAACAGTTTGATGCACCAATATAGAGCTTGCTGATTGTGCATCAAAAGTGTCATTAAGTCTCTTATTTTACATATGTATTTATTGTTTTTATTTGGTTGTTTTTATAATAATTGATGTGTTTTTTAGTAATGAAGTTTGTTTTAATGTTTCAATAGGTTTTTGGAGTTTAAATGAATTAATTCAGAAAATGCAACGTTAGAATTCAGAACAAAGAATTGAAGAGACATTTAGTTGAAGATTCAAGCAAATCTTGGTTCAAATAAGTGATTCAAATTTGTCCCAAAAATCAATTCTATTCCACTTCTAAAAAAATGAATATCATATGATTTATTTCAAGCCCAAACTTGCCTTATGTTGTGTGCAAACTTCAACCATTAAACACTCAAGGTTTCAATGTCAATCTTAGCCCAAATAATAAATACATTTGTATACTTATTTGATGCTCAAATTCAGCCCAAATTCAGCTCCAAATCAACCTTCAAATCAACCCAAACACAATCCATGATCTTACATGTCCACACAACAAATAACAATTGATTTATTTTGGGTAATCCATTGATCCAAGAAGGCAAGCACATGGATGGAAAGCTGGAGGGGATATTTTAACATTATTTTTGGTCAAAAAGAAGAAGGAGACACCTCATAAATGAGGAAGAAAAACGTGCACCAAAGTGTTTGTAAAGCTGTCTTGATTTAATTTTTCAGAACACCTTTCGGTGTTTTGCCCATAACTTTTGACTCTGGTGTCCAAATGAGCTGTTTTTTAATGATATGGAAAGGTGACAGAATTTCCTATAAATATGTCTCTAATAGACATCTCGAAAAAAAGCTTCTAAGAGGGTCGAATTGCTATCCAACGTTAGAGTTAGATTTGTGTCCGAATTTTTACTGAAATTGTGTTGTGTTCTTCTTTATAGATTTCGGTTCTATAGCTTGTAAAACTTATTATTTTAGTTTGATTCAAGTTATTTCATGTTTATTGAAGTGTTCTTATATATAATCATGGTTGGCTAATCTCTTTCTTGGATCCAAATTAAGGATGATGGTGGTTGAGGTGAGTTCTTTAAGATATGAATGAATCTTAATGTTTATCTTTTTTATTTTCTTCATGAATGATTTATCATTGCAAAGAAACTTTAGAAACCATTTAGGTAATGTTATAATCTTGAATTTTTATGCACAAACTTTAGTTTTGGTATAGAGATTGCTTGATTCAATGTCTTACTTAATATGAAAATACTTGTTCATTCTTAAGCAATAATCAATCTTCATCCTTTTAAACTTCATTGTAATATCTTCCGATCTAATATCTCCATTGTTGATATTAGATTGAGTTATCTTATATATCTTGAATGAATCACCAATACATCACCATTAAAATTGATTTGGACCAAGACTTACTTTTTCTTGTCATTTAAAATCTATTTACATTTTTTTTTCATCTTTGAAAACAAATCCATCAATTATTTCCAACCAAGTTATTGTTAATTTAATTTCTCTTGAGTTTTATTTTTGTTACCTAGCTTAATTTCCAGATCTAGCTCCCGTGGATATGACCTCGATCTTACCGAGTTAATTGCTACATCGCACACTCGTGCACTTGCGAGTTAAAATAAGCCGATCATAAAAAGCGGTCAAGCAATTTTGGCGCCGTTGTCGGAGAGCTAGCAAGCAAAGGTAACAAATTTAGATTTGATTATTGAAAAACTAAAAAAAAATCATATAAAAAAAATCAATTGGCTGGTTTTACCGCCTTAAAAAAATAAAAAAAATTGACCTTAACGTTTTGGATATTGGACTGTGGACTGGACTATTAATTGTTGGATTTTGGTTGATTCAACCATTTTTCTTTTATTGTTTATTCTTATTAGTTTCTAATATTTTTCTTGTTTATTTCATTTTATTTTGTTAATATTGTTTATATTTATTGTCTAAAGTGCTTGGCCGGTATTACCGCCTTTTTATTCAAGCTTATTATAATTATCTTTTAATGTTTGTTGTTGTTAATTTTCTTATATTTATTGTCTAAAGTACTTGGCCGGTATTACCGCCTTTTTATTCAAGCTTGTTATAATTATCTTTTAATGTTTATTGTTGTTAATTTTCTTATATTTATTGTCTAAAGTGCTTGGCCGGTATTACCGCCTCTTGTTTATTTCATTTTATTTTGTTGTTTTGTTATGATTATTTTTCTTATATTTATTGTTTGAAGTGCTTGGCCGGTATTACCGCCTTTTTATTCAAGCTTGTTATAATTATCTTTTAATGTTTATTGTTGTTAATATTGCTTATTAGTTGGAGAGTGAATTTCTTATTTTGTTGTATTTTTATTTTTGAGTTATTACTTTTATTTGTAATTTTTTTTCTTTTCTTTCCTTTCCTTTCATATTCATATAATTGTTATATTATTATTATTATTATTATTATTATTTTATCATGGCTAATGTTGAAGATGTAGAGGGTGAAGGAAGTGTTCAAGGTAATGGACCTCCACAATTCAATGATCAACCTGATTTTCGAACTCTTAGAGAGTATCTTCACCCGGCTAGACAAAGTACACCTTCGTGTATTATCTTACCTCTTCACCAACAAGCTTTCAATTTGAAACCGGGCATGATTCAACTTCTTCCCACATTTCATGGTATGGATTCTGAAAATCCATACATACACATTAAAGACTTTGAAGAGGTATGTAATACTTTTATTGATAGAACATGCACCGAGGAAACCATTCGGCTTAAATTGTTCCCATTCTCTCTAAAGGATAAAGCCAAGCTTTGGCTAAACTCCTTGCGCCCTAGGTCTATAGGTACATGGAGAGAAATGCAAGCTGAATTTTTGAAAAAATACTTCCCCACTCATAGGACAGCAGCCTTACAACGTCAAATGATGAATTTTTCTTGTAGTCCAAATGAGTCATTTCACCAAGCTTGGGAAAGGTTCAAAGACTTGTTAAATGCATGCCCTCACCATGGTTTTGAGATGTGGAGGTTAGTGAGTTTCTTCTATGACTCTCTGACCGTAGATTTTAAAAAGCTAGTGTCAACCATGTGTAATGGTGAGTTTTATGACAAAGAACCAAGTCAGGCCTTTGATTTTTTTGATCAATTGGCTGAGAACACAAAGCAATGGGAGACTTCTCTCCCAGTTCATGTTGAGTCTAGAAACACCATTTCACATTCAAGTGGGAAGTTTCAATTGAAAGAGACTGTTGACCTCAATGCTAGATTAGCCTCATTGGCTAGGAAAGTAAAGTCTCTTGAGATTAAAAAAGTGCATGTCATGAGTGAACAACAAGAGGAAAGTTATGTTGTTTGTGAGAGCAAAGGGCATAAGAAGTGCTATATGGCCAAACTTCTGATTCAAGTAATGTTAGAAAGCCATTTCCAAACCAAGTAGGCTATCCCTACTCTGAGACCTATAATCCTGGATGGAGGAACCACCCAAATTTTGGATGGAGAAATGAGGGCTCTTCAGTACCTCAAACATTTCAACCTCTATCCCAACCATTTCATGCTCCCACACATAACACATACCAACCACCTCATAAGAGATCTTTAGAGGATACTCTTCAACAATTCATGCAAACGCAAGGAGGAATCAACAACCAAGCTTACAAATTCCAAGACCAGACCAATAGGACCTTAGATGACATTCGAAGTCAACTAACTAAGTTGACTCAATCACTAAGCATTCAAGAGAAGGGAAAAATCCCAGCCGAACCAATGCCCAATCCTAGAGGTCAGGTACACATGAGTGAATCCTCACTAAGTGAACCTTCAAACCATGAACAAGTCCAAGCCATCACTACCCTTAGAAGTGGAAAGATTGTTGACAAAGGTATAGGTTTTAGGATTCCTAAAGGTATTGTGGAGGAGAAATCTAGGGAAAGTGAAGAGGGAATTAAAACACAAATGACAAATGAGAGTTTGAGTGACAAAAAAGGCGAGCTAAATGAGAAAGAGATGAGTGAGAAAGGAGATGATTCAAGAAAAATTGAAGTCAAAGTGAGTGATTTAGAATTTGTTTCTAGAGCACCATTTCCACAAAGATTAGGGAAACCTAAACAAGATCTTATGAACTCTGAAATCTATGAATTGTTCAAACAAGTGAAAGTCAATATTCCACTCCTTGATGCAATTAAACAAGTTCCATCTTATGCAAAGTTTCTTAAGGATTTATGCACAGTCAAAAGGAGATTGAATGTGAAAGAAAGAGTCTTTCTAATTGAACATGCTAGTGCTATCATCCAGTTTAAGACCCCTCGCAAATACAAAGATCCTGGTTGTCCTACCATTTCATGCATTATTGGAAGTCATAAGATAGATCAAGCTTTGTTGGATTTAGGAGCAAGTGTGAATTTAATACCCTACACTATTTACGAACAATTAGGTTTAGGAGAAATCAAGCCTACTCGAATCACCCTTCAATTAGCTGATAGGTCAATCAAGATTCCCAGGGGTATCGTTGAGGATGTGTTGGTCCAAGTAGATAAATTCTACTTTCCTGTTGATTTTGTAGTGTTAGACACCGCACCAATTCAAGGTTCTAATGCTCTCATCCCAGTCATCTTAGGGAGACCTTTCCTAGCTACATACAATGCCTTAATTAACTGTAGGAATGGGGTGATGAAATTGTCTTTTGGGAATATGACCGTGGAGATGAACATATTCAATGTCTCCAAACAAATTGGGGAACATGAGGACATTAGAGAGGTAGATTTGATCCAAACAGTTTGTCAAAAACACTTTGAGAGAGTGTGGATCAAGGATCCATTGGAGAGAACTTTAATTCATGATGAATGATTTTGTTCTTTAGAATATGTAGATGAGGAAGTAAGAGAACTCGAGACTTATCTAGATCCAATGCCTATTATGTCAATAGGTCAATGGACCCCATTGTTTGAGCCTTTGATTTCACCCCAAGTGAAAGTTGAGGCAGCTCTTGTCCAGCCTTATAAACCAGAAAGGAAGCCTTTACCGAGTGATCTTAAGTATGCATTTCTAAGGGAAGATGAATCATATTCTATTGTGATCTCATCAAAACTTAGCATAGAGCAAGAACAAAAACTTTTGAGACTGGTGAGAAAACACAAGAAAGCAATTGGGTATAAAATTACTAACTTGAAAGGAATTAGCCCTTTTTTATGTACACATAGAATCTATCTTGAAGAAGAGGCTAAATCTGTGAGGCAAATGCAAAGACGATTGAACCCAAACATGAAGGAAGTAGTGAGAGGTGAAGTGCTTAAGCTACTTGATACAGGTATCATTTACCCTATTGCAAACTCAAAATGGGTTAGTCCAACCCAAGTTGTCCCTAAAAAATCTGGAGTCACGGTAGTGAAGAATGAAAATAATGAACTGGTACCAACTAGAATCCAAATTGGATGGCGTATGTGCATTGATTATCGTAAATTGAACATGGTAACTAGGAAGGACCATTTTCCGCTTCCATTTTTAGACCAAGTGCTTGAAAGAGTAGCTGAAAGAGCTTTCTATTGTTTTCTTGATGGATACTCAGGTTACAACCAAATTGAGATTTCTTTAGAAGACCAAGAAAAAACCACTTTCACTTGTCCTTTTGGTACCTATGCTTATAGAAGAATGCCTTTTGGTTTGTGTAATGCACCTGCCACTTTTCAAAGGTGTATGATGAGTATCTTTAGTGACATGGTGGAAAATTTTCTAAAAGTTTTCATGGATGATTTTTCAGTTTATGGGGATTCATATGAGTTGTGTCTAATGCATTTAGAAAAAGTTCTTGAAAGATATGAAGAGAGCAATCTTGTACTCAATTGGGAGAAGTGTCATTTTATGGTGACACATAGTATTGTCTTAGGTCACATTGTCTCTTCAAAAGGAATAGAGGTAGATAAGTCCAAAGTGGAAATCATTCAAAAATTACCTACCCCTAGGACTGTGAAAGATGTGAGATCCTTTTTAGGACATGCTGGTTTTTATCGAAGATTCATTCATTCTTTTAGTACCATTGCCAAACCATTGTGTAACTTGTTGTCACAAGATGTCCAATTTGATTGGACATCAAAATGTCAAGAAGCTTTTGAAAAGCTTAAAGGGTTGTTGACAACTGCACCAATCATGCAAGCTCCTGATTGGTCTTTACCATTTGAACTGATGTGTGACGCTAGTGATTTTGCAGTTGGGGCTGTTTTAGGGCAAAGAAAAGACAAGAAACCTCATGTCATATATTATGCTAGCAAGACTTTGAATGATGCTCAATTGAATTACACTACAACTGAAAAAGAACTCTTAGCTGTGGTCTTTGCATTAGACAAATTTAGGTCTTATTTGGTTGGATCTCTTGTTATTGTTTTCACTGATCATGCAGCATTGAAATATTTGCTGACAAAACAAGATGCCAAACCATATTTAATTCGATGGATCCTCCTACTCCAAGAGTTTAACCTTGAAATTCGAGATAAAAAGGGAGTAGAGAATGTAGTGGCTGATCATTTGTCTCGTCTTTCAAGCTATAAGACCATAATTAATGAATCTCCAATAAATGAACTCTTTGCTGATGAAAATTTATTTTGTGCAGGTACTGTCTCTTACATTGGTTCTCCATGGTATGCTGACATAGCAAATTACCTAGCCACAAGTCAGATTCCTTCTCATTGGTCTAAACTTGACAAACAAAAATTCTTGCGCAATGTGCGCACCTTTTTTTGGGATGACCCCTACCTATTTAAATACTGTCCTGACTAAATTATTAGGCGGTGCATCCCTGATCATGAAATTCCAAGGGTCATTAATTTTTGTCATGCATTAGCCTGTGGTGGACATTTCTCTTCCAAGAAAACCATTGCCAAAATCTTGCAGTCTGGTTTTTATTGGCCTACCATGTTTAAAGATGTTCATGCCTTCGGTGTTGTATATGACCGATGCCAACGACTAGGTAGCCTTACTAGGCGTAACATGATGCCCCTTAACCCCATCCTTGTTTTGGAAATATTTGATTGTTGGGGGATTGATTTAATGGGACCTTTTCCAAGTTCATTTGGTTGCCAATTCATCCTTGTAGCTGTTGATTATGTGTCTAAATGGGTGGAGGCCATTGCATCTCGAACCAATGACCATCGTGTTGTGGTCAAATTCTTGAAAGAAAATATTTTTTCTCGTTTTGGCATGCCCCGGGCTATGATTAGTGATGGGGAAAAACATTTTTGTAACAAGTCCGTTGGGATTTTGATGAGAAAATATGGTGTAATTCACAAGGTTAGTACCCCCTATCACCTACAAACTAGTGGCCAAGCTGAGTTGGCAAATAGGGAGATCAAGAACATTTTAGAGAAAACAGTCAATCCAAACCGTAAAGATTGGTCCCTACGACTAGTTGATGCTTTGTGGGCATATCGCACTGCTTATAAGACCTCTTTAGGAATGTCTCCTTATAGGCTAGTTTATGGAAAGCCTTGTAATCTCCCTGTTGAGATTGAGCACCGTGCATATTGGGCCATTCGGCAATTCAATGACAATGAAAACGAGGTTGGCAAAAAAAGAAAGCTTCAATTGGATGAATTAGAGGAGCTAAGAAATGATGCATTTGAAAATGCAAAAATTTCAAAACATAAGATGAAAACTTTGCATGATAAATATATTCTTAGAAAATCCTTTCACGTTGGTCAAAAAGTTCTCTTGTATAATTCACGATTACATCTCTTTCCTGAGAAGTTGAGGACAAAATGGATTGGACCATTTGTGATTAAATCCATCTCTGAGCATGGTGCATTTGAGGTAGAAAATCCCAAGAATGGAAATATTTTCAAAGTAAATGGTCATCGATTGAAACTTTATCTTGAAAATGTTGTGGCTGAAGTTGAGACATTGGATCTTGAAGATCCAATACCATTGTAGTATCAAAAGTAATGAGTTTTTATTTTCATTTTCATTTTTTTTCTTCTTTCTTCCATCTTTTATATTTTCTTGTTCATGCATTCGAGACAATGCATTATTTTACGTTGGGGGGTGTGAGGTTCTTTATTTAAAAAAAAAAACATCAATGTTTTCTTTTAGTTGTGATATGCAGGTTAAAAAAAAATCAAGCAATGAGTCAGCTCATACCCAATTCAATCAGACATTCATCCTTGAAAACAGAAGGGGAGTAACAATTTTCTAATCTTTATACTTTTCTTCTCTTTCTCTTTTACATTGAGGATAATGTAAAACTTAATTTTAGATATTTCATTATGTTGAATGCTTGAGATAACCATGCTTGTTAAAAAAAAAATACTTGCATTGGTATGTGAATCAGACTTGTTTAGGATCATCATTACCTTTTTGGGTTCATTATTGTGTTGAACATTGCATGCTTTAATTTGGGATAGATAATATCTTATAAAGCAAGATATAACATACTTTTTTTTAAGATTACTGAAGTACATCTTTCCTTGTAAAAGTTGTGCGAGTTGTGTGAATATGCATGAAAGATGAGTATGATGCTTTACTTGTGATTATCCCTTTTGATATAGTCCTAAACAAGGTTTAAGTAAATAGAGTAATAATCATTACATAAATAAATAAATAAATAAATGTGTACAAAGTTCTATCTACTCCAATGTTTTGAGTTGCTCAGTAACTAGGGGTATTCATCACAAATGTTTATCTTTACGTCAAACGGCAGCTTGAAATATGAGTATGCAAAGCACTTTAAGTTTGTGACTTTGTGAGTAACCGGGTGCATTCATCACAAATGTTTGTATTCGCGTCAAAAAGGAAGTGACAACTTAAAGACAAAGAATAAATCATATCTTCAAAAAAAAGAAAAAAAATATATAGATATTTCTCTAGTTTGCTACCTTGTTTGTGTTGGTGAGAAGGGAAGATTACAAGTTGAGTTTTCATATGAATCAATTATGTTGGTTGCACGATAAATATGGCTGAATTTGGAAATTTTGTATGGATGTTTGATTTAGAGAATGTGAGTATGCTTATTTTTCTTTATTTGCTATTGTGTACACTAAGTTAAAGATACCAATGTTTGCATGATAGGTCCTTCAAGTGTGACGAATCGAGCCTAATTATGGTTGTTGTTATTATTATTATTATTATTATTATTATAAAGGTTTTATGTTTTCTTTTGCTTGAGGACTAGCAAAATCTAAGTTGGGGGGTGTGATTGTGCATCAAAAGTGTCATTAAGTCTCTTATTTTACATATGTATTTATTTTTTTTATTTGGTTGTTTTTATAATAATTGATGTGTTTTTTAGTAATGAAGTTTGTTTTAATGTTTTGATAGGTTTTTGGAGCTTAAATGAATTAATTCAGAAAATACAACTTCAGAATTCAGAACAAAGAATTGAAGAGACATTTAGTTGAAGATTCAAGCAAATCTTGGTTCAAATAAGTGATTCAAATTTGTCCCAAAAATCAATTCTATTCCAATTCTAAAAAAAAAGAATATCATATGATTTATTTCAATCCCAAACTTGTCTTATGTTGTGTGCAAACTTCAACCATTAAACACTCAAGGTTTCAATGTCAATCTTAGCCCAAATAATAAGTACATTTGTATACTTATTTGATGCTCAAATTCAGCCCAAATTCAGCCCCAAATCAACCTTCAAATCAACCCAAACATAATCCATGATCTTACATGTCCACACAACAAATAACAATTGATTTATTTTGGGTAATCCATTGATCCAAGAAGGCAAGCACATGGATGGAAAGCTGGAGGGGATATTTTAACATTATTTTTGGTCAAAAAGAAGAAGGAGACACCTCATAAATGAGGAAGAAAAACGTGCACCAAAGTGTTTGTAAAGTTGTCTTGATTTAATTTTTCAGAACACCTTTCGGTGTTTTGCCCATAACTTTTGACTCTGGTGTCCAAATGAGCTGTTCTTCAATGATCTGGAAAGGTGACAGAATTTCCTATAAAGATATCTCGAATAGACATCTAAAAAAAAAGCTTCTAAGAGGGTCGAATTGCTGTCCAAAGTTAGAGTCAGATTTGTGTTCGAAACTTTAGAAACCATTAAGGTAATGTTATAATCTTGAATTTTTATGCACAAACTTTAGTTTTGGTATAGAGATTGTTTGATTCAATGTCTTACTTAATATGAAAATACTTGTTCATTCTTAAGCAATAATCAATCTTCATTCTTTTAAACTTCATTGTAATATCTTCCGATCTAATATCACCATCGTTGATATTAGATTGAGTTATCTTATATATCTTGAATGAATCACCAATACATCACCATTAAAATTGATTTGGACCAAGACTTACTTTTTCTTGTCATTTAAAATCTATTTACATTTTTTTTTTCATCTTTGAAAACAAATCCATCAATTATTTTCAACCAAGTTATTGTTAATTTAATTTTTCTTGAGTTTTTTTTTTGTTACCTAGCTTAATTTCCAGATCTAGCTCCCGTGGATATGACCTCGATCTTACCGAGTTAATTGCTACATCGCACACTCGTGCACTTGCGAGTTAAAATAAGCCGATCATAAAAAGCGGCCAAGCACTTGCCAATGTGGATACCCTGGTGACTGCTTATACGCTTTGTGTACACATGACAACAACCCTATCGAGCAAACCACGACCCCAGAAAGCAAGTGGAAACACCTAGACGAGATCATGCCTACACCACCAGATGCAAAGGACATCCAAGGGACAAGCTTAAGAGGGATATGATGGGGACAAACTTGCGGGGTGCCCCTGCCTCAGCTCAAAAGCTGATGACCAAGCCTTAGCAACGGGCATGTCTAGCCATGATGTTGGAGATCGTGCAGGGATCCAATGCATGGGCACATGTGACACTGAGATAGCCCGCTTTAGCTTGTAGGCTCACCAGCAGGCGCCTAGTCACCTAAGTACCTAAAGGCCCTCACGCCCCAGAACCTAGTGTGTCTGGCACAAGTATTCTCCAAGACTAATTAATTAATTTTTAATTAATTACTTTTTTTCCTCCATCTCATATAATCTTTTTTTTTCCATCATGTTAGTTATTTATTTTTCTTCGTATCATTAACTACTTCTTTTCTTTTGTTAATGTTATGTTATATATTTTTCTTTGTGTATTAAAATTTAATTTGTAGTTTTAACAAATTGCATAATAATGTTGATTATGAAAAGAAAAACATAAAAAAGTAAAATTTAATTAAATAATTTATCATATATTTAACAACCACATTTACAGTATAGGGGTGTCATGGTTTTTTTAATTTTTTTTTGTATGGTCAACTGCAACCAAACATTTTTTTTTGTCCCCAAGAAAGATACATTTTATCGTTTTGTCTCCAATTGGTGCATTGCAACCAGACACGATTTGTCTCTAATTTTTATCTCTCCTCCAATTTTTGTCTTCTCCATCGTCTCCAAGATGAAGATGGGTCATGACAACCAAAGACTATCTAGAAGACTATTTTTGTATAAAACTCATCAAATACATAAAGGACACATGTCAACCGTGAATAAAAGTAGCTAGGGTAATGGCACATATAAATCAAAATGGCCGAGGAAAATTCCAAAACTTTTAAATAAGAGATTATAGAAAGGTATTTCTTTCATTTGCTTAAAAAAAGAGGTGGAGGCTGTGCCAATAAACAAAGTGGTTGTGATTCTAACATTTTAGGATACCAATGCTGGCGTAATTAGTGCCTATGACATTCACCTGCCTAAAAAAATATAAAAATAGGATTTTAATACCATATGCATTCTAATACCAATAGTATTCTAATAATACCATATGGGACATAGGTGTCACATGTTGAATGTAATATGATATATTTTTTATGATTTCAAAATCTAATTATAATAATTAAAAACACATCTTTTTATAAGATATATTTATTAAAAACTATATGCTGTCACAAGAACATTACGCTTTTAAATTAAATTAAAAGCTACATAAAGAAAAGGTGTGTTTTATTTAAAGACAATAAGATATTGATAATTCCTATTGGAATAACACGTGGACAATTGATTCCACGGAGAAATTAAGGACGGCGCGGGACGGGGACTACTATAAGATCATGTTTTCTTCTCATTGTGGAAGCGAAAATCTCCTGCATGTCAAGAGCTTCCGGCGTTGCTCCATCTGCAAGTTTCCAATCAAAATGGTATAACAGCTGCGCAAGAGTAAACTCGACGGTGGCCATACCAAACAGCATTCCTGGGCACATTCTCCTTCCAGCACCAAATGGGACGAGTTCAAAGTTGGCACCTTTATAATCAACGGAACTATGTAGGAATCTCTCAGGATAGAATTTCTCAGGTTCAGTCCAGTATTTAGGATCCCTTCCAATAGCCCATGCATTAACCATTACTTTAGTCTTAGCTTCTATGGTATATCCATTAACTTGACAAGTCTTACTGCATGCTCTGGGAATGAAAGTTCCGGGAGGATGTAATCTCAAAGATTCTTTGATAACCAGCTTCATGAAATTTAAATTGTCAACAATTGTTTCATTAACATTCTCAAAGTTGTTGAAGACCTGCCTCACTTCCTTTTGTGCCTTTTCCATTACACTAGGGTTTTTCATCAATTCTGACATTATCCATTCCAAAACCGTTGTTGATGTTTCACTCCCACCAGTATAGATCTCCTGAAATTATGAAGACTACGTTACTGAGTAACGTTCATATTATTTGACCTTCTTGTATGTGAAATTTGATTAGTATTAACTAAAGGGATAGATTTGATGCTGGCTACATGCAGAGATAGATTGAAAAACTGATTCCTGGCCTGTATACCTTACGTTAGACAATCTTTAGATTGAAACACGATATGTATAGAGATTGATTTGTGCATCTTTAGACGTGCGTGTAGATATTATATATATGAAAAGTGAAGCATGCATATGTTCACTAACCAGGATAATTGATTTGATGCTATCTGTTGAAATTTCAAAGCTTCTATCATCTTGGAGATTCAGAAGCACATCCAGAATATTATCCTCCTCTTCAATTTCACCTGTCTTCTTCTCTACCCTCTGGGCTCTACGTTCATTTATAATGTCTTGAAGCATCTGATCTGCTTCTTCTTGTAACCTTTGGAGACCAGACCTAAACTGACTGATCATGCGTAACAATCTAGAGGAAGGGAATATATCTACAACATTTATACCTGCTACTGCCCTTGTCACTTGTTCAACAACGTGTAACAGTGCAGCTTGGTTTTTGTATTTCGTACCAATGCTTGATCTTGAAGTGATGACATTTGACAAATCCAAAAGCATTTTCCTAATGTCGATTGGTGAACCTGCTTTCGAACGGATGGATCTGATTAAGTTCGATACCTCTTCTTCCCTTACTGATTTGAATGAGCGTACACGTTTTGCGCTAAATAGCTCCAATACGCAAATTTTTCGCATTTGTCTCCAATGGTCTCCATATTGTGCAAACGTAAGGCCCTGGCCATTATAAAGCATGATTTGTGAAACTAGGAGATCAGGTCTTTCAGCAAAATTGATATCGTTGAACACATCTTTTGCTACTTCGGGTGAAGAAATAATAACAGTATTAACTTCTCCAATCTTAAGTTGCATGATTGGTCCGTATTTCTTCGCCCAATGTGCACAGAGACGATGCGGTACGGTTACAGAGGCAGCTAGCTGATGGATGTTTCCGATGATGGGTAATCCCCGTGGTCCTGGAGGTGGTTTACAACTTGAGTCATGACCTTTTGATTTCTTCCGTAATCTCAATAAAGCGAGGACAAAGAGAAGGAAGGCCAGGAGAAGGGGGATTTGCTGCGGCATGATGATGAGAAGGGATGGGAATATTTGGTAATGAAAATGATCGAAGTGCTGTGGCTATATATTTCAACAATTTGATATATCACAAATTTTTATAACAGTGTGCATCCACGGGGTTTCAATTAATTTTTATCACAATCAGCTATCAACAAATTGTTTTTGTACTTTTGGAAGCAAAATCCAGGATGACTTGGAATCTGCGGATATCAAGTGGACGAGTAGGAACAAATTAAAAAGCTAAATGGTATATACTAGATTCCTCTGTTTTTTGTTTGTTTTTTTCTTTTCTTTTTGGTTTGATAGGTATATTTGCACGATTAATTAATTAATGACCAAAAATAAAAGTTACTTCACTTACTTATCTTTATCATCAAGTGTCTAAAAAAAAAAAGTGTCTAAATCCTTCATCAAGGAATTATGTGGATATCACATGGGCGAGTAAAACAAATAGCATTGCAATATTTTTTTGTTTGTTTTATGGTACCGCATATTTGCAAGATTAATTAACGATGAGGACGAAAATTTGTCTTTATCGTTAAGTATCGAATTCCACTATGAAGGGACCATGGGCAAGTAAGAAAAAAATGACTAGGACGAAAGTTACTTCAAGTGATTGTCTCTGTCGTCAAGTGCCCAATTCCTTTATCAAGGGATCATGTGGATGTCATGTGGGCGATTGAGTACGAGAAAAAGGATGATTTACAAACAAAATAATTATACTACAACTGATTTGGCGTGCATCTATTGATTAACTATGAGATCATTGGAATCCACCCATGGATGCTCCTCGACATTGGGCCCATGTGCCTTATCATGGCGTTCTTAAGAGTAGACTATCAAAACAACAAAACAATTAATCAACTTATGCAATTGAAAATAAAATGAATGGTTAAATATGTTGCCACAAACAAAATTAAGTTTCACAAACCACATATGCAACAACAGTAGGATTGATTGCGTGGTCTAAAGAGCTCCCTTTCCTGTAAGTGTGGGTTGTAAACCCGAGTGAAGCTTGGTTTAACTCCAGCCTTCAACTTCTGCATGAATTCATTTTTTAAATTACATATAAAATATAATGTTAAATACATTAATTATTGGTAATTCAGATGAATACTTCACTTACTAGTCGATTATGGTGTTGGGTTATGGAGATCAAACCTCTAGCATAGGTAGCAGGGACCCTTGCATCTATGGAGTCGCTATCGCGCCTGTTTTGCTGATTTTTCTCTCGATTCTCCTCTTAGTCATGTTCCGCCCACCGATCACACATCTCCCCCCACACCTTCCTATCCATCCAGTTAGGCTTTGATTTCTTCCAATTAGAAGGATTATCGAGGTTGTGCAAATCATTTTTTAGTGTAGAAGTGCTCGGCGAAGTGGCGGTCCCAAGCTCGCCTCAGAATCACTACTGTGGCGTCATCATGTTCAAATGACTACTGTGAACATGAAGGACATGGTAATGAAGTCTTGCAACAAATAATTTCTTTAAAAATATATATTTATTAGTTACTGAAGGAAGGACAATAGATTCCCATTCTAACACAGTTTGCAAGTCCTCCGGCAAATCAGATTGCAGAGTTTGACTTTAACATAACTTGCTGAGTTTTAATTTAACTCCAACACAAGTCGCAGAGTTTTCGTTCTACTGCAATATTATGTTGCCATACATATAATTGTTAGGATAGTAGTTAATAAAAATAAATTTTGATTTGATCATGAACAAAACTTCCTCTACTGTAACAGAAATCAAGGATATTTTTATCTCTGCTGTTGTAACAGAAAATTATAAAAAAAAAAAATTTTTCCCTTTGTTTCTTCGTGGTATCAAAACAAATCCTTAATATCCTCCTGATTGTTTAAAAGACCTATGGAAGATCCTTTCAAGATGAATAATGCTGATGGCACCAATAAATCCTGCAATATGTCAGAAAAAAGTCAAATCCAAATCAACATTTAGGTTCTTTGTTAAAAGTTGTAACAATTGCTTTTAGTAGCAGATATAAATTTGGCTATGTCAATGGCCATATTAGACCCCTGATTCTCCTTCACAAGCTTATGAAGCTTGGCAATACAAGGATAACACAACCAAAATGCAGGAGTGTTGAAGTAATAAATAACTCGGCAAGATCGGGATTGAACCATAAAGAGGTTAATTGTATAAATTATAGATAATAATAATACAACAATAACAATAACAATAACAACAACAACAACAGTAATAATAATAGTAATGGTAATAATAATGAAGAACAAGAAGAAGTTGATGAGAACTTTGAGATTGAAGATTAACGTAAAGATTCAATAATAATTACAATAAATGTCAAGGTTAGAAGATCCACTAATGGTTTGTCAAACAAGTATAGTATAAACTCTTATTATTCAATTGGAAACCACATACAAAGGAAGTTCCAATCAGATTATAAATTGTTAACATGATTACATTAGTTATCTTATTCGATTAATGCTAATACTTGTAAATCTAATCAGACATTTATGATTATAAATTATGTTAACAATAAATCAAGTTCCTTTCATAGCTTAGGTGTAGGTTATACCATACGGTTGGGCTATGAAAGTTTCAAGCATTTGTTGTACCAAGTGTTATATAACATAAATCTAAATTAGTTATTTAACAAGCAAAGTATTAAAGAGTGAACAAGATAACAAAAACAAAACATGTTAGTATCAAACATTAAAATCCATAGTAAGTTTACACTATACTTATTCTTACACCATTAATGTAACATTTTCACCTTGATGTAATAAACTTAGCTAAATATAATGAAAGAAAGAAAAATAAAAAAAATAAGATAAAAGTTAACTAAGTAAAGGAAAGAAAAAGAAAGGCATAAATAAGATATTAATGAAACTAAAACTTAAGCTTTACAAAAAATACAAAGAGAGAAAACAAGAGCATGATCTTGATTTGGAGACCAAGAAACCTAAATGCATGGCAAATGCCTTCTTTTATAGGCCAAAATTGAAAGCTATTGATTTGATGACTAATTAATGAGTGAGTGACCACCTTTTGACTTGGTGACAATCTTTTTCTTCTCTTTTCTGCCCAAAACGTTATTGATAACGTTAGAATTAAAACCACTTGAAAACGTGAAAGCTGTAGGAAATTGTCTCAGTTTTCTAGGGTAAACAATTGAGGTCATTTGGACTTCTAGAACTCCAGATTTGGGCCAAACAGTGAACAGTGCTTGAGTTGGAGGACAGATTCAGACTTCTTTGTTGTTGTTATAATTTGTACTTGAAAATAATCTTTTTAAATCTTGGGCTCTATATAAAAGTTGTAGGCCTATGTCTTACCTTTCCATTCATATAAAGTAAACCTAAATCGAGATCTACAAATCTAGATATGATCCAAGTACTGAATAGTGTTCCGGTTTGGACTGCACTGACATCTCTTTTCTAAGTTTGGTCATCTATTTATCCTTTCAATTTCAATTCTGAAATTCATCAATCAATCCTTTCATTTATGTGATAGACCTGCATTTGAAATGAACATTTACCACAAATTAAAGGTATCTTATATTATTATAAAATATGTTTTAATTAAGAAATTATTGAAACTTCAAGTGCAAAATGATGATATAAAATCTTAATAAAAATATACTTTTAAGTACTAATCACACCTCCTACTAGCTTATTACTAATCTCTAGTAATCAAGCGTTAAAATAGAAATTTTTTTTGCAAATTCCATAAAGTAAGGTATTCATCATTCAACTTCTATTAATCTATCCAAATAAACAAACTCTCATTAAATTTATATATCTGTTCAATACCTCTTAAACAAGATATTAATAAACTTTCCTTTTGTGCTCAATATAGCAACATATAGTTATGGATCTTTACTTGGAAAAAAAAAATTCTTGTTCTAATATTTAAGGTTAACTTCCATGGGTTGAGATTTTTTTTTTTAAATATATATATATGTAACTTAAATCATAATGCATCTTTAATCCATGTAACGATCTTTCAGCTAATGACTCCCAAACTAGTTGGTCTTAAGGTATTAGGTGTTGAGACACCCCTACAAGCTTAGTAACTCGGGTTGTCGATACTGATATGTAGATAGTGCAATGTTTGATTTCCTTAAACTTTTCTCCACAACCCATGTAACAAGCGTTGGGCCCATAGCTTCCAAATTAGTTAACTTTAGGGTATGAGGTATTAAAACACCCTTTCAGGCTTAATTGCTTAGGTTATTAGGTGTTAAAACACTCTTTCAAGCTTAATTGTTTAGGTTAGGGAGGCTATAAAACCAAACTTGTCTATATTTTTATTATCATCATCTTTTTTGCTCTTTTTTTTGTTTTTTTCAAATTATATAATATCCCTTTCCCTTAGTTGTTGCCTTTAACAAAAGAACATAAATAATGTAATAATTCAATGTACAACCCATAATCATATGTTAAAGTGTGTATATGAAAATTAAGGTTTAAGAATACATGTTAAATGAGTATATGAGCACAATTAAGTGATAACAATATGAGAGTTTGTAAACCTGAATATTTCAAGAAGTATTATAATAGACCTTGTTAAGAATGGTTACTAAAATGTGTCTTAAGAGTCACTTTAACAAAAGAGCTCCTTTATTTTGTCATCCTAGTAACAACAATTTTGCATATGCTTTATGAAATGGAGAAAACATAATTAGTTAATGTTTTTAGGTCAACTACTACCCTTTCGCCTCAACCAAAATGAGACATTATCCTCAATGTTCTAAGATAGAAAGATAGAGTATAGAAGACATCACCTAAAACAACGAACACTAACAAACCTGAAACACACTTAAAAAAATATAAAAAACAACAAAACATAAATATTATGCTATTAATAAAACCAAAAGACACAAGTTTTTACAAACTAACACTCAAATTGCAGTTGTGATTGTAGCTCATATCTTCTCTTGGTTTTATGTCCAAAAACAACTTAAACACCCTTTATGGGTTGGAGATAGGCTTCCCATCCAGTTTTCTTAAAAATCGACAAATAGGGTCTTTTTTAGTCAGATTCGTGTTCTTTATGGAATAGTGGCCATAAATCATGAATTGCACGATGCACATCTCCACTAGGATACGTCTCAAGAGTCAATAGAAGATTATCTAAATACCCCTTACTCAAGCCATCCTTAATGAATGACACTACTTACCTCATTATTAGGAATACATCTTTGAAATATTTGATTAGGACAATATTTGAATAAGTTAGGGTTATCACAATAAAAGTTTTGTACGTTGCTTAAAAATTTTCTTTTGCCTTTTGTACTCTAGTGAGCTGGCAAAAATCCTGAAGCAAGAAAATTAAGATTTTTTTCATATCAAGGCATTAGACTAAGAGAATCTGTTGTTACTTTTGACAAAAGATCTGCATCAATATTTTTAGTGTGTTTTTCATCCGTGATTTCTTCTTGAGAATAAATCATTTACAAATCTCCATATTCATCCAACTTATTTTTACTTAAAGTAGATTCAAGTTGATCATAAACTAATTCCTCAATATGATATACTTCTTGTAATTCATTATCAACTCCAGGTTGCTTGCAAATATTAAAAATATTCATCTCTAATGTCATGTTTCCAAATGATAACTTCATTAGTCCATTCCTACAATTAATCAATGCGTTAGAAATTGCAAGAAACGAATATCAAAAAATAATAGAAAATGAATTACATGCTTCAATAAGTTCTGTATCCAAGATAACAAAATCCATAGGATAAATGAATTTATCGACTTGTACTAACACATCTTTGACTATTCCTCTAGGCACTTTTACACATCCATCTGCAAGTAAAAGAGTTATAGAAGTTGGTTTTAAATCACCTAGATTGAGACTCTAAAAAACTGAATATGGAAGTAAATTCACACTAGTTCCAAGATCAAGTAAGGCTCTTTTAATTTTATGTTCTCCAATAAAGCAAGAAATTATAGGACAACTAGGGTCTTTATATTTTAAAACATTATTGATATGAAGAATGACACTTACTTGTTCGACTAAAAAGGCTTTCTTTTTCATATTTAGTTTTCTCTTCACAGTGCATAGATCTTTCAAACATTTAGTATAGAAAGGAAACTGTTTAATAGCATCCAGCAAAAATATATCGATCCTTACCTGTTTGAAAGTTTCAAAGATTTCAGAGTTGTGATTGACTTTCCTTTATTTGGTTATGGCATGAGGACATGGAAGTGCTAGTGGGGAATCCATCTTTTCTTTGCAATTTTCATATTCAACCCCTTCCTTACCCTTAAAGATTGACTCATCATCTTTCTTACAAAGTTTAACAGTGGGTTTTTCAATAACCTTACCACTATGAATAGTAATGACTAATTTGACTTGATCTATGTGTTGGCTTCTAGAACTACTTGCATTTGCATTGTATTGCCACTTGGGATTTTATTGTGGTTAAGATGAAAACTTACCTTTCTCTTGAAAACTGAGAGCAAATGTCAACTTTGCAAGAGTATTGAATAGTACTCAAAAGTGCATTTTTATCATGGTTTTATATCATCATTTTGCACCTAAAGTATGAATAACTCCTTAACTAAAGTACGTTTTATAATAATCTATCTAATAATATAAAATACCTTTAATTTGTGGTAAATGTCCATTTTAAATGCAGGCCTATCACATAAATGAAAGGATTGATTGATGACTTTAAGAACTTCAATTGCAAAGGCAAAGAGATGATCAAACCTAGAAAAGAGATGTCGGTGCAATCCAAACCAGAACACTGTTTGGTAATTGGGTCATATCTGGAGCTATAGATCTCAGATTTATGTCTACTTTATATGGATCGAAAGGTAAGACATAGACCTACAACTTTCATATGGAGCACAAGATCTGAAAAGGCCATTTTGAAGTCCAAATTGTTGTAACAACAAAGAAGCTCGAATCTGTCCTCCAGCCCAAGCACTGTTCAGTATTTTGGCCATAGCTGGAGTTCTAGAAGTCGAAATGAGCTTAATGTTTTACACAAGAAAGCTGAGATAATTTCCTAGAACTTTCATGTTTTCAAGTGGCTCTAATTTTGACGTTATCAATGATGTTTTGGGCGGACAAGAAAAGATAAGGATTGTCACCAAGTCAAGGGTTGGTCACCTACTCATCAATTAGTCATCAAATCAATAGATCCTAATTTTGGCCTATAAAAGGAGGCATTTGCCATGCATTTAGGCATCTTGGTGTCCAAATCAAGATCATGCTCTTGTTTTCTCTCTTTGTATTCTTTATGCTTTGTTTTCATTAATATCAAGTTTATG
>SRLM01000430.1:48109-70047 GCA_015708895.1 Populus ilicifolia
GAGATGATAATGATTTACAAGAAGTAGATCATATTGATAAATTAGTTTATGATCAACTTGAATCTACTTTAAGTAAAAATGAGTTAGATGAATATGAAGATTTGCAAATGATCTATTCTAAGGAAGAAATCATGAATGAAAAAAGCACAAAAAATGTTGATGTGAATCTTTTGTCAACAGTGACAACAGATTTGACATCTAACATCACACCAATCGATGATTACTTTCCTAACGAATCCTTACTTTCTCTTAATCCAATGTTTTGGCATGATAAAAATATCAATTTTCTTGCTTTAGGAGATTTGCCAACTGATTGGAGTACAAAAGACAAAGAAAAGTTTTTGAACGAAGTGAAGAACTTTTATGGTGATGACCCTAACTTATTCAAATATTGTCCTGATCAAATATTTCAAAGATTCATTCCCGACAATGAGGTAAGTAGTGTCATTAAACTTTGTTATTCTAAAGCATATGGAAGTGATTTCTCATCAAATAAGACTACTGCAAAAATCTTTCAAAATGGATTTTATTGGCCCACCATGTTCAAAGACATGCATGCATTTTGCAAAACTTGTGAAAATTGTCAAAAAGTTGATACTGGTCAAAAAGTTTTGTTTTATAATTCTCAACTCTATGCATCCCCTAGAAAGCTAAGATCAAGATGGAGGAATTCTTATGGGGCCTGTGATATTGAGAATTCAATGAATGACAATGATTTTAAGGAAAATGAACATCGTTTGAAAGCTTACTTTGATAATTTTTCTAGTGAAAATGAATCAACTGGTTTGAATGATTTTGTAGATAAAGGTTGATTATTTTATTTTTCTCACATTGTTTTTGTGTTTCTTTTTGAGTGATTTTTGCTAGTTTCTCTCACCCCGGTCAAATGGCGGATAACGGTACTCTGTGACTTAAGTTGGTTCTTTCAATTTCCCATAATAACTGATATCTGTATATACATTTGTGTAATTCTTTGAATTTTTTTTCCAATTCTCATTTGAAAATGGACACTAATCTTACAAAATTGAAAAAGTATTTTCCCGTTCTACCTCATAATACGATTACAAAAATTTACCATGCTAGATGTGCAAGATTGAGATTATTAATGAATCATGGAATTCCTAAAGATATTCGCTGGTTGATTGAAGTAAAAGTCCGATTATCAGGTGAGTACTCTAACTCCTTCATTTCACACATGCCTGGAACAGGAAAAAGCACTTTTGCAAAGAAACGTCGTGTAAAACGACTGAAAGTTTGTCATCAATGTGCTAGATGGACTTGTAATACACAATGTCGTTCTTTAGGAATGGTATCCATAAACCGTGAAGATAAAATACAATTCATTAAGGATGGCCTGAGTAAGGAGTCTTTAGATAACCTTCTATTGACTCTTGAGACACATCCTAGTGGAGATGTGCATCATGCAATTCATGATTTATGGCCACTATTTCATAAAGAACATGATCGACTTAGTCTTGGGAATCTGACTAAAAAAGACCCTGTTTGCCAGTTTTTAAGAAAACTGGATGGGAAGCCTATCCCCGACCCATAGAGGGCGTTTAAGCCGTTCTTGGACGTAAAACCAAGGGAAGATGTGAGCCACAATCACAACTACCTATACATACATATGCTCTTTGTGTCTTTTGGTTTTATTATTGTGTTTTGTTGTTACTTATATTTGTTTCAGTGTGTTTCAGGTTTGTCAGTGTTTGTTATTTCAGGTGATATCTTCTATACTCTATCTTTCTACCTTTAAACATTGAGGACAATGTCTTGTTTTAGTTGGGGGGAGAGAGTAGTAGCTTACAAAAAAAACTGTGTTTTCTATTTCATAAAGCATGTGCAAAATGGTTGTTACTATGATGGCAGAGTAAGGAGAATCTTTTATGGCTCTTGAGACGCATCTTAGTAATAATTCGTAATAAGGTCTATCATAATACTTCTTGAAATATTCAGATTTACAAACTCTTGCATTGTTATCACTTAAATCAGCTTATATACTTATTTAACATGCATTCTTAAACCTTAATTTACACACACACACTTCAACATATGATTGTGGGTTGCATATTGGATTATTACATTATTTATGTTCTTTTGTTAAAGGTAACACAACTAAAGGAAAGGGATAGTATATAATTAAAAAAAAGAGAAAAAGAAAAGAAAGAAAAAGAAAGAAAGAAAAAGAAAAAAATGATAATAAAATTGTAGATAAGTTTGGTTTCGTGGCCTCCCTAACCTAAGCAATTAAGCCCGAAGGGGTGTTTTAACACCTAATACCCTAAAGTCAACTGACTTGGGAGTTATTGGCCCAACACTTGTTACATGGGTTGAGGAGAAAAGCTTAAGGGAATCAAACATTGCACTATCTACATATCAGTATCTGCGACCCGAGTTATTAAGCTCGAAGGGGTGTTTTAACATCTGATGCCCTAAGACCAACTAGTTTTTTAAATTAGCTGAAAGCTCGTTACATGGGTTAAAGATACATGGTGTTTTAAATTATATGTATTGAAAAAAAAAGACAAAAATAATAATCCCAACCCAAGAAAGTTGACCTTAAACATTAGAACAAAAATTTTATTTTCTTCCAAGAAAAGCCCCATAATTATGTGTTGATACATTGAGTACAAAAGAAAGGTTTATGAATATCTTATTAAAAGGTATTGAGCAGGTATATAAATCTAACAAGAGTTTGTTTATCTGGATAGAGTAATGGAAGTTAAATGATGAATACCTTGCTTTGTGGAATTTGCAAATTATTTTTCTATTTTAATGCTTTGATTACTAGGAACTAGTAATAAGCTAGTTGGGGGGTGTGATTAGTACTCAAAAGTGCATTTTTATCATGGTTTTATATCATCATTTTGCACTTGAAGTATCAATAACTCCTTAACTAAAGTATGTTTTATAATAATCTATCTAATAATATAAGATACCTTTAATTTGTGGTAAATGTCCATTTTAAATACAGGCCTATCACATAAATGAAAGGATTGATTGATGACTTTAAGAACTTCAATTGCAAAGGCAAAGAGATGATCAAACCTAGAAAAGAGATGTCGGTGCAATCCAAAAGAGAACACTGTTTGGTAATTGGGTCATATCTGGAGCTATAGATCTCAGATTTAGGTCTACTTTATATGGATGGAAAGGTAAGACATAGGCCTACAACTTTCATATGGAGCACAAGATCTGAAAAGGCCATTTTGAAGTCCAACTTTTTGTAACAACAAAGAAGCCCGAATCTGTCCTTCAGCCCAAGCACTGTTCAGTATTTTGGCCATAGCTGGAGTTCTAGAAGTCGAAATGAGCTTAATGTTTTACACAAGAAAGCTGAGATAATTTCCTAGAACTTTCATGTTTTCAAGTGGCTCTAATTTTGACGTCATCAATGATGTTTTGGGCGGACAAGAAAAGATAAGGATTGTCACCAAGTCAAGGGTTGGCCACCTACTCATCAATTAGTCATCAAATCAATAGATCCTAATTTTGGCCTATAAAAGGAGGCATTTGCCATGCATTTAGGCATCTTGGTGTCCAAATCAAGATCATGCTCTTGTTTTCTCTCTTTGTATTCTTTATGCTTTGTTTTCATTAATATCAAGTTTATGCCTTTCATTTCCTTTGCTTTGCTTTGTTAACTCTTATCTTATTTATGTTCTTATTTTGTTTATCTATTTTTCATTCTTCCATTATGTCTAGCTAAGTTAATTATGTCAAGGTGAAAAGGTTACACTAATGGTGTAAGAATAAGTATGGTATAAACTTAATATGGACTTTAATGTTTAATACTAACATGTTTTATATTTGTTATCTTGTTCACTCTTTAATACTTTGCTTGTTAAATGACTAATCTTGATTTATGTTGTATAACAATTGGTACAACAAATGCTTCGTACTTTCATAGCCCATACTGTATGGTATAACCGACACCTGAGCTATGAAAGGAACTTGATTTGTTGTTAACATAAGTTATAATCATAAATGCTTGACGAAATTTACAAGTATTAGCATTAATTGAATAAGATGACTAATGTAATCATGTTAACAATCTATAATCTGATTGGAACCTCCTTTATGTGTGGTTTCTAATCGTACAATAAGAGTTTATACTATACTTGTTTGACATACCATTAGTGGAACCTCTAACCTTGACATTTGATATTATCACTGTTTAATCCTTACATTAACATTCTATCTCCAAGTTCTCATCATCATCATCATCTTCTTCTTCTTCTCTTTCGTTATTATTATTATTACTACTACTACTAGTATTATTATTATTATTATTATTATTGCTATTATTACTATTATTGTTGTTATTGTTATTATTGTTATTGTTGTATTGTTGTTATTTATAATTTGTACAATAACCTCCTTGTGGTTCGACCCCGATCTTGCCCGGTTATTTATTACTTCGACACTCCTACACTTGGGAGAAGACATCAATCTTTTTATCGTGTCAAGTATCTTTAAAATCTGTCATGTTTTAAGCAAGTTGAGTATTGATTGTCTCTTTCTTTTCAATAAATGCATGCAATATTTCCTCAAGATTTCTTCTAGGAGGTGGAGCATAAGGAGGTACATATCCATGTGAATTTTGAAAATTATAGTGCTTGAAACGGTGGTTATGAAGTTTGTACATTGTTATTATCACTCTTCCAACAAAAATTTAGGTAATTTCTCCAACCAGGGTTGTATGTTTACGAGTATGGGTTGTGGTTAGCCCTTTGGAAATTATTTAAAGTATGAGCTTGTTTATGAAGACATTCCTTAAAAGAAGACAAGGTTGGATAATTATTGATTGAGTGTTTATTTGTTTCACATACTTGACACACGATATTTTTAATAGATTTTAATTTACCACTTTTTTTCAATTCTAGTGCCTTGACATTTCTAGCTAAAGATGCAAACTTGACTTGGAGGTCAGGATCTTCCCTAAAGTTGTACATACCTCCACTAGATGTATGAGGTTGAGTTTTACTCGGTGTCTCATAAGCACCCGTGATGTCCTAATTTTGAGCATTTTCAGATCAAGTCTAAGTACTCAATTGCTTCATCAGGGTTTTTATCTTTAAAAGTTTCATTGCACATCAATTTAACCATTTGTCTATCTTTAGGTGTTAACCCTTCATAAAAATGTGAAACCAATCTTCATGTTTCAAAACCATGATGAGGGCAAGTATTAAGCAAGTCTCGATACCTATCCCAATATTGGTAAATTGTTTCTCCTGGTTTTTGAGTGAAAATGGTGATTTGTCTTTTAAAAAAGTTTGTTCTGTGAGATGGGAAAAACTTCTTTAAAAACTATTGTTGCATTTCATCCCAAGCACGAATTGATCCTAGTCTCAAATTTTATAGCCATGTTTTAACTTTATCTTTTAATAAAAAAGGAAAAAGCTTTAATCTGATGATGTTCATACTACAATTTGAGTCATTATAGGTGTTACAAACCTTCTTAAATTTCCTTAAATGCAAGTATAGATTTTCTAAATCTAAGCCATGAAAAGAAGGTAAAAGTTGAATAATGCCTGGCTTAAAATTAAAATGAGATGCATTAGGAGGAAAACCTATGCATGATGGTGTACTTGTTCTTGTGGATTCATGTGGTCTCTAAGTGTTCTAACATGGTTATTCTCATTATTCTCATTATGAAGTAACTTATTATCTTCTTTGGCTATATTTTCTGAAAATGATGAGAATACCCTACAAAGTCTACCACTTAATGTACATGACCACACTCTCATGCACGTGTAGCAATAGAATAAAAGGAAGAAACAAAAGGAGGAGGAAAACAAAATAAAGAAAAACAAAACAAAAGAAACAAAGTTATGTACAAGAAAAGTGAAAGGTAAAAATAAAATAAATACTATAATTTGTACAAGAACTTACCTTCTTGGCAATGACGCCAAAAACTTGACATGACCAAAAGATTGATATCTTCTCCCAATTGCAGGAGTGTCGAAATAATAAATAACTCGGCAAGACTGGGATCGAACCACAGGAAGGTTAATTGTATAAATTATAGATAACAATAATACAACAACAACAATAACAATAACAATAACAACAACAATAATAATAGTAATTGTAATTGTAATAGTAATGATGAAGAAAAAAAAGTTGATGAAAACTTTGAGATTGAAGATTAACGTAAGGATTAAATAATGATAACAACAAATGTCAAGGTTAGAGGATCCACTAATGGTTTGTCAAACAAGTATAGTATAAACTCTTATTATTCAATTGGAAACCATATACTAAGAAGGTTTCAATCAGATTATAAATTGTTAACATGATTACATTAGTTATCTTATTCGATTAATGCTAGTACTTGTAAATCTTGTCAGGCATTCATGATTATAACTTATGTTAACAACAAATCAAGTTCCTTTCATAGCTCAGGTGTAGGTTATACTATACAGTTGGGCTATCAAAGTACAAAGCATTTGTTGTACCAAGTGTTATACAATATAAATCTATATTAGTTATTTAACAAGCAAAGTATTGAAGAGTGAACAAGATAACAAATACAAAACATGTTAGTATCAAACATTAAAGTCCATATTAAGTTTACACTATATTTATTCTTACACCATTAGTATAACTTTTTCACCTTGACACAATAAACTTAGCTAAACATAATGAAAGAAAGAAAAATAAATAAACAAAATAAGAACATAAATAAGATAAAAGTTAACTAAGTAAAGGAAAGGAAATAAAAGGCATAAATAAGATATTAATGAAACTAAAACTTAAGCATTACAAAAATACAAAGAGATAAAGCAAGAGCATGATCTTGATCTTAAGACCATGATGTCTAAATACATTGCAAATACCTACTTTTATACGCTAAAATTAGAAACTATTGATTTGATGACTAATTGATGAGTGGGTGACCAACTCTTAACTTGGTGACAATGCTTATCTTCTATTTTCTGCCTAAAATATCATTGATAACATCAGAATTGGGACCACTTGAAAACATGAAAGTTGTAGCAAATTATCTCATATTTCTAGGGTAAAAACTTGAGGTCACTTGGACTTCTAGAACTCTAGATATGGGTCAAACACTGAACAGTGCTTATGCTGGAGGATAGATTCAGACTTCTTTATTGTTGCTCTAATTTGGACTTGAAAATAGCCTTTTTAAATGTTGAGCTCCATATAAAAGTTGTAGGCCTATGTCTTACCTTTCCATTCATATAAAGTAGACCTAAATCTGAGATCTACAGCTCCATATATGACCTAATTACAGAATAGTGTTCTAATTTGGTCTGCACCGGCATCTCTTTTCTAAGTTTGACCATCTTTTTGTCCTTTCAATTTCAGTTCTTAAATTCATCAATCAATCCTTTTATTTATGTGATAGGCCTACATTTAAAATGAATATTTATCACACATTAAAGGTATCTTATATTATTAGATATGTTATTATAAAACATGTTTTTGTTAAGGAGTTATTGATACTTCAAGTGCAGAATGATAAGATAAAACCTTGATAAAAATACAGTTTTAAGTACTAATCAAAAGACCAACTTGTTACTTAACTCTATGTAAAATTATATTGTTGAATACTCAGAATCTTCTTTTGAATTATAGGAATTAGTGAAAGAGACATATGGCAACCAAAACAATGCAGCTTATATCTTTTAAATCAATAGAAATCTTGCTAATTTGTAGCAAGAAGGCAAGACCTATGTTCAATTACTTGGAACCTTGAAAGGTATGTGGAGTGAACTTGCACTATATCTTAAACATGAAGAGGAGGACAAGATCTTTCAGCTTTTAGCTAGTCTCAGTTCAGACTATGAAGATCTCCGCAGCAGGATCCTCATGAATCTTGATCTTCCATCCTTTACTAGTGTGTGCAGTACTATCCAATGAGAAGAAGCTTGCAGAAAGGTTATGAATTCTGACTCTAATTAGAATATGTGTGTATGCTGTCAACAAGTCAATGAACAATGACAGACCTTACAACGGTAAACAAACAGAGTTGAAATGCTACCATTGTCATAATATTGGCTATTATATTGGGAGCTGTTAGATCCTTCATCCAGAGCTGAAGTTGAATTTTAAGAAAGAGAAGAGACCTCAAAGGAGCAATGAGACCAAGAGTCACATTGCTGCTGCTCACTCCGCCAGTTCTCCTTTTAGTAATTTTGCTTTTTGCAATGACTTTGTTGTGTATCTTAAAGAAAAGGGTGATAATGCTATAATAGCATTTGCTTATGATTTTGGGGCACTCCTTAGTAAGTTTGCGGGCTTCCCTGTAAACTTTTCTCACCTCTCACAAGAAAACACATAGGGTATTTTCATTGCATTTAAAATTGCCTTGTAACTAGTATTGTGAATAATTTTCTTTTATTATAGTTAGTACTCACCTTTCGTAAGAAAACACATAGCTTTCTAGGTTAGTTAATTAGTTTAGTTTGACAAAGTTATGAGATTTTTTTTATTGCTTTGCTAATTGAGAAAAGGTTAAAAAAGAAAAATAAAAAAGTCATTGTCTCTCTCCGATTCTTTCACTTTACTATGCAGAATCTGACAAACGAGAACAAGATGGAAAGACCAGCTAAAATCTCAAACTTTTTTTTTATCGTAGAGTTTGTTTAGAATTGTAATAGTCATAATAGTTTAAAGTATTTATTTACTAAAAATATATTAAAATAAAATCTTTTTATTTTAAAAAAATTATTTTTAATATCAGCATATCAAAATAATCCAGAAATATATTAAAAAAATTTATTTTATACAAAAAAATTCATTTTTAAGGAAACATGGTTTGCACCGTGTTTCCAAATACTCTTTAAGTACATTAGTAACTGGAATAATCCAATTTTGGATTCATAAAAAAAAATTGAATGTTATTTTTTTAATTTAAAAAAAATCAAAGAAAAATTTTAAAATTCAAAAATATATTTTTCTTGGGTGAATTGCCTCTTTCCATAAAAAAAACGAGTCCACTAGATGCATATGAATCAAACTATATCGGCTAGGGTAAAAAAAAAAGTTTTGGACTTTTACGAGTGAAAACCATAATTTTCAGTAAAAACCAAGTCCACTGGGTCCATACGAATCAAACCATGTTGAAAATGGGTTTGGGGCCATTTCAGGTCAAAACTATCATTTTCAGTGAAAACCAAGCTTACCGAGTCAATAGGGGTCAAGATAAAAAATAAATTTTTGATCATTTTAGATCAAAACTGTTATTTTTTATCGAAACTTAGTCCAGTGGTTGATATCGGTCGATAAATATTTTTGGTGTCTCAAAATAATTTTCCAATAATCAAAATTAAATTTTAATGGTTGAAACTAGATTTTTCTAATATTAATTTGTGTGTTTAGTTTAACCAATATAAATATTTATTATTATATATAATAAAACAAAATCAATAAAGCAGAACCATCACTATCCCATTCAAAAAATATTTTTGGCAAGAACTTCACCAACAAAATCATCCGTCTGTATTTTCAACGGTAATCATGAACGGAATATCCATCGGTGATTGTGGTATAGGTAGTAAATATTTTAGAATTCTCTGTCAATTTACCAATAGATATATTTCATCGATAATGGTAATCGTAAACACCGATGGAATATATCTGCCAGTAATTGTGGCATGGGTGGTAATTGTTTTGAAACTCTTGGTAAAATATCGACCACTGAGTTTTGTCTGGAAAGTCAGTATTTATTTAAAATATTTTAAAAAATTATTTATTAATAGTAAAAAAACTAAATAACCAATAAAATTATATTAAATATTAAAAGCATAAAAATAATGCTAAATAATATTCATTACAAATTTAATATGTTTCAAAAACAAAAGTAAACTAGAATAACGGTAGAGTTGGAGGAGGAGGCTGGTTGTTCCCGGGACCATACAGCCTAGAAGAGGTTACACATGTACCATTGCCCCTTGTTGATCTCATCTCTATGACCATTTGACAAAGCTGATCATAATCCATCGAGAGTCATTCGTATCATTATTTCAATGCCACGAACTCCTCAGACTAGGTGCTCGATACTGATGGAGAGCTCCCAATAGTTGAGACACAACGAGCTGACCATAAATTTTGAGCTGTAGTGTTGGAGAACCCGTAAACCCTATTTTTATCGGGTGCACCAGATGATTCTATCTCCATTCATAAATTCAGATCGAAATCCAGATAGGTTGAAGGATTGTTCTTATATCTCTCCCTCAACCGACTATTATAGGTCTCCTAATTTTTTTTTTTAAATCATCATATTCAATTCAAGAAAATAATAAGTTACGAAATAAAATGATTGAATGAAAATAACAAGAAGTGCTAAGCACAGTTGTCCACAAACTATTGCATCCTTTTTTAGCGTTCTTGACTTTGCACGTGTGTCTCTATAAATAACTCCATTGGACTAGGCTCACATCCAAAAGATGTAGCCTATAAGGAAAAAAAAGTTGCAAATTAAATATATTTATAAGCAACAACAAATTAATTAATAGTATATTTCATTTAAATTAATCTTACCATCCGCTTCGCATGTGCACTGAACAGGATAGAGCCACTGGTGTGCGTGGTCACCGAACCTTGAATTTGCTGGTTTTGGTTGTTGGCATCGGACTGTGAGCATCGTGAGAACCGCTCAGATGCCATGTGCTCAATATGTTTCATCCATATATCCCTAGAGATGAATGATAGTTTGAATTCCCACCAAACCGCCACGAATTCCCACCAAACTGCCACCTCATTCCATCTTTCAAGACTGTTATCTATCGCATATCTTTTTGTTTTTTTGGGGTGTCATACCAAAAATCACGTAACCTACTTCCATAGTAACAAATTAGAATTTAGAACATAAAATTATAAAACAAAAATAAATATTATTTTCGATGTTATCTAGTTTCCGTGTGATTCTCCCATACGCTCCTCACAATATTGTTGTCCTCGCTATCCCACATAAATTTATGTTGTGTATATAAATAATTCATTTAAAATAAAAATAGTATAAGATATAAAATTATGAAAATAATTTATTAAAAATAAGCCGGAAATTAAAAGTTAACACCCACCTAAAATTGTCGAAACCATGCATCGATATTAGGTCTCCACTTAGGATATCTGGAAACCTAACTCCATTGAAACAATAAAATCTCCATCAATGATTTAAATGCCGATGTTCTTGTTTGAGAAGCCTCAATGTTTATGAACCTGAAATTAAATAAAATTAATAAAATATTAATTAGTTGTTCATAAATTATGTTATAAGTATATAAAAAAACTAAAACCTAAACAAACTGACATTGAAATGTTATCTTTCTATTGTGCCTAGTACTTGTGGGTGAATTGACCCCATTGTGAAGGCACATTGTTTCTGTGTTGTGAAACTGCGCTAGAAATGACAACATTACAAGTTGACATAGATGCCTCGCCGTGATCAGCATCTAAGGATAAGTTATTTTCACTACTAAAAAAACAAACTAGCTGCAAAATTTTATTTTATGTTTTTGTATAAATTTTTCTAGTGATTATTTAATTCTTTCAAGTTTATCATTACGAGAGAACACTCAACATTTTTAGTATTTTTTTTTATTATTATTTTCACAAAGACAAAACTTGTAGAACCCTTGAAAGAAAGCGTTCGGCACACTCTTCTTAAAAAATGAGCATTCCAAATTATTTGATTTATGGACTAAATTGAAGAACCTCAACAAGTTTTTGGGACAAGGACAAAAACGTCCATAAAAAAGTTCACATATTTTAATTGCAACAAAATTTTTGTCAGCTTCCTCAATTTTTTTGCCTTTTGTATAATAGACATGCTTGTGTGTGAGACTCACGTAAAATTCTCACGTGTCCCCCTATCATTGTCCAGCCCCAGAATCTGCTACCTTGCCAGAGGACCACATCATGTCCCATGCCGACGTCATCATAATCAAGCAATGAAATCTAGAAATATCTACAAACGAACACACGCGCCAGTCGACATCACTGAAATCAAATTTCTGCCGGCTGAAAGCAGGGACTACTCGCACTCCGGTTCAGTCCAAACACACGCGCCCGTCATCACCAGTGAAATTAAATTTCTGCCAGCTAAAAGCAGGGATCCATCACTCTCCATTCAATACTCGTCCAGATACACCATGGCTGGACCACTAGCATTTCTCTTTCACAGAGGCAGCCAATGATTTTACGTTCATATAGGTATTATCTACTCTTTATATATATATATATATATAATGGACCCCATGGCAGGACCATTGTTATTTCTCTTTCGGAGATGCAGACAATGATAAATAAATATATGACAAATAACAGTAGATATTTCCAGCCTTCATTCTCCTGTCAATTTCATGACTATCACAACTCTTTTTTACTAGGAAAAATTATTGGTGAAAGTTCTATAATATATATATATATATAAAAAATATAACTTACACTAATAATTTTTTCCAAGTAAAAATGAGTTCTAATAACTATGGAATTGGCAAAGAAATGATGTATAAAAATATCCACTATCATTCCATGAACTAGAATAACCATGAACTTTACATGATAACGATTTTTTTTTTTTGTAAAACTTAGAGTTTAGAATTTTTATCTGTTAGTGAAGTTTGTGGAATGTATCACTCGATTCAAATCATTCCATAAGTTCTAGAGTAATCACAAGGATATACCCTATATTCTCACAATCTAAATGCATGTAGCATTGGTATTTTTTTTATTTTAGTTGTTTGTTTTAGGATATGAGTATTTTATAAAAACATTATTGTTACATATGTCTATTCTTTTAATAGTTACTAGATTATTGAACAACACTATATTATGGGCCAGGTCAATTTTTTTAAACATAAAAAAATATTCAGATATTACTAATGTTTTTTTAATGGAAACAAAATTTAAACTGTATGCAGGTTGATTGATCTAGTTGCCTTTGTAGGTTCAAAAATAACCTGATGATCCGTTAAAACGTAGTTTGATTCACAAAATTTTTTAAGATGATATTTTTTTTAATATTAAAATACAACATATTGGATTAACATGAGTCAACATGTCAAATATGTGACTTGGGTTATGAGACATGATAACCCTATAAAAAACAAAAATAAATTAGAAAACTTAATTTTCAATCAACCCAATGTTGAAGGATGAAATTAAAAAAGGATAAAAAAAATAACCTGAGTTAACTTGTCAAACTTACGACTCAAGTCATAAGACCAAAATAATCCTACAGAAGGAAAATTGAAACAAATTACTGATTGTGCATTAAAAGTATCATTAAGTCTCTTATTTTACATATGTATTTATTGTTTTTATTTGGTCTTTTTATAATAATTGATGTGCTTTTTAGTAATGAAGTTTGTTTTAATGTTTCGATAGGTTTTTGGAGCTTAAATGAATTAATTCAGGAAATTCAACATCGGAATTCAAAACAAAGAATTGAAGAGACATTTAGTTGAAGATTGAAGCAAATCTTGGTTGAAATAAGCGCTTCAAATTTGTCCAAAAAATCAATTCTATTCCAATTCTAGAAAAGAATATCATATGATCTATTTCAAGCCCAAACTTGCCTTATGTTGTGTGCAAACTTCAACCATTAAACACTCAAGGTTTCAATGTCAATCTTAGCCCAAATAATAAGTACATTTGTATACTTATTTGATGTCCAAATTCAGCCCAAATTCAGCCCCAAATCAGCCTTCAAATCAGCCCAAACACAATCTATGATCTTACATGTCCACACAACAACAATTGATTTATTTTGGGTAATTTATTGATCCAAGAAGGCAAGCACATGGATGGAAAGCTGGAGGGGATATTTTTACATTATTTTGGGTCAAAAAGAAGAAGGAGACAACTCATAAATGAGGAAGAAAAACGTGCACCAAAGTGGTTGCAAAGTTGTCATGATTTGATTTTTCATAACACCTTTCGGTGTTTTACCCATACCTTTTGACTCCGGTATCCAAATGAGCTGTTCTTTAATGATCTGGAAAGGTGACAGAATTTCCTATAAATATGTCTCTAATAGACATCTCGAAAAAAAGCTTCTAAGAGGGTCGAATTGCTGTCCAAAGTTAGAGTCAGATTTGTGTCCGAATTTTTACTGAAATTGTGTTGTGTTCTTCTTTATAGATTTCGGTTCTTTAGCTTGTAAAACTTATTATTTCAGTTTGATTCAAGTTATTTCATGTTTATTGAAGTGTTCTTATATATAATCATGGTTGGCTAATCTCTTTCTTGGATCCAAATCAAGGATGATGGTGGTTGAGGTGAGTTCTTTAAGATATGAATGAATCTTAATGTTTATCTTTTCATTTTCTTCATGAATGATTTATCATTGCAAAGAAACTTTAGAAACCATTTAGGTAATGTTATAATCTTGAATTTTTATGCACAAACTTTAGTTTTGGTATAGAGATTGCTTGATTCAATGTCTTACTTAATATGAAAATACTTGTTCATTCTTAAGCAATAATTAATCTTCATCCTTTTAAACTTCATTGTAATATCTTCCGATCTAATATCACCATCGTTCATATTAGGTTGAGTTATCTTATATATCTTGAAGGAATCACTAATACATCACCATTAAAATTGATTTGGACCAAGACTTACTTTTTCTTGTCATTTAAAATCTATTTACATCGCACACTCGTGCACTTGCGAGTTAAAACAAGCCGATCATAAAAAGCGGTCAAGCAATTACAAATATGCAATTCTTAATCAGTCCACTATTAAATAATAAAATTTAAAAAAATCAGTTAAAAAAACATAAAAAACAACCCAAGTTAATCCATCAAACTTATGATAAATCATGAGATAGAGATAACCTCGTAGAAAGAAAATAAAATAACGACATGGTTTAATTAAGATTAACTTGCTAGATCCGTGACTCTTGCTAGAGCCAATGTTAAACGATAAAATTTATAAAAACTTTAATTACAAAAATAACACAAAAAATAAGCCAAGTCAATATGGGTTAACCTGTTAAGCATCATTCATGGATTATGAGGTAGAGGGAAAATCCAATGTTGAAGGATATAAAACTGAGATTGTAACAATTCAGCTTTTTCGTAGCCAAAATCAATGGATTTGTTTTCTAATTCGTTAGATTCTCAATACTTTTCACAATATCATTCTCCGATTCAATCACCCCTTCACGATCCTCATTGAACCCAATAATTAAAAGAGAAAACTTGCTTGTTTAACCCTCCTTTCCAACCTATGTTTAAAGAAGAAGAATCATCCTCACTAGACAAAACCTATATTGATCCAAATGCCTCACCATTATCGTCATCAACTTCATCAATCAAAAATCACTTCGAGATGGCTATCCAAAAGTGTTGAACACTTAAGGAGCTTGCTGCTCCAAATCTTGACAACCAACCTTTATGTATTCATGTTAATGATGTTAATTTTGTGCTTAAATCTAGTTTGATACACTTATTACCTTCTTTTAAGTATCTCGCAGTCACTCACATCTAAAGAAATTCCATATGGTGTGTAATGAAATGAAACCACAAGGAGTGGAGGAGGATCAAGTCAAATTGAAAGCCTTTCCTTTCTCTTTGAAAGGGGCAGCTCAAGAGCGGTTCTTTTCTATACCCTCTAGATCTATTCGCACATGGAATGACTTGAAAACGAAGTTCCTTGATGTAACGACTCGACTTTTTTAAAGCCAAAATTAGTGGATTTTGTTTTCAAGTTCTTGATACTTCTTATAATGATATTCTGTGAATTAGTAATTAGGTTCCCTTCGTTTTTGTGACATCATACGAATACAGTTTTCGTAAATCAACACAAGTGTATTCTCATAAGACGGATACTCAATACATATGTCTATAATATTATATTTTCATATTCATACATTTACATTACATCATATTGACATACTCATGAGTTTGTATTCTTGTTATAATCTTGTTATCAACATAAGTTTATACACGAGTACCGAACAATAATTTTACACTAATGGTATTTTAAATTAATATAATATAAACTTTTTTTATTACTCAACTGGAAACCACACATAAAGAAGGTTCTAATTGGATCATTTATCATTATTAACTCATTATAAATTATTAACATGATTATATTACTCATCTTATCTAAGTAACATCATACTTATAAATATCATCAGGCATTCATGTTGCTAGCTTATGTTAACAACAAATCAAGTTCCTATTATAATAACATTGGCGGCCAAAGACTATGAAGGATCAAGCATTTGATGTACCAAGTGTTATACAACATAAATCTAAATTAACCATTTAACAAGCAAGGTATTAAGAATTAGTAAGATAAAAGGATAAAACATGTTAATAGTAAACTTTCTTTGATATAAATATTAAAGTTAATGTTGAGTTTATATTATACCTATTCTAACACCATTAGTGAAACCTTTTCACCTTGACATAATAAACTTAGCTAAAAATTAAGAAGAAGAAAAACATAAATAAACAATATAAGAACTTAAATATGATATAAGCTAACTAAGTATAGGAAAGAAAATGAAAGAGCATAAACAAGAGATTAATATAGCATGAGAGAAAACTTGAGCATTGAAAAAATATAAAGAGAGAAAACAAGCAGATAATTTTGATCTGAAATTTAATATGACTAAATACATGACAAATATCTCCTTTTATAGGCTAAGATTCAGAAATATTGATTGGTTGAATAAGAAAATAGTCGGTGGCCAACCATTGATTTAGTGACTGATTTTTGACATTGGTGGTTGCTGATTATTGATATTGTTGGCTGATTATTGATATTGTTGGCTAGCCAAAATATCATTGCTAACTTCAAAATTAGAGCCTCCTGAATTATGGAAGTTTTGGGTAATTTTCTCAGCTTTCCAACAAAAAAAAACCCAGAGCTCATTTGGATTTTTAGAACTTAAGATATGAGTTAAAAACCAAACAGTGTCTAAATTGCAGGACAGATTCTGACTTCTCTGTTGTTGCTCATATTTGAAGTTGAAAATGGCAGAATTGAGTCTTGGACTTATAAAAGTTGTAGGTATATGTCTTATCTTTCCATCCATATAAAGTAGACCTAAATCCGAGATCTACAGCTTTAGATATGGTCCAATTACCAAACGGTGTTCGAGTTTGGACTACACTAGCAACTCTTTTCTAAGTTTGGCCATCTCTATGTACTTTCAATTTCAATACTTAAACTTATCAATCAATCCTTTTATTTATGTGATAAACCTGCATTTAAGATGAACATTTACCATGAATTAAATATATATTATATTATTAGACTTCTTAATATAAAACATTTTTTAGTTAGAGAATTCAATGATACTTTAGGTGCAATATAATGACATAAAACCTTAATGAGAATGCACTTTAAGTACTAATCACACCCCCCAACCAACTTATTACTAGTCCCTGCTAATCAGAGTGTTAATATAGAAAAACAATTTGCAAATACCACAAAACAAGGCATTCATTATTTAACTTCCATTAATCTATCCAGATAAATAAACTCACATTAAATTTATATATTTACTTCATACTTCTTAAACAAGATATTAATAAACCTTTTTTTTATGCTCAATAAATCAAAACATAGCTATGGAGCTTTTCATGAAAGAAAATAAAATTTTGTTCCAATATGTAAGGTTAACTTCCTTAGGTTGGGATTATTATCTTCTTCTTTTTTAAAGCAAGAATTTATAACACAATGTATCTTGAACCCATGTAATGAGCTTTCAGTTAATGACTCCCAAACAAGTTGGTCTTAGGGCATCAGGTGTTGAGACACCCCTACGAGTTTAGTAACTCGGGTTACAAATACTGATATGTAGATAGTGCAATGTTTAATTCCCTTAAGCTTTTCTCCTCAACTCATGTAACAAGCACTAGGCCAATAGCTCCCAAGTCAGTTGACTTTAGGGTACTTGGTGTTAAAACACCCTTCGGGCTTAATTGCTTGGTAAAAAAGGTTATGAAACCAAATTTATCTACTTTTTTTATTCAATTTGTTGTTGTTATTATTATTGTTGTTGTTGTTTTTTTACATATTACATATTATCCTTTTTCTTTAGTTGTTATCTTTAATAAAAGAATATAAATAATGTAATAATCCAATGTGAAACCCACAATTATATGTTAGAGTGTGTGAAAATGAAGGTTTAGGAATACTTGTTAAATGAGCATATAAGTAGAATCAAGCGATAACAATGCGAGAGTTTGTAAAGTTGAATATTTCAAGAATTATTCTGATAGACCTTATTAAAAATGTTTACTAAGATGCATCTCAAGAGTCACTAAAGTTCCTCCTTTACTCTGCCATCCAAGTAACAATAGTTTTGCAAATGGTTTAAATAATAGAAAACACAGTTAGTTAATATTTTTTTATTAATATAAACTACTACCCTCTCTTCCTAACCAAAATGAGACATTGTCCTCAATGTTTTAAGGCAGAAAGATAGAGTGTAAAAGATATCACTTGAAACAACGACTACTAAAAAACCTGAAATACACTTGAACAAATATAAGAAACAATGAAACACAAATATTATGCTATTAATAAAATCAAAAGACATAATTTTTCACAAACTAAGGATCAAATCCAATCTAAGCTTTTTACGGCGTTCTATAATTGATCAATTGAGGTGACTCATAGAGGGATCAATTATAGGGATGAAAGATTGTAGTTGGTCAATCAATTGTTCAGCAATAGCAGCAGAGATTATGATTTGTTATGTCGAAGATGTTAGAAATTCCTATTCAATAGCTTGATTAAGAAAAGACAATAAAGTATGATAAAACCATTAACATTAAACAACCTATAGGTTTATGGTGAATGTGCAGTTGGGCCCAAGAGAAAATATAAAAGATCTCTTCCAATGTGCTTAGACCACCCGATAAGGTAATAAAGGTGTTAGCACGGTTAAACAATGTAGTCATTCGATCAGACATTGTGGAAACCTGTAATTCCTCTTCAACTATTTTTCCAATAATATCCCATTCAGCAAAAGGTTTGGGGATAACCCCTAAACCTTGGCTGTCTCCTAAAAATACAGCTATTAAAACACTCCTAATTAACCCAAGGTTGTCTTCCCCATATACTAAATGAATTTTTCTCTTAGCTAGTACCCGACCAAAATGATTTGTTAATTCTAAATTTTTTTTTCTTTCCTAAGATTAGATCCACCAAAAATATAAATATTTTTTATTTGAGTAATAGAGAAATTTTTCATTTCTACACACTTCTATATCTGTTGAATGAATGGGTTGAGTAGAAATGATGAGAAGGAAAAGAAGATTTTATAGATGAGAGATTAAAAATGTAATCATACCACCTATATATAGGCTAGCTGGAGTTTCTCTCTCTCTCTCTCTCTCTTTTCCTTTTTTATTTAAACATGTGTATGTATAAGTAGTTGTGATTGTGACTCACATATTCTCTTGGTTTTACATCTAAGAACAACTTAAACGCCCTTTATGGGTTAGGGATAAGCTTCCCATTTAGTTTTTAAAAAAACTGATAAACAAGGTTTTTTTTAGTTAGATTCCTAAGACTAAGTCAATTATATTCTTTATGAAAATGAGGCCATAAATCATGAATTACACGATGCACATCTCTACTAGGATGCATCTTAAGAGTTAATAGAAGATTATCTAAAGACTCCTTACTCAAGGTATCTTCAATGAATTGTATTTTATCTTCATTGTTTATAGATACCATTTCCAAAGAACGACATTTTGCATTACAAGTCCATCTAACATATATTTCTTTGCAAAAGTGCTTTTACCTGTCCCCGACATGTATGAAATAAAAGTATTGGAAGACTCACCTGATAATTGGACCTTTGCTTCAATCATACAACGAATATCTTCAGGAATTCCATGGTTCATTAATAACCTAAATCTTTCACACTTAGTATAATATATTTTTGTAATTGCATTCTGAGGCAGAACGGAAAAATATGTTTTCAATTTTTTAAGAGTGATGTTCATTTTTTGAAAGAGAAGTGAAGAAGAGATGTAAAGAAATGAGAAGGAACAAGGAATTGAACAAATATATACACAAATATCAGTTATCATAGGAAATTAAAAGAACCAACTTAAGAGTCACGGAGTACTGTTGTCCACCATTTGACCAGTGTTGGACAAAGACTAGCAAAACAAGAGCCACACCAAAAAGAAACATAAAACATTATAAGAAAAACAAAATAACCAACCTTTATATACAGGATTATTCAAACCAATGGATTCATTTTCATTATGAAAATTATCAAAGTAAGCTTTTAAAAGATGTTTGTTTACCTTAAAAACATTTGCATTCTATGGATTCTCAATATCAAAGGCTCCATAAGGATACACATGTTTCACAATAAATAGACCGCTCCATTTTAATCTTAGTTTTCTAGGAAATAAATGGAGTTGAGAATTATAAAGCAAAACTTTTTAACCAACATCAAATATTTTTCTCAAGATTCTTTTATCATGAAACTCTTTGATTCTTACTTTATGAATTTTTAAATTCTCATATGCATCATTTCTTATTTCCTTAAGCTCATTTGTAACTTACGCAACTGGCTAGCATTATCCAAGTTTGAATTGAAAGCTTTAATAGTCCAAGAAGCTTTGTGTTCAAGTTATATAGGCAAATGACAAGGTTTTCCATAAACCAACCTATAAGGTGACACACCTAATGATCTTTTAAAATCAGTTCGATAAGCCTAAAGTGCATCATTAAGTCTTAAAGACTAGTCTTTTCGATTAGGGTTCACTATTTTTTTCCAAGATTTGTTTGATCTCCCTATTAGCAAGTTTTATTTGTCCATTTGTTTGGGGGTGATAAAGGGTGGTAACTTTATGTGTGATTCCATATTTCTTCATTAAAGACTCAAATGGCTTGTTACAGAAATGTGTTTTAGCATCACTTATCATGGCCCGAGGGATTCCAAATCGACTCAAAATATTTTCTTTCAAAAACTTGATGACTATTTTATGATCATTGTTACGACTTAGAATTACTTCTATCCATTTTAAACTACAACTGATATATACACAAAACCAAATGATGGACAAAATGGACCCATAAAATCTATACCCCAATAATCAAAGATTTCAATGACAAGAATAATATTTAAAGGCATCATGTGATGTTTTGAAATAGGTCCTAACTTTTGATAATTTTTACAAGTTTTGCAATATGCATGCGTGTCCTTGAACATGGTGGGCCAATAAAATCACATTGTAAGATTTTTGCAATTGTCTTCTTTAACGAGAAATGACCCCCACATGCTTCAGAATGAGAAAATTTAATGACATTACTTACCTCACTGTCGAGAATGCATCTTCGAAATATTTGATCAGGACAATATTTGAATAAGTAAGGGTCATCCCAATAAAATTTCTTCACTTCGCTCAAGAATTTTCTTTTGTCATGGGTACTTTAATGAGCTGGCAAATGTCTTCGCACGACGTTTCTTTGTAAAAGTGCTTTTACCTGTTCCAGACATGTTATGAAATGAAAGAATTTGAGGACTCACCTGATAATCAAACTTTTGCTTCAATTAGCTAGCGAATATCTTCAGGAATTCTATGGTTCATTAACAATCTCAATCTTGCACATCTAGCATGGTAAATTTTTGTAATCGCATTCTGAGGCAGAGTAGGAAAATACTTTTTTAATTTTTCAAGAGTGGTGTCCATTTTTAAATGAGAAGAGATGTAATAAAGGGAGAAAGAGTAAAGAATTGAATAAATATATATACAAATATCAGTTATTATAGAAAACTAAAAGAACTGACTGAAGTTACAGAGTACCGTTATCTGTCATTTGACCGGGGTGGAAAAAAAACTAGCAAAATAAAGGTCACACCAAAAGAAAACACAAAATCAATGTGAGAGAGAAGAAAACAAATATCAATATTTATATAAAGGATTGCTTGACCGCTTTTTATGATCGGCTTGTTTTAACTCGCA